>CM039632.1:5895302-6495302 GCA_022457165.1 Juglans mandshurica | reverse complement strand
ATGTAAAAATTCTGATTTTTTCGTAATTTTCACTCAAATTCTCACATCTGAAGACTATTTTCTTAACTTTTTTTAATCCCATTTTATCGAGGACTGAAAATCAAATTCATACTCCTCTTTTCGTGACGAAGATGAGTAATTATTTTTTAAAATAGTTAGATTGAGAACTTAGAAGTATTATTGAATTTTATAAGTGTGTTTTAACTTTTTAAGATTTGCACTGATGTTATTTTGAAATATAATTTATACATATATAATTAATTTATTATATATAGACTATTTCAAAATGGTACCGATATCGAAATATTTCATTCTAATATCTTAACTGAAATGGCCATTGAAACGGTATTCAAAACTTTGCGTAGAACACATATTACTTGTATTTAGAACAAGACTGGAAGGTCTTTTAGCCTGGTTTTGCACAAACTGATTAAACCATTTAGGGTTATAGATCACTTGTTAATTATTTTTAACATTTGATACTGTGAAACATCTTTTTTGTAGTTGTTGACACAAGCATTCTAGTAAAACAACAATGTCCAACCATTCATATATAAAACTTACAACCACCTTCTATTAACATAGATAGACCAAGGAATATAGAAATACATCAAATTAAATATATACACGTGCACGCGCGGGCACGCATATTTATAGGCAGAGGAACAAGAAAATAATAGTTTCTGTCCACACATGCCCACGGTTCACACAGATCCCCCCCAGCATGCATCTCAAATGAATCTCTATCCCTTGCATCTCAAATGAATGTCTACAACCCAAAGCCTAATGACAAAACATCCCAACCAGAGGTAGGAAGAACATACAAAATAAATTCCCCTAATTCCCACTTCTTAATTTCCAGACAAAAAAAAAAAAAAAAAAACTTTCAACATTCAGAACAAATTCAGTAGCAGGCCATCGACACTTGGAACAAATTCAGCTCCATGGCTCACATAGAAACCCATCACTCTTACTTCAAAAACCGGCAGACCAGTCTGAAAGTTCAACAATGTCATATATACTACATATACAACCACACGTAACATTAATTTTAAACGCTTGTTTAATTTCATCAAACAAAAGTATTGTATGCACAAAAACAATTATGACAAACAAAATTTATCACTCACGAATATTAACATGCACATCTTGATTTGCAGTGGACATTCCACCATCCTGATCCATAACATCCAATGTATGATGTGGTGCCTAGAAAAAAAAACGTAAAACACATATTAAGACCCCGCATTTACATAAGGCCATTCATTATTAGTTTATAAACTACTTACAAAAGAATACCTGCATTGAAATCCCGAGGGAAGCACCTGGAAGGTGATGGGAGGGTGTACTGCTATCACAACTTGACCCATGATGAACCAATTCCCCCTTCAATCTACTTACATGACTAATCGACTTCATGCAAGCTTCCTCGCTTTTTGATGCAATCAATGCTACTTCAAAAAATGACTTAATCAGCTTATCATATCTTTGTGCTTCTAGATTCCCACTAAAATCATCATAACTGCTCTTAACAAAAGTATATTTTCGTTTCAAATCCTTCCTCCATCGATCCAAAATGTATTTTGATGACAAGTCTTTATCTAACATGGTCAACACACGAAGAGCATGTCTACATAGGATTCCTTTGAACTCAAACAAGTTACAAGGGCATTTCACTTCAGAATTATCTTCATTGAAGGCAACACAAAATTTTGCACGTTTTATGAATCCATCAACTTTTATCTCATCAGTCACTTGATACAAATGAATTGAACCTTCACATGTCGGCAAAGATGCAACACAATATAAAAATCCCCTAAACTCATCTTGAACTTCTTTGAACTTTGTGATGGTATAAACTTCTTGAAATTGCTTCTCAATAGAATAATGAGTTATACAAGGAATTTGTGTACTAAAAGAATTGAAATCAGCTGTAATCTCATTCTCAACCTTTCTCCTCAAGACATTATCATACTGCTCAAAAAATTGTTTCAACGTGGTCTTTGAGTTCACATAATCATCAAAGAAAGAATTCATACCTTCACCCCGTTGTATTGTACACATCCCGGCCAAAAATGTATTTTTTAAGTATGATGGTACCCAAAGATGTCGGTCACCATATAGCAAATTCAACCAAGCATTACCATGAAGATTATACCTCTCGAGTAATTTTTGCCAACTTTCTTCGAATTCATCACGACTTAAAGAGTCATATACACAGCTTTGTAGACTGCTCTTAATGGCTTCGTATTGGGAGTGTGCTCCAAAATTTTCTGGAAGTCTTTTTATGATTTGCCACAAACAAAATCTATGTTGAGATCTTGGGAAAACCCTTGCAATTGCATTTTGCAGTGCTTTATCTTGATCTGTAATTATTGCATTGGGAGCTCGACAATTCATAAATCTCAACCATGATTCAAACAACGATACAAAACTATTTGTATCCTCACTTAATATTAATCCACACCCAAAAGGAATCAACTGGCCATGATGATTCACTCCCATGAAAGATACAAGTGGAATTTTATATGCCTTGGTCAAGTATGTTGTGTCAAATGTTATTACATCTCCAAAAGATTCATATGCAGCTTTACATCGTGCATCTGCCCAAAACACATTTCTCACTTGGCATTCATCATCCACGTCCATCACGTAGAAAAAATGGTCATTTTTTTGTTGCATTCTAATGAAGAAGTTACGAAGAGCTTCACTACCTCCCACTCCTAGCTGATGTTGCCTTGTTTTGTCAATCTGGTAATCTTTCTCTTCAAGAGGAAGATTCTCAGAACTCTTTGTTTCAACAAGTGATTTAAAGTTCTTACTTGTATGCATTCCAGATATTTCATTGGGTTCAAGCTTTCTCTTTGCTTTAGAACCTAACCTCTTATGACATCTAAAAAATATTGCTTTTCCTGGACTCAAAGCATGCGTGTGTTCAAGCACAACAGTAGACAAAGTAAACCTTCCATCAAGAGTTAAAGCCGCATTGATCTTGGCCTTGCACCCCATTTTTTCCACTGGTCTTGGTTTAAGAATATTGGATGCGTTGCTTTTTGGCGTGCCTTGTTGAACACATGCAAGGGTAAAATATCTCAACTTCCCATTATCTCCAGGTTTAGAACTTCTTTTTGATACACCAAACCCTACTTGCTTAGCATACTTCATATAATATAACCTGACTTCTTCTTCAGATGAAAAACTCATTCCAACCTTCGGTTCTTCGGCACTTTCACTACCATCTTTCCCATATAGAATTTCCATAACATTTTCCCTTTTATCCAGGAGGGAAACATTCAAGTTCCTCACGCGGTCAACATTGGTGTTTTCTACAAGACACAAATATTAGAATAATCAGAAAATTCGGTTCTTCATAAATTCCAGGCAACTACACAAGTCTGCAGCCCTCTTAGTTGTATCCAAAACAACAAAATTTGACAATAAGGTTTTAGAGCGGATTCTTTACACCATGATCTACCGAGCCTTTCCAAGCAATATAAAAAGAGACATCCTCGGCTTATTTTTTTATCATGATATAGATACAAATATGTTTTTTAAGTGAAAAAGGGCAAGAAAATACACAAATGTAACTTTTCTGCCTGTATTTGGAAGTCTTCAAGTAGTTATAACTTATTTTTATTTTTATTTTCTCAAAATAATACTTGTAGATATGCGAGAGATCATTGACTTTTTCGACAGGTGGCCCAGCAGGGGCCTCCCACTCCTTGTTTTGTAAGAGCTGAAATGCTTCCTGGTGGCTATCTAATTCGACCTTATGAGGGTGGTGGCTCCAGTATTACTTTTTTTTTATCTATACGTAACTTTCTTTCACTTGCTTATTTTAATTCCCAGGTTGTTCTAGGCTTGAGGTGTTCCATAAATTTTCAGGCCACTTTATGAACCATTAAAGATTCTAGCTCAAAAAATGACTTCCTGTAAGAAACCGTGATATATGAGGCCATTTTTCATTTACAATCACATGAAGACTTCCAAATAGAAGGATAATATATATATATATAGGATAATGGTAGGTGGTGTATGGAATCTCACATTGCTTGGGAATGAGAAGTACTTGCTCTTTATAAAGAGTTAATGGGGCTCCAATTCTATCATTGACTAGTCCTTTTAGAATATAGGTCATGTAGTTTAGGCATTCCATTGGGACGTTACAAATGGTATCAGAGCCTATCCTAACCAGAAATGTGGGACTTGAACCGTGCCACCTACAACTGACAAGCCCGACGAGGACGTCGGGAATTTAAGGAGGGTAGATTGTGATTCCCCATATAATAAGGAAAAGGGTAGGTGGTACATAAGATTCCACATTGCTGGTGAATAAAAAGTCATTGCTCTTTATAATGTTCCAATAGAATTTCAATTGTATCATTCACTAGTCCTTTTGAAGTATAGGCCATGTGGTTTGGGCCTTTCATTGAGGCATTACAAAATCATATATATATATATATGTGTGTGTGTGTGTGTTTATATAATGCATATGGTATATCATATGTATTATATATACACGATGCGCACGCGAGCGAGCGCGCACACACTAGAAAATTAACATCTTACTTTGTCCTCAAAATAATCGTAGTAAATTTTCATCATGGTGGAAACCAAATGGCGCAGAAAATTGAAGGAAAAAAAAAAAAGAAAAGAAAAAGAAACCAAAGAAGAAATGACGATGGACTCACTTTTTAAGAAGAAACTGCGTTGGTCTCACAGGCAACCAAACAAACAGCTGGAGCACAAAACAACTCATAGCATAAAACACAAACGGATCACCTAAACCACTAAGCAAGACATTCATGTAAAAAAAATACCTGCATTCGATGACTTGCTGGACTCCGCCATACTCGGAGAGCAGTGCAGCGAGTTTTCGTTGTTTTTGTTTTCTGGGATTCCAATTCTTAACCAGTAAATCGAGGACTTAGGGCAGAGAGGGGGGGATGAAGTGTGTTTCCACGAAAAGAAAATGTTGGGAGGGAGCGAGCATGGGGAGTGCGGGAAATGCGAGACAGTTTGGAAATCGATTCAGAGATTCACTGATTTAGGGCAGAACTGGCGGGGGCTCTCGAAAAAACAAAAAAAGACCATGTTTTAATTCACGGAAATTCTTTTCGTAAGCCACTTTTTAACACACCTTCCCCACGCTGGCAGGAAACGAAATGATCAAAAAGACCAAAACTCGAAACGAGAGGATCTTGCCTTTCCGTGACCTAGACTTCCTCAAACCCAGTTTTCCTCAAGCGTGGCCGCCTCTACTCTGCTGCTGTTCTCGACGGCGACGGGAAAGGATCTGGCTTTTGTTCCGAGTTCTGGTCTTCCTCAAGCCGTGGCCTCTGCTCTGCTGATTTCTTCGAACATTTGGTCTTCCGATTCGAATATCCTCAAGCGTGGCCAAGCCAAAATCGCTTTTGTAAGGTTTATTAGGGAGCAGCCTTCCTTCCAGGTTCAAGAAAAGAATTTCCGTTCCAGGTTTATTTCCAGTGCGTTAAAATTGTCGATTCACTGTTCTTTGAACTTTGAAGCCCCCCGTCTTTGGCTACTTTGCATAGCGCTTGTAAAATTCCGAAAGGGCTACACCCAGTTACCAAATTCGCTTTTTGACTCAGACTCATCACAAGTTATTTTCCCATTCGCTTTAGTAATTCTCTATGACAAGAAGAGCAGAGAAAAATTCGTTATCTTGTGTATTTACCTGTATGCTTCCATGTCTGTAAGCTTCTGTTATTTTCCCATTCCTTTTCCACTTGGCAACCGGAGATGCTACCGCTTCGGAAGATGAATCACAGTGATGTGTTCTGCTAGGGCTTTCAGAAGAGCTGTTGATGACTTTTGTTCTTTGTCGAGAATCGAGATTCGAATAATTTATGAATTGTTTAAATACTGGACTTTAGGGGTGAGTTTGTTGGCAAACTATCTTAATTCATTTCAATTTATCATTACAATTTTTTCAAATTTTAATATAAAATATAATAAACAATTCAACTTTTTCAAATCTCAAAATAATAATAATATTAAAAAATAATATTCTAATAATATTTTATCATCTCAACTCACTTCAACATCCAAACACACCCTAATTTAAAAACAAAAAAATATGATACATTATTAAAAAAATTAAGTTTTTTTATCTAAATTTTATATATATTTATTTAAAAAAAAAAAAAAAGAAATATACCATCTTAAACATTCTATACTAACAAGAAAAATAAAAATACTAACGATAAAAGTTAAAGGCAAATTAACATTATTTAAAAAAAAAATTTATTTATCATTTATTATTTTCTCGTCATTTAATGATATTATATAATATTAAATGATCAGTTTATAAATAAAATATAATAATTAATTTTTAATTATTTAATATCATATTATAACATAATAAGAAAATGAAGATAAAATAAATAAAGAGTAGTATTATTACTCTTTCCTTAAATATTGACTGCTCCCAGAATTTGGTTTATTCACGTATAATAAATCTCCTCATACTTTACTCTTCATATATTTTATAATTTTTATAATTTTTGTATTTATCAAATATCTATTATATGAATAATGAATAAAAATTTAAAATATTTTAAAAAGAATAAATTAAAAATATATTAAAAAATTTAAAAATTAAAAAAAAAAAAAAGTGGAGTGTATTTGCCGACGTCCCACCATTTAAAAAATGAGTAATGTTAGAGAGAAACCACTATAACAGTACACACTTTGCACTCACTGCGTGGCTGCTTCTAGTTGATTGTTCCAAACACTCACTTGAGGAGATGTGTAGTCTAGATGATGTCATATCATGTGTGCAAAATGGATGCTCCCAATAATAACTTCTATCTATATTTATTCTTAAAAAATATATATTAAATATATATTGCTGACGTGGCTGTTGCGACTAGGCACTGCCCAGTGTGCCCAACGAAACCCACAAAAGAGATGGAATTAAGAGACACGTCGAGACAGGGTAACAAGGCAACTCGATACGAGGAGAAGAAACAAGAAGAGGAAGAACGATCGAGGAGTTCAAGGTTTCTTTCCCCTCCCACTTTTTATCTTATTTTCTTTGTTTTTATTTTTAAATTTTGGTCCCCCCTTTTTATTGTAAGAAGCCCCAAAATTTAAATGGGCATGCCGTAAAAAGGTGAGTAGTTTTTTTCCATGCTATTTTTGGTATTCTATATTTTTTGATGCTGTTTGAATGAGAAGCAAGTTGGCTAAAGTAATTTTTTTTTCAATTTTTAGTAGGGAAAAATGGTTTTCGAATTAATAAACGCGAACCCCGTCGTGTACGAGAAGAAAGAGCGTCGAGCTCGAAGCGCGCCGAGTGATTATTCAGATGAATACGCCGCCGAACCCATCGATCAACAAGAAGTTTTCGATATCCTTTTCTTTGATATTTATTCCTGTTTTCCCATTTTTTTGGGGGGTTGGGGGACTTTGTTTAGGTATTCTGCTATTAATATTTTGTGCTGGTTTAGATACTTTTTATACCTAATCGAGGGATAAGCTTGTGTTTTTTGTTAGCATGGAACTGGGCTTTGGGCATTGGATTTGGCTCCAGACGCGTTCATGTTGCTTTTGAGCTCGTGTTTGGTTTTAGTTCCTGTGTGAGATACCATGAAATGGACAATGGTATGGCTGTGGGGTGCATTTACAGAACTTCGGATCATCAATGAATCAGTGAAACAGTTTTTTTTTTCAAGGACATTTATGTGCGTTGATACTTAATTGATAGATGCAAATGCAATAGTGCTTCATCATCACCTAAACATTGCAATATTGAACGTTTGAGGTATTAGAAAAAAAGTTTAAACCTTTTTGTTCAGTTTCGAACTTTACAACGAAGTTTGTTTATATTCCACTTTGTTTTGAACATCATTCTTCTAATAAGATGCATACAGATCAACTATATAATTCCTCGTCTGATTTTGGAAAGAACTTGACGTTCTTTCTGGACCTAATTTTGCAGAGTTCTTTCTGAAAATTTTATTTGATGTTTTTTCTTAACATTCTTAAATCATGTAAGAGATATAAAGGACCCAGAGCACCCATACTCGTTGGAGGAGCTCAAAGTAATAACAGAAGATGCAATCGAAGTAGATGACATGCAAAGTCATGTTAGGTAGACACTATTCTTCTGCCCTATTTTTATTCATGCAATGCGTTTTCCTTTTATTGTATTCTGTTCTCCTTATTTAACAAATGATGATGCTTTGTTTCAGAGTCACATTTACTCCCACAGTTGAACACTGCAGCATGGCGACAATTATTGGACTTTGCTTGCGAGTAAAACTTTTGAGGAGCCTGCCTTCGCGTTACAAGGTATCAACCCTATTTCCTTATATGTTAATTTTATTGCTGATGACATATTATGGAATATCAGAATTTCATACCCATGTTCCTATTTAATTTCAGCATGTTATTACTTGTCGACATGCACAGTTGAACAAGAGCTTTTAGTTTAACAAATGATAGAGGAGTAACAGAGAACCACTACATTGGATAATTTAAGAGGTTTTGTATAGGAGTCTGTTTGATAACACATCAACTCTTCCGCTCACTTGTAGAATTACTATTTTTGGAATTGGCTTCCCATATTCTCTTTTGTTATTTTCTTTGGTGCGTGGAGTGGGGGGTGTTGGTTTTAAGGAGCTGGCAGGTTCGTGCATTGCTCTAAGGCTCATGTATAGAGTGTTGCAATCACCTCAAGAGTTAATGTTGGTCGAAGCAATGTGTGGAACAATAGATATAATTCTGAAAGATTGCTTAGGAATGCCTGAGATGTTATCGTGCTACTTTACTCAACTGTTAGAAGTTATAGTCTTTAAATGCTACTTGGAGTAATGGCGGAAGTTATACATGGAGTGCATAAGTTGAAGGACCATGTTATGTATCACAGACACTAGTGCATTCTGACAAGGAATGTGATGGTGAATAATATTAAACACAGGTTGTTTAGTTTTGTTGTTTGTATAGAAGCTATTTTATTTACCACTCTGTTTGGTGAGCTAAAAGAAAGTTATTTTTCATTGTCCAGCTAAGAACAGCAAACATAGAATTAACAACACAGTGGTTTTTCTCCATAGGGAAAAAGTTAAAAGCAAAGCAACATAATATAGATCCTTATGCATTTTTATCCCCCCATATCTATCGGATGGACTGAACAGTTGCCTCTGCTTACCTAACGGAACAGGCTGACTCTGCATTTTTCAGTGAAAAGGGTGAGTTTTAGCTCTAAAAGGCAATTTTTTGTAAGTTGTTATCCTGCCTAACCCATCTAGGACGAATATACTTTTACCACAACCAAAGTCTAAAACTAGATCATGAAACAAAAAGGACTGCTAGCTGCTTAAACGGGTCCCAATATAGAATTGCAAACTACACAGATTCTGCATGGTTGAACTTGAATTGCAATGAAGTGCACACAAACAAGTTGGTGATGGTGGGAAGGTTCATACTTCTTTTAGGCTGTAAGATGTGTATACTGTACAGACTATCTAGTAATACATAAATTTTCATATTTTGGTTGCATATTGGACGATATATGTAAAGTGGACATCTCTTATTTTTATTTTGTGTTTATAAAAAATAATCAAAAAAATTGAACTGGCTTGGCATCTCATATATTTTTTGAGAATATTGTAAATTTTGTTGAGATAAAAGATGGTGTAAACTGATTATGGAAGTATACAAGAGGTCCATCTATTTAGCACCTCATATGCTACCCACAAGAAACACATCCTCCTTTCTTATAACTTTATCTTAATTTTGGTTAGGTTGATATAACGGTAGTTTGTGCCCCCTTTCTTATAACTTGTTCTTAATTTTGGTTAGGTTGATATAAGGGTAGCCCCTGGGTCTCATGCATCTGAAGCATCAGGTTCTCTCTCTCTCTCTGTCTCTCTCTCTCTCTCTCTCTCCTCACATGTGCCTAGCATATGGATGCTCATCGACATGTGGTACTTTGAATATCGGTCTAGATATTTTGCACTGCTTATGGCATGTCTTGCCATGCTAACTAAAGTAATGCATAGTATGTAGAGTCACTTTTGCCAAGCTAACATGCCACTAAGCTTACCTTGACCCCACTCAATCTACTGACATGTAGAGCTTTTTGAATATTACCTCTTGAGAGATATATGAACCATATTTGTCTTAACAAATTCTGTTTGTGCTTCAAAGATTAAAAAAAGGAAGGTGGTGGAAGTGCTTACATTAACGGTGATGTAGAAGTGATGTATTTTTGGCATGTCGTTGCTAAGACATGTAAACACCATCTAGTATGCTTAATCCGTGAAAAAGATCTTATATAAATTATGGCTCGACTTTCATGCCCTTTTTCAATTTTCTGTTGTATATGCAGTTAACAAACAACTGAATGACAAAGAACGGGTGGCAGCAGCACTGGAGAACCCAAATCTCGTGGATATGGTCGATGAATGCCTGGCTCCATCTTATGGTTGAACATGCTGTACATCCATACAATGCAATTGGATTAATAGTTTCTCCGAGCCTTTTGAAGAATTAGCTCTGATCCAATACTAGCATTCGATTTCTTTCCTTTCTCAGCATATTTGGCCAGTCCGGTTGGAATCGTTATGGCGTAGTGACTTGGCATGACCCGACAATTATAATATTAAACTGGCTTGTTATACAAAATTTTACTTATCAAAAAAAGCATATTTGGCCATTCCTGTTGTGTAATCTGAGTTAGATATAATTCGAATCCCCCCTGGTTTATTTCTAAGTCTTGTATTGTAGGTAACTACAATAATGCCTTGTGTTCTGGTATCTTAGATATAAAAGTAGAAACATTGTAAATTTTTAGTATCTATTGCTAAGCAACATCATGGGTATATTTTATCGATTCAAACTGCCTCTTTGTTGGGAAATGCTCGTATTATTTGTAGTTCTCTGGTAGGCAGGTTGTAGGGCAGGGCTGCCTATGGTAGATCAAGACATTGCTGATTCGATTTATCAACAAGCTGATTTGGGTAAGGGTGTGGAAGAATATAAAAAGGGAGTAGGGGCATGAATTATGTAGAATATAAAAATAGATATGAATGATGAAAGTAACACCCGGTTTTGGCATGATGTGTTGACTAAACGCATAGAGAGTGATTGATTCTCACTTCATTCGAGATAGAAAGAAATATTTCAGTCCTTTATTCTTTTCAAGCTTAAATTCAATACAACAAACGTGTCATGAGCTACCGCTTAAAAGAACTCAAAACATGAACTAAAGAACTCAACTGGCCAACAGTCGGTCACATTCATAAACTCTACCAGACCAGCAGTAACAGGCAGCATTGCCTCCATAGCATATGATCCTGTTGAAAGGAACCGAGTAAAAGGTTTACAAGGAGAATTTCACGCCTTCATCGTCAGTTGAAGTTCCCTTGAATATAGCAAGCTTCCCCTTTTGCTCTAGTAGTCTCAGAGCTCGCATTAGTATTGTACGGTCAATCCCATGAAGCTCTGAAGTATTAACAGACAAGGTGTATAATTTTTATACAAAACCACGAGCCAAAACAGTAAAGGGACTCAAACAGAGGGAAAAAAAAGAGGAGATAGAGAGTGAGAGAGGACAAAAGAGGTAATTAAATGAGCAGAAATGCTTTGCATTTTGCTTCTGGGACAATCCAAGTAAAAACCCAACCTCCCCCCCCCCCCCCCCCCCCCCATTTTTTTCTCGATATAAACTAATTCCATTAGGGACACGACGTTATACAATGAGAAAAGATAAGATATATTCATAGTAAATTGGGTGGACCTTCCCTGGGGAACAACTCAAAAACAATCTACATTTTTTTGTTTGATCGGCCAAATATATCAGCGGAACAAGCATATCGGATAGAATAGATGAAAGTACAGACAATAAACAAGTCAGTACCACACATCTATTAGCCAGTTCCAATCTAAAAAATTTAATATAAAAAAAATGACAGTAATAGATTTTTAGAAGAATTTCAGTGATCCCAGGAAACATTATATAACAACTGAGAGTTAAAATGTCAGCACAGTTTGGTAATGGAGCTCTAGTTCTAGTATCACATCCAGAATTTTCCGACTACCATTGTGGTTTAAAGGGAAATTCGAATTTAAATAGTCCAAAATGCAGGAAAATATCTTGTTTCTCACTTTTAATTTTCTTCGTCGTGGCAAAACTTCTGTTAGAAAAGTGGAGCAACGGGATTTTCTTCCTCATCTTCCCAAAGCATTCTCCTAATTTTATGCAATACTTGGTAGCAAAAGCAATATAATCCAGAAAAAACTGAGTTTATGGTATCATCTCCAAAATTACTTCTTTTTTACGCTATATGCAGTCAAAGTTTACCTGTTCCTCGAGACTCAGTCCCTGATCGTATTTCCTCAACTGTCATAACACTGTCCTCTAGCCCATTATCTTTTACCTAGTAAAAAATACAAGAAAACTAAATCGAAAGAACTGATAATTGAAAGAATTTAGAAGTAATTACTAGCGACTTCTTTGAATTTTTTTTTTTGATAAGTTTCTTGGAAATTTTACTATCACAATCAAAATTCTTAACTTACAAAGGATAAAATAATGTCAGCCCACTCTTGAATGCGGTGCCAGAGAATTAGACATTTCCTATGTCCTTTATCCAACCATTCTGCACGTCCTGTTACATAAGAATGCAATTAACAAACCTCCTACACAAAATTATAAATGTTATAATAGTCTTTTAGCACAGGATCTTTTAACTGAGCACCAGGGAAAAAAAGCCATTGAGACCGAATCAAACCTTCTGATACTAATGCTGAGAGAAATGCTTCCCTGGCTTCATGACTAAGAGATCCTGCAGAGAAGTATGGATACAGGTCATCTTTTTTTTTCATCAATAACTTAGGGTGCTCTTTTTTTTGGGGGTTGGGGGTGGGGGGGTAAGCTTTGTTAACTCCACCCCAATAGCATATAGGTTTTATATGCCAGTTCAGGGTTTTTTTGCTTCTAAAATAACACAAAGCTCTATAGCATTCTCAGCCCTTCATATCCAAATAGGATATATGAAAACTAACAAGAACAAGGAACTTACTTTCAACCACAGGATTTGAAAATAGCGGAAAATCTTCTTCCAGTCCAACTACAAATATCTTTTGTGTTCTACAGTAATCGAGGATGAGTTCCTTCCAAAGTTGTATCTGCTTATCACGGGTGTCCCTTACTGGCTGCAAACTGAAACATACACCAAAAGTCATGAAATAAAATGAATCACACTTTCCAAATGAATCAATAATGAAATGTTGAAAAGATATGTTAGGATCAAAATGTAAACAAGAAAAAAGAAAAAGACATTTACAATGAAATATTTATATCCAGACATCATAATCTATGTAACTTTTTCCATGAAACACTATCTGTTAGAAGATTTATATTTCTTTTTCCTTTTTTTCATGTATAACAGCACAATCAAAATGGGAAAACGTATCCTTAGCTTACCACCCCACCCCTTAAACACCTAAACAAACACTTACAGCCTCATATTGCTTTATATCTGGGTCGTTTCTGCTACACATCAACTGTACAGCTGTTTCCTAAAATTGTTGTGGTCCAGTTTTTATCTCTTTGCATGTTTGGAAAGAGATAAAATGTCAGCGCCTCCTTATGTCCACATATACTTCGTGTGAATAGTTAAAAGACTTAAAGGCCCATACAAGCTCATCATTGTCTGCGTCAAAAAGATTCCTATGATATTAGGTACCGGGTGAGGGCTAGGACCCAACTCCCCCTGATATTCAAAAGCAGAAAAGAAAATGTGCTTCCTGTTTAGCCATAACTTAAACCCTCCAGAGCTGGACTAGAGTAGACATTTGAGGCTGATCCTGCAATGAGTTTTCCTGTATGGTCTCCAACTCCAATTTCTCTAACTCTCAGTCCAGAAAGCAAGAAATCACCATTTGTTAACTTTTACCCCTTCCCCAGGAGAGAAGCAAAATTGAAGCTCGTGTTGGGGACTTATCTTCTTCTATCCATCGGTGCTCTATGAACACCACAAACAGATTTGAGGCAGTCTCCCATATCCAATTTAAAACTGGTGCTGATTTAAGAGGGTGGTAACCCTAATTGGTGCAACCTTATTACCTTTTAAACATTGACAATGTGAATTAGGCTAACAAACTAAGATGGGGGATCATGGATGCCCCCAAAACTACAATGTACTGATGGGGAAAAAAAGTCCAACACCTCCATAACACAATGTTATGTATTTTCTGTTAAAGAAAGTGTACATACCGATAAGAAAAGATTCACAGGAGATGAGATATAATAAAGGAGAAAAAATAGATTAAGACACCGAGTAACAAAAAGAGACTAGCAATTTTATTAAAGGAAAAATAACAATATAAGTTGCAAAGAAAGTGAAGATTACGTGAAATATGGTGGATAATTGAAGAAGTGAGGAAGCTTGAAATCACCCAATTTCTGCATCTCTATTGCTTCCTCTACAAGAAGAGACCTATAATAGCAAATTGGTTATTGAAGACAATAAAAGAGGACCAAACTTTTAGGATGGAAGATAAACAGCCCTTCTGAAAATGTAAGATCAGTAATAAGTTTTAGTTTCTAAACACCGATTCCTTGTTTTTATTTTCAATTTCAAAAGTACAAGCAACGTGCTTCCTTTCTGGGATGGAGATGTAATCTTAACAGGAAAATTCAAATGATGAATCTAATACAGTTTAGCAATTAAAGAATTTAATTATAAATGGTAGAATTAGACTTGAAAGAATGTTTCTTTTTTCTTATTTGATAAGTTAAAATGTTTCCTAGCCGATTTTCAAATTAAAAAAGAAAAAAAAATGCACAGAAAGTATTAAAAAAGAAATCCTTGTAAGTTAATTTTTATTTATTGTTTTTGGCTTCACTCGACCAACCTCTCAACTCCCATTTCCATAATCAATAGTTCCATTCCTCTGCTTTTTCTTTTATTTTCTAGTTTATTTTCTATTTCTATTTTCAGACTTGACTTGACCCATCTCTTATGGATATTCCTTAATAAATAAATATTTCTTTACCTATAAAACAAAGTAAAAATTTACTTCCCAAAAAGCCAACTACTAACCACTCATCATGAACAAAAACTAAGTTGACTGCAAGTTGACATCAGTTTCCAATGTAGTTAATAACTAAAGTAAAGACAAGCAGAGCTATATTAAAACCAATAAGCTCTAGATTAAACAGCACCTCCTAGAGCAAAGTTAGGAGGTGCCGTTGTGGCTTCAACTCCACGGGTGAGTGTGTACTCAACCAATCCAAAAACACAGGCACATAAACTGGGAAAAAAGGTGAATATTTCCCTTTATGTAGTGCTAATACAGCATGGATGTACCAAATCATAATTCAGATTCAGACTTTTTTACGGAAATAATTATAGCTCGCCTGAGACTCCTTCAATATCCACTAATTTGAATTGTATTCAGTGACAAGAGAAAACATTGAAAATATCAATTTTCAATCATTCTGTCTCAATTTCCTTAGCTTTTATGGGATTTTATTTTCTCTTTATTATAGCTTCTTGCTGGTAGACGTATAGGTAATCTGTGAAGTCAATTAAGTCATGCAGAGAATGCAAAAATAAAACAAAAAACAAAACTTTAAGAGAAAAACAACGAAGAAGGGTCAGTGAGCTTTGAAGGTGAATCAGTACCTTAGAGTTCAACAACACGATGCTTAAGATTGATTGAGTCTGCTAAGCGTCTGAACAATGGCGTTGGAGGATTGGTTTCCTGGAATGCGCGGTCGATCAAACTTGGAAGGACGAATCCTTTTGTTTGGGTGTTGAGAAACCAAATGAATGAGAATGGAAAACGCAAGAAAAATTACGGAGGAGATATTTGGGCCCAATTAAAGCCCACAGCAGAAACTGGCTGGCCTAGATAGGTCTGCTATCCAAAGCAAATGCGAGTTTAGTTATAATCGCGAAAAAAATATTATTTTTATTTCAAGCAATAGAGTAGGCCTGTGCTCAATCTTCTTCTAAAGATTAATTAAGGCGTAAGAGCATTAGCATTGAATTGGCCATTCTATTTTTTAAATTTTGATTAATATATAACTTTTTTATTTTAGCTAATCATTCAAAACTTGAAGTCTACATTGGATTAGTCATCACACTCTCTATAATAATAAAATATTATTATTTTTATTATTTATATTTTTTTAATTAATTTATATTTTATTTTCATAATCTTCAATAACCTCTAACAAATCATATTCATTTTTATTTTCACAATCCAACAATCTATAATATAATAATCTCATATGTATATAGATGGTAAAATCTCATATAAATAAAAATCTCATGTCTATAATATAATAATCTCAAAAAATAATTTTAGACTTGCTATAGTTCTTTTCATATTTAAAAAGAAGAATAGATTTAGTGTAGCTTATAGTTTGGATAAAAACAATTTAGCTAATTTAATGTGGAGTAAATATAGACGATATTTACTAAATTTGAAGATGAAAAGATATTTGGCTAATCCAATACCAATACTCTAAAAACAAAATGGAGAACCAGAAAATCGGTTTGGACCGGTTCTTTTGTTTTAAAAATCAGTCGTAATCGGTCTGGTTTTGATTTTATGTTTTCTAGATCGGATTGATTCGCATATTTATATATTTTTAATTAATTTTTAATATTATATATAATATTTTTTTAGTAATGCTATACACCACAGCACCATCTTAATTTTATCATATTATGTAAGATGTGTCATATTTATCACCATTGAATGATAAATAATCATCTAATAAATTATCATTCAATGGTGATAAATGTGTCACATCGTGTATAATGGGATGAAAGTGGGATGGTGGTGTGGTGTATAAAATTTTCCTATTTTTTATATTATATATCATTTTTATAAATTATAATTATATATGAAATAATGTTATATTATAATTTATAACATAAAATTTTAATCTTAAACATGAACATTTATTTTATCATATGTTTTAAATATAAAATATATATTAATTACATTCTATGGCTTAATAAATCCTCAACATATTTCTTTTGATAAATATATTAGTAATACTAATATAAATTACTATATTATTACTAACATATAGTAATAGTATCATATCAATAGTATTACTATATACTAATAGTGTTAGCGTATTATAATATTTATATATTTTAATATATATATAAGTATAAGAGATTAGATATTTAATATATATTAAAAACTGGAAAATCGGATAGGAACCGGTAAAACTAAAATTACTAGTTTGGGAGGGTAACCGGTAGAGTATGTCTCTAAAAGAGTGCTTAGACCTAGGGGCAACCAAGGAGTGCTCAAACCTCGTGCAAGCAAGGAGAACTCATGCCCCATGCGAGCAACGAGTGCTCGAGCCCTAGGGCAAGTAAAGAGAACCCGAATGCTAGGGGCAATATCATCTCCCACAAGGCAAGCAAAAGTTTTTACACTTGAGGTAAACAGCATGGGGAGCAAAACAACTCACCCCCTTGGCGAGCATCGTGAAAGAGCATGAAGGGTTCAGCTAGGGGCTAAGAGTGCTTGCTTGGTGGGGTAGCAAGAAAAACTGTTCGTCCTAGGGGCCACTAAAGTGCTCACTCCAAGCGAGAACAGTGTTGATCAGAAGTGCCCATTGCCCTCTTGGGCGAGCATTATGTTGATCACAAACACCCAATCCCAAAGGGTGAGCAATGATCTCATCCCACAGGAAGACCTAAAAGTGCTCTCACCTTGGGGTGTAAAAAAAAAAAGGAGACGGCACACCTACATTACTAGTATTTCCAGGATGCAACTGGGCTTGAGCTTGTAATTGAGCTTGGAATTGGACATGGCCGGCCTGAGCGCTTGTAATTATGGGACGGTTGCACTAGCGCAAGCGCCTGAGTTTGAGGCGAAAACAGCTGGAAGTTGTTTGGGAAGTGAGACCCATTTTGTGTTTGAGGTCGTGGCTAAGATAAAAGATGGGTTTGGTGGTTCTAGTTCGTGTGCATAGACTATGGAACCGTCCCATAATTACCAAAAGGGATTGGCGCCCCCAACATTCTTCTTGGTGTTATTGTAAATAATGGAAAATGTTACATGACACCAAAACCCGACACCTTGGGGTGAAAATTTTTTCGGTCTAGGCTAAAAAAACTGACTAGATCGAGCTGGACCAGACTGAATTCACCCATACTCGGTCTCGGTCTATGGGGTTTCCAAAATTCATTTTTCAGTCCAGTACCACCGTACCGAGATGTATTTTTTTGGATCAGAACGAAACCGACCAAATCACTTACATATAACTTTTTAAAATATTTTTTATATATACAATATATTATTTAATATAGTATTCGCATAATTTAATTATATAATTTTCTCTAATATATCACCATTGACTATATAAAATGTAAAATAATATATGCTATCAATTAACTAATATATCATATGATAAATCATATAATAATATATGTTATTATATGTACATACATACTCTACTAAAGTACTAAGTTAATAATTATTAACATCATAAATAAAATTATAATTAATTATTTTTTTAATGAATTACTTACATAATTGATATTAAAGAGCTCACTTAATTTCTATTTTAATAATTTAATTAATTTTTTATATCAATTTATCTAAAAAAAAAAAAAGAGAAAAAAAATGTTCTTACTTCCTACCTCATATGGACTGAATTACATTGAATCAAATCGATTGAATCAATCATAACAATCCGGTCCGGTTCTTAGGGTTAATCGGTCCAATCTAGTCTAGTAAAAAGGTGGACAAAAAGTTTTGGCCCGTGACCCTCCAAATCGGACCGGACCGATTACATTCCTGGCCACATCACAAATACTTCAGAAACCAAACTACACCATCAAAATCCACAAAACTTCCCTTGCGCAAGCATACTAAAAGCGAAGACTTAAGCTTTCTTTTGCCCCCATTAAAATTTCTTCGATATTTTCAACACTTGGGTATTTAATCAAGTATGAATCGTGCAATTTTCTAAATTCTCACACAATAAACCGTTTATTTTTCCCGAGAATCCTAGTTTCACAAGCAAACCCCAGGCTTTTAATCCAAAGCCGAACAAATTGAGCCCTAAAAAGACATTTCCTTTGGAACTCCAAAAGAAATAATAGTTGCAGTCGTGAGTGTGCAAATGTCGTGCAATCATTTTAAAAAAAATGAATGAATACGGGATCCACATGAAAAAAAATTAATTTTTTAATAGTAAATTTTACTATTTTTTAAAACAACTGTATGGCGCTTGTATACTCCATAACTACATGTAGCATTACTTAATATAAATTAAAGCCAGCCTTCAATTCAAACTACTGCTTCAATACAAAGACGAAGAAAATTACGAAGGATATGAGTTTCAATTATGTAAATACATCATAAATCCAAACCTCCCCTAGTATGCATATTCTCGGATTTTTCCTCTAGAAAATTTGAAGATAATAGTTTTCAAAACCTTATGTAAGGTCATAATGGAATGTTCAAACTATATAATCTATATTTTAAAATGACTAATCAATAATATAATTAAACCTATATTAAAATCATTATAAAGAATAATAACTTCTCATTTTCAACTATAATAATACTACATACAATCGTGGAGTATGAAAGCTCTGTATAATTACTTTGAAAAAGAGTATGGTCCATAATTAAAAAATTAGTTTTTTTCTTTTATGTGAATTCCGTATTTATTAATTTTTTTAAAAAAATAACCGTGCGACGTTTGCACACTCATAACTGTAATTATTATTTTTGTTTCAAATAAATCGGCAGAGAGGATATTACGACCGAATTCGGGAATGTTGAAGGACTTTGCGTTCCATTTTGGTTCTTAATAAAAGGCGCCGCGCCGCCGGTGGGACTGAATTTGGGCTGAGCATTCACAATGGGCACCTCGTTTATTTGGGGTCTAATATTTCATGTTATTCTAGCAAGGATTTCATTTTCGTCTATCAAAACTCCCTCTCCCTTTTTGGCCCAAACATTTAATTACTTTCTTGAATATATGTCAATCGGCAAGAAATCTTAGAAATAACGAGTCACCAACCACTCTTCAACGAATGGAGGTCAGGTAGATAGTGTGTAGGGAATATACATAAATACAAGAAAGTGCAAACAAAGACTGCCTTTGTTATGACCGGAATCAATAAAACCGTACTATTTATTTTTTGAAATGATAGAGCCACCTAATTTTTGGTACACCTATTTTGTACTGAATTTTTTTATAATTTTTTTTACTTAATGATTAAACAAATATTTTTTAATAAATTTGTAAATTTTATCTTATTTTTAAAAATATTTAAAGAAAAAAAAGAAATTACACTATTCAATACTTATTTTATACCGAATCTTCTGTAGGAGTAGCACGACTCTTTTTTTTTCCCCTTGAAATTGATAAAAAAAAATAAGTAGCTTCTGATACCTCTTATGATTATTTAAAAGTCCTTCACTTTAAATCTTAAATATTAATATGCAATTTAAAATATGAACACTAAGAGAAAAAAAATTATGCAATCTCAATAATCGAATCCTCGAAACGAGAAATATTTAATACAATTTAAGATATAATACTAATCATAAAAACATTTCAAATTATAATGTACATAATAATTTTTTGAAAAATTATATTTGCAGTCCCCACTTGGGGACTACATGTGCAGACCCTTTATTACATAAGAAAAAATATCATTTTAGGAGGGGTGGTTTTATAATTTTAAAAAATTTTAAAGATAAAATTACTTAAGCTTGTATTGCAGTCTCCAAATAGGGACTGTATCTAGCATTGCTCATATAATTTTTTATAGTTCTAAAATTCAAAATCTAATCTTAAGCTATAAAATTATATATATATATATATATATATATATATATATATATTTTTTTTTCCTTTTAAAAAATTAAAAAGAAAAAGTTGGATTCCTAATAACCTAAGACATGGCTGAGAGAGCAACAAAAAAGGAATTGGAATTGGTGCTCCATGTCTGTCACATCTTGATGCATTTCAACTTAATTCTATCATCTGAATTTTCATTCAAATTGTCAACCATTCAAAAGTATAAAGATCTTCTCTCTTATGATTAATCAAGCATTTGATGACAACCATATCTACTCCCACTCTTCTTCTATTCTATATTCAAAGCGCGTGACCTAAACCCACAACTTATTATTATTATTTGGTTTTCTTTTTCCCAATTATTAGGCACAATTTATTTTCACAACTCTTCACAGTTCATCTCATTTCATTTCATCTAATTATTATAATTTTTTTAAATTCTCACACAAAATAAAATAAATAATTTAATTTTTAAAAATTTTAAAATAAAAATAATATTAAAAAAATATATTCTATTAATATTTTATTCAACTTTTAACTTTAATCTTAACTCAGTTCATCTCATCTGTAAAAATAGACTAGTCTCGTTAATTGCCAATAAAAACAGTGAGTTAGAAGCCAGCAAACAATCGTAAATTGTCTTGCTTCACATTCTAAACTACAGACAACAGAACAAGCCTTAGGTACAAAATAATACATCATTTCACTATGGAAAGGTTTCAAATTTTGAAATAGATTATTTTTAAGTTAGAAAAATACTTGGCCTATGAATAAATGTTACAAAATTAAATATATAAATTGATATAGTTCGATATAGTATGTCAGATTATAAAATTCATATTATCGTAAAGTAGATCTAACGTCTTACATTGAGTTATATTAATTTGTAGATTTACTAAGATCTCTTTATAGATATAGCGCTTATCTTTAAACTATCTTTAATGGGTTTTACAATATCTATTATTACCCATATAAATCTTCCGATCAGCATTAAATGCTCAATAAGTTTTATAGGATATAGTTTATATGTTCATAATTCAAAGCTTTCAAATTAGTGCAAGAAAAAAAAAACTCTAGTCTTCGATTATATAGACATTGAATTGTGTTAGTGGAAAGAAATGGTCAAAATTTAATTAATTGACATGTTCAATTCCATATTTTATTTGACTCTTATTCGGGTTAGTAGTTACGTTGGATTAGTGGAGTTGTTGGTCCATTCTTTTCCATACAATCGTAAAGTACGTAAACGTCACGTAATTGCTTTGAAAAAGAGTGAGGTTCATTATTAAAAAATTAATTAATTTTTTCATGTGAATCTCATGTTTTATTCATTTTTTTCAAAGCGATTACGCGACAATTACACAATTCACAATTGTAAATATATTTTCTCATAAAATAAATAATAATAATGGCTTTTACATCATTTTTGTTTGATGTGCACCCTAAAAACTGTAATTATATTATGATAAGGGGACTGCCCAACCTGTACAGCTGGCGCGCACCATAGTGTATTTGGAAATTTTTTTTTTAATATTTTTTTACATCCTTAACCATTAAAAAAAATATATACAACTTCACTAATAATCATTTTCTTAATCATTAAGTAAAAAAAAAAAACAGAGCAATCAAATCGAGCGATACAAGCTGCTAGGCGACTGACTATCATTTTCCTTATGATAATTTCTAACTCAAGTCCTCCAAGGATATGCTTTGTTCCCACTCCACATTGATAATTATTAAATTATGAATATCATATTAACGTGTCATATGACATCTTAAAATCATAGTAAAAGATGAAGGCCAGTTGGGGAGACATGATTTTATTAGGACTTGGCTTGCAAAGCAGCACGCCACACTTAGTAATAATCAATCCTATTTGACCCATGCTTTAGGCCACAACATCATCAAACTAACTTACCTTGGTCGTCAGTTGTGTTGTCTAAAGTTCCTTGCACTTAACTTCGTCTTTGAATGAAGAAGGAGCTCCGACTTCTTTCTACTCTCCTGGTCGAATCGTTCGAGTACTTACACGCTCTTCTATTCTCTTTAATTTTATTTGAAAATGCAAAAGATATGAGACAAGTGATTATTCAGATAAATGTTTTAATGGTTTCGAATTTATTAAGATTATAATACAAATAATTAAATTTATTTATTTTCGTCAATTTAAACGATGATTTAACAGAATTAGGGTAACAAACCATCTGTCTAGTTTTATTCTTCACTTTTAAGTTTTATTTTCTAAACTTTATTTATTGTTTTAGATATTTATGGGATGTCTACAGATTTTCGTGTATTTTTATTTTCTAAAGTCTTAGAATTATTTTAATTAAAAAAAGAGTAATGTTACATACAGTCATAGAATGTATAATATGGTCATTTAAAAAAAAAATGATATTACTCCTTTAAAAAATTGGTCGAGCGCATCATTTACAGACACGCGCCGAGTCGACGCGTGGAGCACAGCTCACCTGTCCGCATCCCTACACGAAAGTCAGACAAACTGGGAAGTGGGAAGGAGCAATCCGGACGGCTAGTGGGAAGTGTGGGGTCCATTATTTCGATCTCGCTCTATATCTCTCCAAACAGGGGAACTCATTGATATCAATGAATGGGTTGGGCAAACGTGGGCTTTTGACCTTTTTTGTTCTCCAGAGCCATCAAAACTGAAACAGTAGAAGAAGAAGGAAGAAAAAAGAAGAGAAGCTAATATAAGTGCTGCTTGGATTTTATCTGGCTTTTTTGCTTTCATTTTGTCTTTTTACCCCCCACCTCTTCCCTCAGGTACGTACTTGCTTTGCATCGAATATTTTTCCTTCTTAAAAGTTCAGTTATCACTTCCTTTTCATTGATCTTTCTTTTGGTTGATTGATCTTCCTTTGAATTTGGAATTGTTCTTTGTTCTAGTTTATTGGATTTTGCCTCTTCTTCGTCTTGTTTTTTTTTTTCGTGTTTTGTTTTGTTTTTGTTTACGAGTTGTTTGACTATGGTGGCTAGGAATAAGTTTCAACCTTTTATTGAATGGTGCTACATCAACTTGGGTTCCCTTTTCTGACTACAAATAAATTCAAATCCTGTTGTGGGATTTGTTTGAAAGTCGTGCTTTGACTCAAAAAATTCGCAAATTCGTTTTCGTTCCTTTTTAATTTGGCTGAAATTTCTTATCAGTTTTTTATTTATCTTTCTAGTTTGGAGGTTTTCAAAGGATGACCAGTCGGTTGCGGCTGCTCGATGGCTGTTACCCGTTCTAAGTCGTAATTCACCTTTGTTTACCTGGTTATTCTCTCTGCTTCTCTTATATTTGGCGCTGAATGTTACATTAAGTTGTAATGCTTGGGCTTTTAATTCAGATTATATAGGACATAGTTGCGTGCTATTGGTGATATTAAATTAAGTTATAGTTTGAGGCCCTTCTTGAAGATCTGTTAATTTGGTAGTGTTATGGCCAAAATGGAGCAAAGAGGGGGAGAGAGCTGGAGAAAACTGGTGACAAAGATGCTCCCACCAGGAGCTTCTCTCCCTGAAGATGATACTGATCTTGATTACTCTATTGCCATGGAGTATGAGGGCCCACCAGTTACTTATGAAGTCCCTAGAGTGGAACCCCTGAATGTAAACTTACGTGCGATCCCAACTGCAGAACCCCTATCTGAATCGCAAAGATCCGCTGCCAATGTGGGTCCTCCAGTCGTTGAACCTATACCTTTGCCAGTGTCTTGTATTGCTGGTGTTACGACTTTGCCTACTCACAGCACTGGGGTCTCGGGCAGTTCAGAGTCTGAAGCGTCTGTCTTGCAAAACCCTGATTCTTCTTCTGCTTCTCCATCAGTTTCTCCAAATTCAGTCCATAATCCTCCTAAAAAGGTTACTAATGAAGTAAGGAGAGCGCCAGTAGTCACTTTTAACACGGTTAATAGATCTGACAGGAAAGAGATTGAGGTTGAGAAGCCAGATTTTATAAATTATGTTGGCGTGTCAAAAGAAAAGAAGAAGAAGAAGAGTAGTGTGTGTTATCGGTGTGGAAAAGGGAAGTGGGAGACAAAGGAGTCATGCCTAGTGTGTGATGCTAAGTATTGCAGCAATTGTGTTCTCAGAGCAATGGGATCAATGCCCGAAGGGCGCAAGTGTGTAACTTGCATTGATCAGCCGATTGATGAATCAAAGCGGCTGAAATTGGGTAGACATTCAAGGGTATTATCCCGATTACTCAGCCCTTTGGAAGTCAAGCAGATTATGAAAGCAGAGAAAGAATGTTCTGCTAATCAGCTTCGGCCGGAACAGCTAATTGTCAATGGATTCCCTCTTAAGTCAGAAGAGATGGCAGAACTACTTGGATGTCCCTTGCCTCCTCGAAAGTTGAAGCCTGGTCGATATTGGTATGACAAGGAATCTGGTATGTGGGGAAAGGTGAGGCATGTTCAACACAATTGATTCACTTTCTTTTTAGTTTTGCATTCTGCAATAGCATGGGTCAGAAATCTTATTTTTCCCAAATGGGTTTGAGTTTCTTTTAGCATCTACCGTTGTTGATTTGACAGGAGGGGGAAAAACCCGATATAATCGTAAGTTCAAACTTAAACTTCACTGGGAAACTTTGCCCTGATGCGAGCAATGGGAATACTGAAGTCTACATCAATGGCCGAGAAATCACAAAGCTCGAATTGAGGGTGCTACGGGTAAGCTCTTTGTCCTTATAAAAGGACATGTATCTTTTTCCTTTTGTCATAAGCTGTAACTCATTGCATTTATGTATAATGGATAATATTCACTCAATCTGAATATTGGATACATGTTATTTGTATGCACTTGTGATATTCCTTGTTGGTTCCCTGTCTTATAATTGCTTTGATGACGTATATTTTATATATTTGTGTATGCACTTGTGATATTCCTTGTTGGTTCCCTGTCTTATAATTGCTTTGATGATGTATATTTTTTGGGACATCACTTATCAACCTTCTCGGATGTCAGTTTTGAGATTTCTTAAAAAATCTAGTAACTGAAAATGACGGGAGATGACAGTTTTGTTCCAACTTCACTTTCTTTAACAAGAATGGGATTGCATAATGATGATGAATCCTTCCAGCCTTGATTCTAATACTCTACATCTCATTTACTTGATTTTATTTGCTCTCCTTAAATGCTTTGAAATGGTAGCTTACACTCCTTAGTTTGTAGTTATATTTACTTACCAAAAAGAGAAAGGTTTAAAGTCGATCTAATATCCTTACTAGTCTAGTTTTTAATACTTTCAGCTGGCAAAGGTGCAGTGTCCACGTGACACTCATTTTTGGGTCTATGATGATGGTCGTTATGAAGAGGAAGGTCAGAACAATATTAGGGGAAACATTTGGGAGAAGGTATGTTCTGAAAATGTTTGTTTTGAACTTCTCCGTATGGGATTATGGGAAACCTTATATGAAACAGTTTGGATTTGCTTTTTGCTAGACAGGCATCAATACGGTTTATCTGTACCCTTTTTTCTTTGCCTGTGCCCCATGGTCAACCTCATGGATCAAGAGATGAGGCTAGCAATTATACAACAGTTCCAAATTATCTGGAACAGAAAAAAACTCAGAAGCTTCTTCTTCTTGGACTTCAAGGCTCTGGAACCAGCACTATCTTTAAGCAGGTACCGCATCCATACCCATCACAACTAATAATGATATCTGCATCTGCAAACTCATTTCCATATTGTATGACCTTTCATACTGCTGGGTTCACGCTTAGTCTACATTTCTTAATCACTTTATTTCAATCATCACAGAAGTTGTAAAATCTGGTGATGATTATAACAAAATGAATTTTAGATCTAGAAGCCTAATTGCTGAGGAAGTTCTATATCAATAAATAACTTATTACTTATCAAAACAAAAATTGCTGAGGAAGTTCTCCTGAACATTTAAAGCGAAGAACCGTACATTAATGGATATTGTACTGCATGTCCAGAAATCAATTACAAAGTTTCATAAAGATTGGGCAGGCTTGAGAATTCTCTAAGTGGGGCCCCTCATTTTAGCACCTCTCTGGTAAAATAGGCTGTAAAACCACAGCGGACTGAATGTTGTCTGTTTATTTGATAACAATGTATGGCCAGGGATGTTTGCTTTCAAAATGAATGAACTTTTAAGTTTGAAGGATTTTATTCTTTGGGGTTTGACACGTGTGCACACATTCATTCACGTTAGGCTCCCCCTGGTTCATTCTGTGGTTCCAACTTATTCTCATACAATCACAAGCATATTTACTTGACATGTTTCTTGTATCAAATGTCATGTCCACTGGGTTCCCACAAAGGCCTTTCATTGATACGTCTCTTTTGCATTGATGTGCATCTTTTTCCCCTGCATAATTTGTTGCTATTGATGCTCACTTCCCTTGGTACTTTATCAATGACTGAGCAGGCCAAATTTTTGTATGGGAACAATTTTGCCTTAGAAGAATTGCAGGATATTAAGCTGATGATCCAGAGTAACATGTATAGATATATTAGCATTTTGCTTGATGGGCGGGAGCGCTTTGAGGAGGAGGCTGTGTACAGGATGAGAACACTAGGTTCCCATGATCAGAATAATGATACAGGTAATATCTGTAAATATAATGTTTAATTAGGTTAAGTAGTATATGCAGATCAAGATCCTCTAGATTCCTTTTGGTGACTCCCATCTTACATATTATTTTTAATTAGAAGGTTTCTTCATATATTTTCTCACCATTTACCAGCTCAAGAGAAATTTCAAAATTTCCCCTGATTCATTGTTTCTTGCTAAGCTAGATGTTCAGATGACAACATTTCAACAACTGGGAAATCACGTATAACTTGATTTAGTGGGTTCATCATGAATTAGGTTTGGGTGGCTGGTGATTTTCGGATCTTGTAGAAAATGCCATGACAACTGCCCCCCACATGAAAGCCCCATCTGCGGATTGTTTTTTATTTTATTTTATATATATATATTATTAAATTGGCTCTCTGAAAATTTTGAGAAAGAGCTGATGGATTCTAATAACTGTTATGATTATAAGAACTCCACCTTGGAGTTAGCCTAAAGACTCTAGAAGATTTTATCTTAGTTGATACTTCAGTTGTATGAGTAGAATTTGACATTGCCAGGAGATATACTTTTATAGAAATTTTTGTTTACATCTCTCACTACCATTCTTTATGAAAGTATTTGGTTGAAGTCCAGAAACTTCAAATCTTTGATGTAAGTAGAGGGTGCACTACACATGATTTTTCTTAGTTCCAAGAAATGTCACTGCCCAATAACAACTTTTATGCAGACTGCCCTATGAGTTATTAGCCCTTTCGGCTGCCTATGCATCAAGACTTGTTGGCGATGTATTGCATGTCTATAAGGTTTAAATTCATTGCAATAGTGAATTGTTCCTGTACTTATGCGTGAAATCTTTGTAGCTTTAAGAAACTCCCATCTTTACTTATCAAAAGGAGCTTCCCATTCTCTGCTTCTTAAGAAATGTATATTTGAATAAAATGTTGTCAGTGGGATGGTTTCTGGGATGGGAATCTTATTGATCATGTTATTTTTGCTTAAGCTTGGACATAATAGCAGAGTTGACAGAAAGAACTTTTCTTAGACTAAATTCAGTTGAAGGAAATGGTTGAATTTGCCAGCAATGTGAAAGGAATAGCCTTGAATCTTGATTTCAACTTTTACCAATAGTTTAATTCAGTTGAAGGAAATGGTTGAATTTGCCAGCAATGTGAAAGGAATAGCCTTGAATCTTGATTTCAACTTTTACATATAGTTTTAAGCCTAAAAGCAAGGAAAGTATTCTGTTCCTATTATGTATTATCGTCGACAAGTCACTTTAAATAGAATAGGTGTGTTGAGGTGGTATGGAGTCCAAGGCTTCTCAAATTAGAGCCTTAAACTTTGTTAAGGGCAACTAATTCTTTCTTAATGTTGATGTCACGTTTATGTTGATCAGGCCATATGCAAAGTGAAAGAAGGTGTTGCTTAACTGCATTACAGTGCTTCGAATGTGTAACATCTGATCTCAATCTTGTTTCAGATGGAGAAGTTGATCCTAACGGAATGAGTCAATGTATCTATTCCATAAACCCGAAGTTGAAGCATTTCTCTGATTGGCTTCTGGATATTATAGCCACTGGAGATTTGGATGCATTCTTCCCTGCAGCAACTCGGGAGTATGCTCCATTAGTTGAAGATGTGTGGAAGGATCCTGCCATACAGGAAACATATAAAAGAAAAGATAAGCTTCACTTCCTCCCGGATGTTGCAGAGTACTTCTTAAGCAGGGTATTTCATTTAGACTTTCATTGTTATCTTGTTTTGATTTATTTTTCATTTTACAACCTTCCATTGCAAATCTTTACCTTGCTACATGTTTACGTAGTTACCACATGTTTAACTGTTCGTTTATTTTTGGCAAAAAATGAGTCATTCCTGAAAATCAAGTGTGCCCCCCTCCTTCCCATTCAAAAAATGTTGTATTGGTTTGTGTCTTCCATCAGTGTGGGTCAATCTGGGACCTTTTGCAGTGGTTGCTGGCCAGATGTGAATCAGATTTATTCTTATTATTTTCAACAATCTCCCTGAGTAAGATAAAGTAAATAAGCATTTCTTTCAGGCTGTCGAGATATCGAGCAATGAATATGAACCTTCAGAGAGAGACATAATCTATGCAGAAGGGGTGACTCAAGGAAATGGTTTGGCTTTCATAGAATTCTCGCTTGATGATCGCAGTCCAATGTCTGAAAGCTATACAGACAATCTAGAGGCTCCACCAATGACCAAGTAATTTAATCTCACTACTCACTGTTCTGTGTATGGTCATATAAAATCCCTGCTTGATCCTTCTACTCGGTCTGAATATATCTGGTGTGGCATCTGTCTATGGAATGGTAATCTAGTGATTTCCATGAGTATTGTAACAAGCTACCACACTAACCTAATCTCTCATCCCATGTGGCCAAGTTGCACCTACCAAGAGCCTTTCTAATTGATTATTATTATTAAAATATGGGCATTCATATTGTAATTATTGTTTTGGAAGGTTATATTTTTTGTTTGATATAAGATCTAATCAATATTATTTGTGGTGTATGAATTTGACAGAATCTTGAACTTTCTTGTGTTTTGACAGATACCAACTTATAAGGGTAAATGCCAAGGGCATGAACGAGGGATGTAAGTGGGTGGAAATGTTTGAAGATGTTCGCGTGGTAGTCTTCTGTGTTGCTCTTAGTGACTATGATCAGATGGGGCTTACCTCAGAAAGTAGTGGCAGTGGACCCGTGCTTCAGAACAAAATGATGCAAAGCAAGGAACTGTTCGAGAGTATGGTTAGACACCCTTGCTTTAAGGACACCCCATTTTTATTGATATTAAACAAGTATGATCTTTTTGAGGACAAGGTGAATCGGGTGCATTTAAGTTCTTGCGAGTGGTTCAATGACTTCAGTCCGGTGCAGACACATCACAGCAACCAGTCGTTGGCCCATCAGGCATACTTCTACGTTGCAGTGAAGTTCAAAGACCTCTATGCTTCCATCACAGGTAGAAAGCTTTTTGTGTGGCAGGCTAGGGCAAGGGACCGGGTGACCATTGACGAGGCATTCAGGTATATAAGAGAGGTTCTCAAGTGGGAGGAAGAGAAGGATGACAACTATGGTGGAATAGAGGACTCGTTTTATAGTACAGATGTGAGCTCCTCGCCTTTTGTCAGGCAAGAGTGATATGCTTTTAGAGATCATATTTGTATTGGCTTTACAGTTGCAAGTGAAAAAGGGAAAGAATGTAATATGCTAAGCCATCATCTGCTCCTCAGGTTATGTTTCCACTTCTAATCACCAAGTTTCAATGATATTGGTGGGGCTGCTTCATGTTGGAATTTTGGTGGCTGTTTTTTTCTCATTTTATGTATACACCTGGATTTGAGATTCCTTGATCACAAGGTTTCAGTGGATGTATATTTCAGATTTTTATTTTTATTTTTATTTTTTGGAAAAATACACAGATCACCTCTTAAATTACCATCATCCAATTTGTAAGTCAACCCCAACCAATTTTGGCATTCACCCTAGAAATTATAATTTATACGCTAAATAAGATTTTTAAACAAATAACCCGTTACAAAATTAAAATTAAAAAAAGGAAAAGAGAGGAGTAAAGTTTGCTATTACCGTTAAAAAGATATTGGTGAATTTCCTTTAAAAAAGGGTGGGAAAAGAAAGAAGACTGCTGAATCATTCATGCTTTCTCTGAAATATGAAATTGCCCTTGTAAGCTCAATCCAGGTGCATCCCCCATAAATAGAGCCCCTAAGCTTCCATTTGCTCATGGCAAGTTGAAGATTTTTGTACGATAGATACATTGACACATGCACATAGAGGAGAAAACATAAATATGAAAGAAGATACAATTTTTGAAAAGAAATGTTACTAAAGTAAATTTACAAACAAACGTAGCTTGATATACTGCAACAGATTGTAAAACTCTTTTTCACTATAAACTAGATCTTTTTTTTTTTATAAGTAAACAAATTTTATTGATCAAAGAATAGGCAAAGCTATATACAGAATTCTAATAGAAAAAAATAAAGGCATGCCCTAAGCTAAGTAGGTGCATTATAGACAAGAAAATCATGTAGGTCCATGACATTGAAGTCAACAACAATGGCCCAAGTACAGTGTTCTAAAGAATAAATCTTTCAGCTCCTCCCGCGATCTCTCCTTGTCTTCAAATGTCAAGTCATTACGCTCCTGCCATAAATACCACACATATGCATATAGGGATCATCTTCTAGACATCTTTAATCTGTTGCATGCCTCTTAGATTTGTCCAGCTGGCCACCACTGCCACCACTGTCTCAGGCATAATCCAAGACAAGTCTCTACTAAACACCTCATTTCATAATACCCTAATTGTCTCACAATGTAATAGGAGATGGTTTATAGACTCTCCCCCTTCTCTACACATGCAACACCAATCTACAATAATTACCCTTTGTTTCATCAAGTTGTCGGTTGTGAGAATCTTCCCCAACGAGGTTGTCCACACAAAAAAAAATAGCTTTGGGAGGCTGCTTATGTCTCCAAAACCTTCTCCACGGAAACTAAGTTTTGGATTCTTGTGTGAGAGCCTTATAAAAAGAGTGAACCGAGAATACCCATTTACCATCAGGTATCTACCACAATATGTCTTCCTGTTGATTGCTCAGTTTTATGGAGTACAAAAAGCTTTAAAAATATGCAAAACTGCTCATTTCCCAGTCTTGTGCTTCCCTAATAAAAATGATGTTCCAACGAATCTGCCCCTGGATATCTCCATGACTTCCGCCACTGATGCATCTTTAGCACTAGCAATATTGAACAGTGAAGGAAATATCTCTTGTAGAGTACAATTACTGCACCAAATGTCTCTCCATAATTTAATCTTAGAGCTCTCACCCAAATGAAGTCTAGTGTGTCGAGTCAAGACCTCTCATCCTCTTCGCATGTGTTTCCACAAACCCACTCCATACGCCCTTTTACTTCTTTAGTACACCATCCCCCCATAAATCTTCATATTTACTCTCAATCACCAACTTCCACAGGACTTCTAGTTCCTTATGATATCTCCACAACCATTTTCCAAGTAACGCCCTGTTAAAAATCATCATACTTCTAATGCCCAAACCACCATTAGAAATGGGGCAGCATACATTCTCCCACTTTACTAGGTGAAACTTGAACTCCTCCCCCACTACACTCCATAAGAAATCACGTTGAAGTTTCTCAATTCAAACCGCCACACTTGCAGGTATAGGGAACAGGGATAAAAAAATAAGATGGTAGATTAGATAAAGTACTTTTAATCAAAGTAATCATACCACCTTTTAACAAATACATCCTTTTTCATTTTACCAATCTCCGCTCTACTTTCTCAATCATTGTGTCCCATAAAGAGGACTCTCTCGAAGGAGACCCCAATGAAAGGCTTAGTTAAGTCATAGAAAGTGAGGCTATCTTACACCCCCAACGTGTTGGCCAGCTGTCATAAATTGAGAACACCTCCAATTGGCACCATCTCTGATTTGTCGAAGTTCACTTTCAACCTAGATGCTGCTTCAAAATAAAGGAGCAGGGCCTTCAGTGCTCGAATCTGATTTTGATTAGCCTCACAAAAGATAAGTGTATCATCTGCAAACAACAAATGAGATATGTTAATGATTCCCTTCTCCGGGATTTCGATCGAAAAGCCATCCATGAAACCATTATTAACCAATGCTGAGGTCATCCTACTAAGCACCTCCATCACAATAAAAAACAATAATGGCGACAACGAGTCTCCCTATCTTAGGCCTCGTGTGCTATGAAAAAAACAGCTGAACTACCATTTATCAACATTGAGAATTTCACCGTTAATATGCACCAACGGACCTCTCCCCAAAACCACACCTCCCAAGAAGGTAGAGAAGGAAATCCCAGTTAACGTGATCATACGTATTCTCCATATCTAGCTTGCAAATGATCCCTATTGTGCCAACCTTCAATCTACTATCCAGACATACAATGGTAATAAGAACCGCATCAAGAATTTGTCTCCCTTTTACAAAAACATTTTGGGGTTTTGTAATGATCTTCCCCAAAACCTCACTTCGACGGTTTGCCAACTCTTTGAAAATTATTTTATATACCCCATTCACTAAGCTTATAGGCCGAAACTCCTTAACCTCCATAGCTCCCACCTTCTTTGGTATCAATACAATTATACAAGAAAAGTTATGTTAAGGCTTTTTTCAAAATTTTCAACCGAGAATAGCTCCTGAAACACCCTCATAAGATCTTCTTCTATCACTTCCCAACAAGTTTGAAAGAAACTCATAGAGAAACCGTCAGGTCCCGGTGCCTTGTCCTTAACCATTTTCCTCGCTACATCGTAAACCTCCACCTCCTTAAAGGCCCTCTCCATCTGAGATACATCATTTGGCTCAATGGTGTCAAAGGCAAGACCATCAAGGGTAAGTCGTCATCCCTCCTGCTCGGTTAGAAGTTGCTCAAATAAATCAACTACATAACTATGGATAACTTGCTCTTCCTTATACTCAACACCGTCAATTTTCAACATCTCAATGTTGTTGTTTCTCCAATGGGAGTTCGCAATTCTATGGAAAAACTTGGTACTTTGATCTCTTTCCCTCAACCACAAGACTCTCGATTTTTGACTACATGACATCTCTTCTAATAATATAATCTTTTCAAGGTATGCAACCAACATTGTCATTTGTGCTAGCTCATCCTGTGTAAGAGGCCGAGTCTCTTGTAATATCTTGAACTCCTAAATCTCCATCACCTTGATTTTCTTGCGCTCCCCATCTCCAAAAGACTGCATATTCCAAAGCTTCAGATCTTTTTTTAGTGCTATCAATTTACCCGCTAGGATGAAGCTAGGGGTACCCTGAAACTGATACGAGGACCACCATTGTCTCACCCTATCTACAAAGCCTTCTGATTTCAACCACATGTTTTCAAATTTGAAATACCATCGCCTTCTTCGGAGACCACCACAATCAAGCATGATAGGCTAATGATCCAAGCAAAAATGAGACATTTGCTTTTGCCATATATCCAATTGAGACCAAGTATGATTATTAGCCACGTGACTAAACCCCCTGCTATAGGCAAATCCACCAAGTTCAAATCAAAAATGCACTCCGAGAACTTTGTCATTGTTGACCTCACTCTTCTATTTCCCGAACACTCACTTAGAAATCTTGTAACATTAAAATCTCCCCTAATACACCAAAGGAGATCCCACTAGCTATATACTCCAGCTAATTCTATTAAGCTACGTCTGTTTATAAACTTTGTTTTGTAAAATCTCTTTTTAGGTATAGATGTTTTCCAAAAATTGCATAACCTTAGCCTATTCAGATGTAGCAGAATATGTAATAAGTATAAAATGAAAACCATGAAAGAAAACGAAATGCATTTCAACAGTATGAAGAATATCACATCTGATTGCATGTAAGAAGAAATTTCCAAATAATTAGTCTGATAACCACTCTAAAGCGTAAAAATGGCCGTTTGTCTTCATTTGATGCGCCACGTCTCTAGGCTTGCATGACACTATAGAACCCATGACCCTGAAGTGAACTACAATAGGGGCTGCTCCTTCCAGGAAACTGATTCAAAACAATTTGGCAAAAAGAAAGGAAGCATAAAACTGGCGGTACTGATCATGCAACTTAAGGAGTTTCACTGTCTCTCTTTTTTGTTCGGCTTTGATATTTCCACCCATTTATGTCATGGAGTTGTTACAATGGGCATGAGCAAATCAGTAAACAAAAATCAGGATGCAACAAGATCGGGTGTTTCTGCCTCGATGGATACCAAAGCTTTGCGCACTTTATCCAACCAATTGTCAAGACGGTCACGCAAGGATTGGATCTGTGGAATCCCCAAAACTCTTGGCTGCACCCAGGATACATGCACGGTTCCCTCAACTTGATCGATTATACCTTCAATTAGATGAACCTGCAGTATGCATCCTCCCAGAGGTTTAAGTATCAAATATAAAGTTTTCCATAATAAAAAAAATAAAAAGTGGAAAGAAAAAAGCAAACCCTATCAACTATAAAGCATGTCTCCTTTTTTTTTTCATTACAATTACAATTACAATTACAATGCTTGTCTATGGGTAGAGAACTGATAACCAACATTTATCATACACAAATTATGTCAGTGTGAAAGCACTGGATTTTCCTTCTTTGATGACGAAAATTCACCAACCATAACAGTGAGCATAAGTTTTTCACCGTCCCCAGAAAATTAGAAAAGCTACACCAAACTTAATGAGAAACATATAATATCTTATAAGTTAGAAACCTAAAATATTTAAAATGAATAAACAAATAAACTGACTGATACACATGCAAAGCAAGAAACTTAGTAAGGGTAATACGATTCACAAAGCATGTGAATCTCAACTGCACATTAATGATATTCAAAGACACATGGACTTACAGATAGGCTCTTGATAAGAAGATGCTCTACATCCTCGATAGAAATTTTTGTGCGCTCAGCAATGATACTCAATGGTATAGTTCGATCTTCAGAAGATCGGCTGCAAGGGAACATGTAGCAATTCAGTCCAACAATGATTCATACTAATCCTATACAGCAGAAAACCAAAAAACTTATCTTCACTGGCACAAATCAATAGTAAAAGATAATAACATAAAGGTTCTAAACCTGAAAATAATTTCCATCAAGCAGAGAATGTTTATCTTTTCCAACAGCTTCTTCTCGTTCTCGACTAATGCTGGTTGAGCCCTCAGAGCAGCATTATGCACCCGACATAGTTCCTGATAACGAACTAAATCACCAGAGTTGAATGCCTCCAGAATATAATAGAGCCACTCAACCTTTGTCCCCAGAAGACTCTTAATCTGCAGAAGTTAAAAGATGTCATTCCCCAACATGGAAGGCTGCAGAAGAATTTGGTAAGAGAAAATCCTATAGTATTGAAACTAAACCCTCGTTCACTTTCACAAAACTTTTCATCTCATCTCATCTCATATAATCATTACAACTTGTCCAAATTCTCACATAAAATATAATAAACAATTCGACTTTTTCAAATCTCAAAACAAAAATAATATTAAAAAAATATATTCTAACAATATTTTATTCAACTTTCAACTTTTATCTCAACTTATCTCATTTGCGAAAACAAACGAGGCCTAGTTCATATCATTCTAATGTTTTTCCAGATTCCCAGGCAGTAAACATTATATCAAAATGTACTCTTATTTCTAAAAATTACAAGGAATCTATAAAAACATCCAGGAACGTTCATAAATGTACTCTTAGTTCTTTAAATATTGCAAATAATTATTTCTATTACTAATATTCCAATCTGGACTAATTTGGTTTTGGTGTGTCCATAAATGAAAGATAATATAATCGAGTTTGCTCAAGCATTGTAATAAGCATCAATGAAGGAAAATAATTTCGCCAACAGGATGGATAAGCAACCTTATACTGCTTGGTTTTTTTTTAGAGCAATTCTACATATATACCTACACTCTCCACACACCATGCACTAATTTTTTTTTTTTTTTAAACTCAAATACACTAAGTGTGTGGAGTGTGTGATAAATAGTAGAGTGTGAAGAAGATTTTTTCTTTTTTTTAAAAGTAAGAAGTTTTATTAATCCATGTAAATAGGCAATACCCAAGTACACAGAAAGTATACAAGAAAGGGCCTAGTTACAGACTACTTGCTATGAAAAGAGCCTTATGCTACTTGATTCAAGGAAAATAGAGTAATAAACCAGCATGAAAGTATGGAGATTCAAGGACAAGTCCAAGCCACATCTGGGTTTTATACTTTTGCCTCCCAGGTAATAATATCATTCCATTCAACGCTTTTCCTATACTCAATCCAAAGTGCTACAGACGATGAGAACATTACTGAAGACACTTACAACAGGATGTGCAAGGAGCTCTCCAAAGTTGTAGATGTTATCGCCCAGAAGTGCAGAAAGGGACAAATCGAATGCCAAATCCTAAAATATGAATTCGGGATCCAAAGGTTAGAACCACATAATAGACACAAAAAATACGCAAACAATCTTTATATATATATATATATGTAAGTAAGAATATCTTTATAAATAAAACATAATCTAATGATCTTGATTAAGCAGGATGTCAACAGATGTTACCATTTGTGCACCAATTACAATAAATTTTGAATACATGAACCAAAAAACATAAAATTATTTTAGAAAAAGGAACAACAGCATTCAAAAAGATTGAACATAGAGAAGTGCTTCAGGATTCAAAGAAAATGGAGATTTTTGTAATATCTAGTTGCATTAGCCTCATAATTTATTTCCATGATGACCTCAGGCAGTAGGTTTTTGACCAAGTGGACCGCTAGAACAATTATCTGAAGCAGTATGATGAATAAATTCTTAGTAGATCCTAGTTAATTAAAAACTTAACATTTTCAGGCCCTGAATTTAAATTTATTTATTACATACACTAGTCATTACCGCCGACACTAGGTTTTCACACATTGTTCAGCTTGAACATGGGCCTGGCATAATCACCATCGAACTATACCACTCAAACCAGGACACAATCTTGATTTACCTTCCACGGATAATACTTGGACCAAAGAGCATAATACAGTTTCTTTTCATACAGTGCTATTAGTTACAATTCCACAGATCCTGTAGGCAACCACTGGAATGTAACTTAGCAAACCATCAGTGGGCCACAATCACACATTTCAAACCTTCCGGTATGAATGTAAGATGACATGCCAAAATGACCTAGGCGAGAGAAAGCAAACCAACAATTATTTTATGCAACCACTGACATGTAAGCCAGAGAAAGAAGAGCACAATCAAAATCACATACCAGTTTAAACGATTCTGAGAGAGACTCCACTGATGTATATGCCAGATAAAGAAGAGCACTTTTATAGAACTCAGCAAATTCTTTACGTAATTTATGGTACTGAGATGAAACCCAGTAATGGCTAGCATACACAGATGGATCAATGTCAGTCATACTGTCAAGGGCACTCTTTCCATCTTCTAGAAGTTTCTTGCACTCTTTTTGGTTCCCTTGCTCAAGTTTAAATGTGGCTATTTGCATGTTGATGTAAAGTATTGGCTCTTCAATACGCTGCTCTCTGGTGGCTCGAAGTTTCTCGATCACCCCTTCAAGATAGGTAATTGCAGCCTCTTTCTCTGCATACTGCCTAGAAACTATGACAGCAAAGTGTGCAAGCTTGAGAAGATTGATTTTAGTTTCAAAGTCCGTGATGAAATTGTGATATAACTGTATCAGAGCATCACCGGCCTGAAATTGAATTTAACAGGAAAGAAAAGTGTTAGATGCATATGGAAAGGAAACATAGGCAAAGATAAATCACATTTAATCTTTTCCATGTCCAACAAGTTGGGAAAACATGTTTGAGGAGAGCAATGTCCAATCTCATATGTATTCCTCCGGTGTATATGGGCTATGCCTATCTTTATCAATACAATTACTTCTTACTTATAAAAAAAAAAAAAGGAGAGCAATGTCCAATTCATAGTACCCAAGCCAATAAATAAAAACATAGCAGTAGTGCAAAATCATGGTTAATCACTTGGACGATGAAATTGACTTGGCAATTGAATCAGATACTCTGCATCAAAATGTATTTGAATAGGAAATATAGGACTGGATCTACAATAATGTCTGTTGTTAGTCATTGATAACATGACAGTGTGCAATCTAACCTCATTTAAGCATACGCGTGTTAATAACATAGCCTTATCACATTTTATATAATGCAGCAACTAAAATTTCATAGGTCCTTACGCCGGGGGATTTTTTATCAATATTGTTTGTAGAGGATACAGACAAGGCAATGATAGCCAAAAGTTTGCATGGCAATCATAACAACTAAGGGCTTGGGGTCATTACGCAAGAATAGGAGAACTATTAAATGACCAAATATAACTAATATTCCTTGGCTGCATGTCAATGATGCCCAACCACACCTCACCCTTAGGGCACAGTTTGCAAGATCCATTCATAGCAAAGATATCAACAGACTCATTTCTGCATGTAATTAATGTCTAATAACCAATGACACTCCACCCTTGGGGTTCACAGTTCACAAGATCCATTCATGGCAAAGACCTTGACAGACTCATTTTACTTCTATGGTTGTCCCTATCCTTAGAATACTGCACAATCTGTTCGAGTTTATCGTGTTTAGAAAAACCTCACTTACAATATACACATAGGTGAAAGGGCACTCCTTCAATTACTCCAAATTCAGAATAATCACTTACAAATCAAGTAAACACTATAACTATACTCCGGTAACTTTGATCCGTTAACCATGCATCTTAATATAATTATATAAGTCCATGGCGTGCGCACACACACTGAACCAGTTTACACTGAAAAGTATTAATCACGTGTGATACGTAATAAGTATTCTAACTTGAGAAAAACTACCATATATTTTGTATGACGGTTGTAAAACAAACAACCAAAACTGAATCCCTTTTAATTTTTTTCTCGATGGGAAAACAAGATTTTATTGATAATGATAATAGGCTTAGCCCAAGTACACGGGTGAATCCCTTTGCAGATTAATTTCAATCTCTCACATTCAATTCTAGACTAACAATTTCTCTCCTGTCTACATTATCCACTCATATATAGGGTCACCAATAATAAGCTAAACACGAAACCAAAAAATAATGTAATTGCCATGCACACTAAAAAAAAATTTTCAATGTTATAATCATCGGCACGTTAAAACCCCTAATTCCCACGTAAAACTTCAGTTCATAACGCAGAACCCTATTTCCCAATCTTCAATTTCAATGGAAACCCTAATTATCCAGGAAGAAAACAAAACAAAACTCCGCCTCACTATAAAAAGGGGCGTTTTGAGATTCAAAAACCCTAATCCTCAAATCCATACACGCACGAAAATACTCGGAGCAGAAGAATAGGGTAGCGAAAGAAAGCACGCAGACCTGGAATACGGCGAGGGCGACGAACTGCTCGAGCTTGGCGGTAAGCTGGTGCCAGAGCTTCCTCTGGTACAGATCTGCGAGAGAGGAATACCAGTCGGCAAGCTCCGGATGCGCGTTGCGCAGCGACTCCAGGTATTGCAGCGGCGCAGCCATGTCTGTGACGCACGGGGAGAGAGAGAGAGAGAGAGAAGAGCCGGTTTGTATTTATAAGAGAGAAGCTTCTTTTTCTTGAGTTCAAAGAAAAGAACAAAAGATACTGAAAGAGTGAAAGTACAGGAACGCCTTTGGTATTATCAGCCGTTTAGACATTAGGTTCGTTTCTGGATCAACCCGGTTTCTATCTTTGAAGACCCTTCTATCTTAATAAGAGAACAAGGAAAACATTTTTAAATTCTTTGCATATAAATGATATTTGCATTGTTTGATTGATCTCTCGTATCCCTTTACAAATAGTTAAATCGTATGGTTAGATAAAAAAAATTATTTATTAATGACTACTCTCATTTCTTTAGTAATGCTACTTGTAGTCGTGAGTGTGCAAACGCCGTGCAGTCGCTTTGAAAAAAGTGAATAAATATAGGACCCACATGATAATAAATTAATTTTTGAATAGTAGACCCCACTCTTTTTCAAAGCGACTGTACGACGTTTGCGCATTCCACGACTGTATGTAACATTACTCTTTCTTTTAATGGGGATATGTAAAAGACTGCACACTTTAAAACTGTATATAGCATTATATTTACTGGGAGCTTGCACAATTACAAATATAATTTTTTCTTAAAAATTGAATTTTTTTCTTGAATTTCATATTTATCCATTTTTCCTATAAATATCATCTCTCTAAAAATAATATCACTTTAGGTGAAAACCCTCTCCTTACAACGTAATTATAAAAATGGTCTTGTATCATTACTCATTTGAACCCTTGGTATCCTAAAGTTATACTTTTAATTGTGCAAATAAAATAACTAAATTGATAAAATAAATACATTTTTTCATCCCCAAACTATCAAACTATCTTATATTTCAAATCTGAATTATAAACATAACAGACTGCATTGTCAAATTATCATTTAGAGTAATGCTACGTACAATTATTGAGTTTATAAATATCGCGTAATCGCTTAAAAAAATAGTAAAGTTCACTACTATTATTTTTTATGTGGATCTTATATTTATTTAATTCTTTTTAAATAAATTATACGATACTTACGCATTCTATTACTGTAAATATAATTTATCGGAAAATATAGTTAAGTTAAAACTTAATTCATCCCCTCAAGTTCGGATAGCTATTTAGCTCTAGGTTGCTTAGCCTTTGTTGCCAACGGACGTCGGAGAGAGTGTCGTCCGAGAATGAAGATAAATGGGCTGGGCTCGAGTCGGATGGTATGCTGATGGGCCGGTTTGTTAGAACTGGATTGGGTTTCAATATGTTTGGACGTAAGGGAAAAAAAAAAATCTTCAGGGGGAAAAAAAAACAAAAAAAAGAACTTCTGAGTCGGTAGTTTTAAGATTTTCTGAAAGTGGTGAATATATTGAGACATGTTTTTATTGTGGAGTAAAACTAGAGAGAAGCCACTATAGCAGTGCACATTTTACACTCACTGTGTAGTTACTTCTAATTGATTATTTCCAACATTCACTTGGGGAGATGTGTGGTCTAGATGATGTCATATCATGTGTGTAAAATGGATACTCTCAATAATGACTTCTATCTATATTTATTCTTTTAGAGGGATCGGACAAAGTGGTGAAGTCTGTTGAAAATATATTTAGGAAGAAAATTGATTTTAGTCGCTTTTTTAGTTCGACAAAAGTTGTTTTAATTTGGTTTGTAAAACATAAGATGAAAATTATTTTGATGGAACGATGTTTGTACTGAGAGTGAAAAAAAAATTGAAGGATTTTTAAAAACTTCTTATTACCTAATATTTAGGTTTGCAGCATTTTCTTGGGATTTTTTTTTTAAAATTCTTAGATAATCTAAAGACATATAGTGACTAAATTAGATTTAAGCCCCAACATTTAGGTTTTCATCTCATTTCATCTCATCATTACAATTTTTTAAAATTTTTACATAAAATATAATAAATAATTGAACTTTTTCAAATTTCAAAACAATAATAATATTAAAGATAATATTCTAACAATATTTTATTCAACTTTCATCTCAACTCACTATCCAAACTGCACCTTATTCACATACTATACTTATACCATATTCTCGTCACACTATGTTGATATAAGAGGTGGAACTAGGATTTGGTTTGGGGGGGATAACTAGCAAAGTGTGTCGTATGTGTCAGCATAAGTAATATGTATTTTTTACACATGATTATATAAAAAACAATAATCATAGGTCATGAATTTGTATACAAAAAATACATGTCTATAAATGCAAAAAGTTTTCTATTTTGATAGACCTTTACAAAAAGAAAAGAAACTGAAATATGAACTTAATATTTCCCCTTCAAATTAAGCTCGACGACAATCTTCTATGGAATAAAATTCATCTATTATCTTTTCTGAAGTGAAATTCTTGGCAGTTTTTTTTCAATATAAACTAGTAAATGATCTGCAAGAAACTCATCCTTCATTTGAGTACACAACCTAGTTTTTATAAATTTTATGACAAAAAATGCTCGCTCGATAGTAGCAATAAGAAGAATCCAAAAAAACTATAACTTGGAGTCGTTGGAAATATGCGAGGAAAATAAGCAAATAAGAATACGAGTCAGTCATTGAGTATAATATTTGGAAGAATAATGCTAGAGAGAAGCCACTATAGCAGTGCACATTTTACACTCACTGCGTGACTGTTTCTAGTTGATTGTTCCCAACACTCACTTGGGGAGATGTGTGGTCTAGATGATGCCACATCATGTGTGCAAAATAGATGCTCCTAATAGTGACTTCTATCTATATTTATTCTATTCGAAATATAAAAGGTTAGGTTACACGAAAACTTAGAGGTGACTTTTTGGCAGCTGAGAATAAGAAAAAATAATATATTTTGTTAGTTTTAGATTTTTAGATTAAATAATTTATTTCTTCAGGCTATTTTAAAATGACCTATATCTAGGTGAATAGATTTTTTTTTTTTTTTTTGGGTGGGGGGTTCGAATCCAAGTTTTCCATTTGGAGAACCGGACTATATACCATTAGGCCATCAGACTTTTAGCAGGTCAATAGAATAATTGTACATGATTGATTGTAAAAAAATAAATTGAAAAAGGAAAAAACTTACCATAGGAAGAGACTAGCATTACTCAAGTAAGATACATTACATCGACACTTGCAAATCCTTATAAAAAAATAGACCTCACCTTAAAAAAATGTAAAAAAAACTATTATTTATTAGTTAGATCTAATTTTTTATAAAGAACTTGTATGAGACTTGTCTATTTAGAGCTTGTACGTAGCATTACTCATAATTTGAATCTTACAAATCAAATTATACCAAATGGATGATGTGTGATGTAGAGACCTTAAAATAACCTTTCTCAAAGATAAATAGGAAGAAGATACTGTTTTTGAAAAGATAAATGCTTTTATCTACAAATAATTTTTATAAAAATAAGCTTAGAAATAGATGTGAATTGATATACTACGTTAAATTGTAATACTCTTTTCATCATAAACTAAATCTAACATATCACATTAAACCACGTCTGGTAATAAATTTTGTATCGTAAGATCTCCTTATTGATCTAACAAATTTTCAAAGATTGCATAACCTTAGCCTGTTCAGATGTAGCAGTATAAGAAAAAGTATAAAATGAAAACCATCAAAGAAAAGGAAATGCATTTCAACAGTACGAAGAAGATCACATCTGATTGTATGTAAGAAAAATTCCAAATAAGTAGTCTAATAACCACTGCAAAGCGTAAGAACAGCCTTTCGTTCTCATCTGATGCACCATGTCTCTAGGCATGCCACTATAGAACCCATGACCCTGAAGTGAACTACAATAGGGGCTGCTCCTTCCAGGAAAATGATTAAAACAAAAATAGGCAAAAAGAAAGGAAGCATACAACTGGCGGTACTGACCATGTGACTTAAGGAGTTTCTGTCTCTTTTTGGTCGCCTTTGCAATTTTCCCCCATTTATGTCATGGAGTTGTTACAATGGGCACGAGCAAATCAGTAAACAAAAATCAGGATGCAACAAGATCGGGTGTTTCTGCCTCGATGGATACCAAAGCTTTGCGCACTTTATCCAACCAATTGTCAAGACGGTCACGCAAGGATTGGATCTGTGGAATCCCCAAAACTCTTGGCTGCACCCAGGATACATGCACGGTTCCCTCAACTTGATCGATTATACCTTCAATTAGATGAACCTGCAGTATGCATCCTCCCAGAGGTTCAAGTATCAAATAGAAAATTTTCCATAATAAAAAAAAAAGTGGAAAAAAAAAAGAGCAAACCCTATCAACTATAAAGCATCTCTTTTTTTTTTTTCATTACAATTACAATGCTTGTCTATGGGTAGAGAACTAATAACCAACATTTATCGTACACAAATTACGTCAGTGTGAAAGCACTGGATTTTCCTTCTTTGATAATGAAAATTCACCAACCATAACAGTGAGCATAAGTTTTTCCCCGTCCCCAGAAAATTAGAAAAGCTACACCAAACTTGATGAGAAACATATAATATCTTATAAGTTAGAAACCTAAAATATTTAAAATGAATAAAAAAATAAACTGACTGATACACATGCAAAGCAGGAAACTTAGTAAAGGTAATACGATTCACATAGCATGTGAATCTCAACTGCACATTAATGATATTCAAAGAAACATGGACTTACAGATAGGCTCTTGATAAGAAGATGCTCTACATCCTTGATAGAAATTTTTGTGCGCTCAGCAATGATACTCAAAGGTATAGTTCGATCTTCAGAAGACCGGCTACAAGGGAACATGTAGCAATTCAGTACAACAATGATTTATACTAATCCTATACAGCAAAAAACCAAGAAACTTATCTTCACTGGCACAAATAAAAAGTAAAACAGGATAAAATATAAAGGTTCTAAACCTGAAAATAATTTCCATCAAGCAGAGAATGTTTATCTTTTCCAACAGCTTCTTCTCGTTCTCAACTAATGCTGGTTGAGCCCTCAGGGCAGCATTATGCACCCGACATAGTTCCTGATAACGAACTAAATCACCAGAGTTGAATGCCTCCAGAATATAATAAAGCCACTCAACCTTTGTCCCCAGAAGACTCTTAATCTGCAGAAGTTAAAAGATGTCATCCCCCAACATGGAAGGCTGCAGAAGAATTTGGTAAGAGAAAATCCTAAAAGTATTGAAACTAATCCATATCATTCTATCGTTTATCCAGCTTCCCAGGCAGTAAACATTATATCAAAATGTACTCTTATTTCTAAAAATTACAAGGAATCTATCTAAACATCCAGGAACATTCTTTAAATATTGCAATACATTTTAATATTACTACTATTCCAATCTTGACTAATTTGGTTTTGGTGTGTCCATAAATGAAAGATAATATAATCGAGTTTGCGGAAGCATTGTAATAAGCATCAATGAAGGAAAATAATTTCACCAACAGGATGGATAAGCAGCCTTATAGTACTTGATTCAAGGAAAATAAAGTAATAAACCAGTATGAAAGTATAGCGATTCAAGGAAAGTTCCAAGCCACATATAGGTTTTATACTTTTGCCTCCCAGGTAATAATATCATTCCATTCACCGCTCTTGCTATACTCAATCCAAAGTGCTACAGACGACAAGAACATTACTGAAGACACTTACAATAGGATGGGCAAGGAGCTCTCCAAAGTTGTAGATGTTATCCCCCAGAAGTGCAGAAAGGGACAAATCGAATGCCAAATCCTAAAATACGAATTTCGGGATCCAAAGGTTAGAATCACATAATAGACACAAAAATGTGATCTTTATATATATGCATATATATATATATATATATGCAAGTAAGATTATCTTTATAAATAAAAAATAAAATATAATCTAATCTAATGAATCTTATAATGATCTTGTTTAAGCAGGATGTCAATAGATGTTACCATTTGTGCACTAATTACAATAAATTTTGAATATATGAATCAAAGACATAAAAATTATTTTAGAAAAAGGAACACCAGCATTCAAAAAGATTGAACATAGAGAGTGCTTCAGGATTCAAAGAAAATGGAGAATTAGGTAATATCTAGTTGCAATAGCCTCATTTCTTTCCATGATGACCTCAGGCAGTAGATTTTGGACCAAGTGAGCGGCTAGAACAATTATCTGAAGCAGTATGATGAACAAATTCTTAGTAGATCCTAGCTAATTAAAAGCTTAACATGTTCAGGCCCTGAATTTAAATCTATTTATTTCATACACTAGTCATTAGCGCCACTAGGTTTTCACACATTGTTCAGCTTGAACATTGGCCTGGCATAATCCCCATCGAACTATACCACTCAAACCAGGAATCTTGATTTACCTTCCACGGATAATACTCTGACCAAAGAGCAAAACACATTTTATTTTCATACAGTGCTATTAGTTACAATTCCACAGCTCCTGTAGGCAACCACTGGCATGTAACTTATGTAACACCCCAATGGAAGACCCAAACCACATGGCCTATACAACAAAAGGACTAGTCAATAATACAATTGAAGCCTCATTTGAACCTTATAAAGAGCAAGAACTTCTCATTCCCAAGCAATGTGGGATCTCATATACCACTTACCCTTATCCTTATCAAATGGGGTATCACATTCTACCCCCCTTAAATTCACAATGTCTTTGTCAGGCCAGTCCGTCGTAAGTGGCGCGGCTCAAGTCCCACATGTCTGGTTGGGATAGGCTCTTATACCATTTATAACGCCCTAATGGAAGACCCAAACCACATGGCCTATACTCCAAAAAGACTACTCGATGATACAATTAGAGCCTCATTTGAACCTTGTTAAGAGCAAGAACTTCTCATTTCCAAGCAATGTGGGATCTCATACACCACCTACCATTATCTTATCATATGGGGATCACAACTTAGCAAACCATCAATGGGTCACAATCACACATTTCAAACCTTCCGTTATGAATGTAAGATGACATGCCAAAATGACCTAGGCGAGAGAAAGCAAACCAACAATTATTTTATGCAACCACTAACATGTAAGCCAGAGAAAGAAGAGCACGATCAAAATCACATACTAGTTTAAATGATTCTGAGAGAGACTCCACTGATGTATATGCCAGATAAAGAAGAGCGCTTTTATAGAACTCGGCAAATTCTTTACGAAATTTATGGTACTGAGATGAAACCCAGTAATGGCTAGCATACACAGATGGATCAATGTCGGTCATACTATCAAGGGCACTCTTTCCATCTTCTAGAAGTTTCTTGCACTCTTTTGGGTTCCCTTGCTCGAGTTTAAATGTGGCGATTTGCATGTTGATGTAAAGTACTGGCTCTTCAATACGCTGCTCTCTGGTAGCTCGAAGTTTCTCTATCACCCCTTCAAGATAGGTAATTGCAGCTTCTTTCTCTGCATACTGTCTAGAAACTATGACAGCAAAGTGTGCAAGCTTGAGAAGATTGATTTTAGTTTCAAAGTCGGTGATGAAATTGTGATATAATTGTATCAGAGCATCACCGGCCTGAAATTGAATTTAACAGGAAAAAAAGTGTTAGATGCATATGGAAAGGAAACATAGACAAAGATAAATCAAATTTAATCTTTTCCAAGTCCAAAAAGTTGGGAACCACGTTGAGGAGAGCAATGTTCAATTCATAGTACCCAAGCCAATAAATAAAAGCACAGTAGTAGTGCAAAATCATGGTTAATCACTTGGATAACTTAATTCACTTGGCAAGTGAATCAGATACTTTGCATCAAAACGTATTTGAATAGGAAATATAGCACTGGATCTACAATAATGTTTGTTGTTAGTCATTGATAACATGACAGTCTGCAATCTAACCTCATTTAAGCATACGCATGTTAATAACATAACCTTAAAATATTTTATATAATGCAGCAACTAAAATTCATAGGTCCTTAAGTCGGGGGATTTTTTTTTTATAAGTAATAATATTATATATATATATATATATATCAATAGGAGTGAACAAGTACACTGGACGTATACAAGAAAACACCTAGCCCATACAAGAGAGCCCCTAATGACCCAAAAATCCCATGAAACCTACCCAAAATACATCAAGCCCAAAACACCTCCCCAACCCCTTGTTTCCATAAAACTAATCCTCTACCCAAACAAAGCAAAGCATAGGAGAATTAGTCAAAGCAATGATAGCCAAAAGTTTGCATGGCAATCATAACAACTAAGGGCTTGGGGTCATTACGCAAGAATAGGAGAATTAGTAAATGACCAAATATAACTAATATGCCTTGGCTGCATGTCATTGATGCCCAATAACCAATCACACCTAACCATTAGAGCACAGTTCACAAGATCCATTCATAGCAAAAATATTAACAGACTCATTTCTGCATATAATTAATGTCCAATACCAATGACACTCCACCCTTGGAGTGCACAGTTCACAAGATCCATTCGTGGCAAAGACCTTGATAGACTCATTTTACTTCTACAGGTGTCCCTATCCTTAGAATACTGCACAATCTGTTGGAGTTTATCATGTTTAGACAAACCTCATGACCTACAATATACACATAGGTGAAAGGGCACTCCTTCAATTACTCCAAATTCAGAATAATCACTTACAAATCAAGTAAACACTATAACTATACTCTGATAACTACTAAAAAAAAAAAAAAACTATACTCCGATAACTTTGATCCATTAACCATGCATCTTAATATAAGTCCATGGCGCGTGCGCACACACATTAAACCAGTTTACACCGAAAGGTATTAATCACGTGTGATACACTGATACGTAATATAAGTATTCTAACTTGATAAAAATTACTATATGTTTTGTATTACAGTTGTAAAACAAACAGCCAAAACTGAATCCCTTTATTGATAGGAAAACAAGATTTTAATGATAATGATAATAGGCTTAGCCCAATTACACGGGAGAATCCCTTTGCAGATTAATTTCAATCTCTCACATTCAATTCTAGAGATAAGACTCAATTTCTCTCCTGCCTACATCATCCACTCATATCTAGGGTAACCAATAATAAGCTAAACACGAAACAAAAAAAATAATGTAATTGTCATGCACACTACAAAAAGTTTCTTCAATGTTATGTTCAGCGGCACGTTAAAACCCCTAATTCCCACGTAAAACCTCAGTTCATAACGCAGAACCCAGTTTCCCAATCTTCATTTTCAATGGTAACCCTAATTATCCAGGAAGAAAACAAAACAAAATTCCGCCTCACATATAAAAAGAGGCGTTTTGAGATTCAAAAATCCTAATCCTCAAACCCATACACGCACGAATATACTCGGAGCAGAAGAATTGGGCAGCGAAAGGAAGCACACAGACCTGGAATACGGCGAGGGCGACGAACTGCTCGAGCTTGGCGGTAAGCTGGTGCCAGAGCTTCCTCTGGTACAGATCTGCGAGAGAGGCGTACCAGTCGGCAAGCTCCGGATGCGCGTTGCGCAGCGACTCCAGGTATTGCAGCGGCGCAGCCATGTCTGTGACGCACGGAGAGAGAGAGAGAGAGAGAGAGAGAGACGGTTCGTTTTTATAGGAGAGAAGCTTCTTTTTCTTGAGTTCAAAGAAAAGAACAAAAGATACTGAAAATACATGAACAATTGAACACGCCTTTGGTATTATGATTATCAGCTGTTTCGGTTCGTTTCTGGATCAACCCGGTTTCCATCTTTGAAGACCTTTCTATCTTAATAAGAAAACAAGGAAAACGTTTTTACAATTCTTACCTATCTATATTTTAAAAGATGGATATTATTTTTATATAGAGTAATTCTATATATAATTTTTAAATATGTAATTTTTGCGAACTCATTTTTTAAACAGAAATGTAATACATTATTAAAATAATTATCTTTTTATAAAGAAATAATATTTACAATTTTCAAATTTATAAATTCCGCGCACTTTTTTTTAAATAGTTATTTATTTTTTATTCCGCATACTTTCTTTGAATTTTTTTTTTTATAGTTTTAGTCTTGCATATCCTAAAATTATAAATATTATTTATTTTTTATCAAATAATATCATATAAATAGTATGTGGTGTAAATATCTTTATATATAAATTTTCTTTATAAAATAACTTATAAATAAATGAATACTTATAAAAATGTTTGTACCATTTACTCGTTTGAACCATTAGTATGGTAAAGTAATACTGTGCAAATAAAACAATTAAATTGATAAATAAATACATTTTTCATTAGGAAACTATCAAGCTTTCTTATATTTCACGTCCGAGTTATAATTATAACAGACTTCATTGTCAAATTATCATTTTTTTCTTAACATTTTGTCGTTTAAGATGTTAAAAAAATAATTTGGCACGCCGTAATCTTTAATTTTAACTATCTGTGCTATTTGATTTATGGCAGCATGTAAGTAGAAGAGTGAAATATTATTGTTAACATTGTGTTTCGTACATATTTAGATCGGGTTCTAGTAACTTAGGTCTTGAGTTTTTTACCTGTACATTAAAGAAAACATAGCGAGTGGGAGGGATTGGTAGAGGTGAGAGAGTCTTTGATGTTTAAGTCAGTATCTCTTTAGTAGTTTGTGCATGAGTTTAAAAGAATTAAAGAGAGTTCTTCGTACTTGGAGATCGGCTTTTATACTAGGTTCCTAGATGGGAACAACTCATACCTGATCTCGGGAAGGTTATGTCACTTCAATTATTCATTTAGTTATAATCCTTTAATGCGGTGTGACTCTTGAGGTAGCGTCATTAATGCGGCGTAAAGTCCAGGGAGTGACATCACTAATGCGGCGTGACTCTCTGACTCACTTTAAGCTATGAAGGTTCCTTGTCAACCCTCTCAATGCATGTTGTCAGGAGATCAAGGGTTCCTCATATCTCCCGCCTACTTGCTTGAGCAGGTTCCCGAGGGCTGAGTTTCAACGGAGGGTGTTAGGGCGATGAGTCTCATCTGCCCTTTACCGCCTACTCTTCTCACTCATGAGTTGCTTCATAGGCGGGTTTTGCTATGGGCTGAGTGTTCCGCAAAGGCCCACGAACTTCTTTCAATAGAGGGTTGTTGAGCCTTGGTCAAGCTCTCTGACTCACTCCCTAGAGATCCCTCATGGGCTTGCCATAAGTGCCGACTGAGGGAAAAATCCCCTTACCATTATTAAACCATCAACAATATGAATATGAGAATTCCAATAAAGAGTTAAAAGCACTATAAATTGTATTAAATAAATAATATAGTGAGCTATATAGTTAAGATAAATGTTTTAACTATAAAATAAGTTCTATAAAAAGTAAATTTATAAGTCGGTGTGGCTTGAAATTATATTATAAATTTATTTTTATTAGAAAGTAGATTTAATAAATCATATAAAATAATATCAATTTATTAATTTATTTTTATTATATCTCTTCGTAATTATATCACTTTCCGATCAATTCATCATCATCCCATCAAGTCCGGATAGCTATTTAGTAACACATGTAGTTACTCTAGGTTGCATAGCCTTTGTTGCCAACGGAGAGATTGTCGTCCCAGAATGAAGAGAAATGGGTTGGGTTCGAAAGATGGATCGTATGCTGATGGGCCCAAGTTTGTTAGAACTGAAATGGGTTTTAACATGTTTGGACGTAAAAAAATTTAAAAAAAATTAAAACCTTCAGAAAAAAAAAACTTCTGAGTTTTTAAGATTTTCTGAAAGTGGTAAATATATTAGGACATGTTTTTATTTGGATCGGAAAAAGTGGTGAAGTCTGTTGAAAATATGTTTAGGAAGAAAATTGATTTTAGTCGTTTTTTACCAAACATTTAGGTTTGCAGCCTTTTTTTTGAGATTTTTTTTAGCTTTACTACTCATCAGCATCACACACCACATATCACACTGTATTTAATTATTTTTTATTTTTTAAAATTTTATTTTATTTTTTTGGTTTTATTCTTTTTAAACTTATTGAATTCTTTTATTAATCATTCATATATTACATATTTGATAAGAGAAAAAAATTAAAAAAAAAAGAGTATAGTGCAGTGTGTGGAGATAATGAATATAATTTTCTCATCACACTATGTCTATATAGTATAAAGAATATAAAGAAAAATGAGAGAAAAAAATAATAAAAAAATAGATAAAGATTATTTTAATAGAATAAAAAAAAGATATGGAATGAAATGTGGGAAGTTTTTAAAAGATGGATAAAATTAAAAAAATATATATAAGAAATATGATTTTTAATCAAATTTTAGAAAATATTATAGAAAATCGAATGAGAATGCGCTTACCTATTTCCATGACACGGAGTCGACACTATAAGAAAACTGTTTATTTGCGACCAGTTAATTATAGTGAAATGATTATTTATAACTAAAATTAATTATGAATAGTCTTTTAATTACAATAAATTGATCACAAAAGTTTATTTTTCTTGTAGTACGATACGGTATTGCATGCCAATCAACCATCATATTAATTTTTTTATTAAATTATAAAATTTTAAATTGATAAATAATGTCACACCAACACAGTAAAATATGAGAGGAACGAGGTATAGTCTATATAATCTTTCTTAGACTTTCAGCATTTTTTTTCAAGATGCTTAGACCTAATAAAAATTGAAGATGAGAGGTACACTATGTTTTAGGTGCGGTTGAGATAGTGGGATGAGATGATATGATTTTATATGAAAATTAAAAGTTTAATAAAAAATTATTAGAATATTATTTTTTAATATTATTATTATTTTGAGATTTAAAAAAATTAAATTATTTATTATATTTTATATGAAAATTTAAAAATATTATAATAATAAGACGAGATAAAACGAGATAAAATGAAATATTTTCATTATATAATCTTAATTTTGAATTTAAAACTAAAGGAGAGTAAGAGCAACTGGAAAATGGTGGAAGAGAGGAGACCATATGTTATCACAAATGATAAAATTGATTAGATAATTATTCATAGGATTGGAAGATGTATAATGATGTCAGTGCTTTAGGTGCACGTGTCAGCCTTGCCTTTAGGGATTTCATGATGATGTTTTTAATTTCTAATCTGGTAATTATTAGTTAGCCAAGGTTCATGATGGATGCTTGAAAGACACTTATGATTTATTTATTTATTTATGGTAGATAATAAAAGTCACTTTATTTATTTTAAAGTATATCTTATATTAATTTGAATAATGCTGCACGTATGTACAATTTCACCCATAATATTAAATCTATCGAGTAGTTATATTTTATTAATGTTTTCTTTTTTAATTTAAATTTCAAATTTTAAATTTTAAAATTTTTATCATTTTCAATAGACATCAGCACTTATAGTTATGTAAGTATAGATAATATTTTTCTATTTTTTTTTATCTCATCTATTATTTCTTATTCTTTATATATTCATTTTAGCAAATAATATGATTGCAAGAAATATTAAGAGATAGATAAGAAGAGAAAAAAACAACAATTTTTTTTTTTACTTCGATGAATAGTGCTTATTCAAATATAGAGAATCTGGCACACAGATGAGCCGATTGAGACATTTTTTGAATGATAATGATAGGCTTACTACCTTCTACCACCCATTTACTATTCTCTTTATTTTTTAAAATATATATATTTTTTTACTTAATGGTTAATGAAGTAACTATTAGTAAAGCTGTATATTTTTTTAATTTTTTCTTAATGATTACGATGTTAAAAAAATACTTAAAAGAAAATAATAAAAAAAATAAAAGTTTCAAATATACTATAAAATAGTAAATAGATGGTAGGAGGTAGTAAGCTTATCATTATCTTTTTTGAATCATTGTTAGCCATTTTGCATTTAAAATGGGAAAACCAGTGTGATTGCTCTTTAGTGCTTTTGATTTAGCTTTGTATCTGAGTGTTTAGTCTTCTAATAGAATCATAACAAGAAAGGAAACACCAACCGACCAACCACACCACCATGAGGCATTAGGCAACCAAAACCACAGGTGGAATAGGCGCAGGAGGAGCCAATCCATCAGTTTCTGCAGTGAGTGGTTCAATGATTTCCATACGTGACTTCCCAGCAAAGCAAAGTTATTCTTTAACACACTTTATTAACAAACATGCAAAGACTTCCCACCCCACACTCTTGAGACACAAAGGCAGAAACTAAAAAGCAAGCAAGATGGTGGAGTTGAGAGTTTTATCTGCAGCAGCAACCTTTATTCTTTTCCTCCTCGGTTTCACAACCCTGATAATCCTGACCACCCATTCAGCTGCCATTGAAGTTGGTGGTGGTGCAGTTGTGGAGGAAGGCAACCATGTCAAGGTCAGGGAATTGCATGGAAAATGGCAAAGGAAGCTTTGGATGAATCATGGAAGTTTCCGAGGCCCTCGAAAGCAACTCGTCAACCCTACTGTCCAGCACCCCTTTCAAGTACGAGAGTTCCCTGTATAGTTTCATTTTCCTTTTTCTGTAATGATATTAGTTTTACTATTTGATGTTCATGTCAGTTCGACTTGCTTATTTGTGGAACTCTTACCCTGTTTGGTACACGGGAAAAATAAAGACTGTACTTTGAATTGAACTCTCTGATTTTCTGCTTGCGTGAGTCTCTGACTCACAGAGAGAGAGAGCCTTGCATTTATATAGGTTTTTTTTATCTGCAATGTTTTGAGAAGTCTATCAATTAAAAAAGCAAGGATCAAGAGAAGTGGGGGGGCGTAATCAAACAAGTCCTGGCTCTGATGACCAAGTTCAAGGACCCAACAGCAGAAACTTTGGGAAAACCATCTGTATTTTAAAAGTACTCCAATCTACAACCAAACAGTTCTCCCCTCTAAAACGTGATTTTCCTGCTATTTGAGCTCACTAATTAGGAAAAGGTAAAAGGAAATAAACAAGTTTTGAGTAGCAATCTGACTAATTATATCTCTTTGCCGAATTATATTGAACTCTTCATCATCCCTTTTTTCATGTCTTTTGTGTTTTGGGTTGATAATTGATATGGAGGGGGTAACGATTTGCATCCTGTTGATTCACGAGAGAAGCAAGAAGCAAAGGATAGACGGCCAAAGAAAAGGACTTCAACCTAAAGGTTGGGAAATATGCCAAGTGCACAGGCAGGGTCAGCCTCAAACAGGGCACTTACAGATGGAAGTAAATCTATAATCTTAATAATACCAACAACAATAATAATCTCCATAGTTTGATGTTCTTTCCAAATTAAACCTTAAATTTTCAATAATGAACACCAAACAGTTTCAAAATCATTGTAATCTGAACCCTCGGAGAGTCCCCTGTTAGCTACTTGGTGAATCCTTTGACACCCAAGAACAAAAAACCTTCATTAGTTTGTGTTTACAAATGATTAAGCATTTGTACGATTTGTTTACGGGACAAATTGCGTTTCACCCATCATTTGAAAGGAAAGATTTCTTCTTTTTGATGAGGGATTATAAGTAGCAAGACTCGATTCTCTGACATTCTTATGGGAAAAGAAAGAGACATATGTCATTAGACTGGAAGATCAGTCACTATATAGAGAAATTTTGGTAGCAAAAATATGATGTCAATCATTAAAAAAGAGTTTTAACTACTAAGAACTAAATCTGGAAGTAAGATCAAACTTGGGACTTATTATAGAATTACCAAAAAATAAATAAGAAACACGAATTGGGATGTGCTTTCATGGATAATGATGGCGATATATTCCGAAACGTTGAGCCATAAAATCCAATCTCATTTCTACGCTGGTTGGTTATACACTTTTGGTTCTTGAATTGCAAGATGGCACAATCATCTCTCTCAATTTTAAACACATTAGTTATTTTTAGATACTCAATCTGACAGGTCTGAGACGTAAATTAGAACCTATCACGATTCTATTGGCGTTGATATGGCACGCCTGTGTGTGATATCCCCATATTGAGTGAGTACAAGTGGTGAATGGAATACTAATGGATAGATGGAATGATCATCAAGGTTCAAAATGAAAAAGAAAACAAAGACCAAATATGCATATAACCCTATATTTAACAACAGGTGGTGATACATGATAAGCTATATCTTAATATAGTGATTAAGCATCGAGTTAAGGACCCCATATTATTCAGTCAAATCAAAGAAAACTCAATGATCCCAGCATCAACTAATAAATCTTGTGCAAAATAAAAAACAATCAAATAAAAGGAACTTGGAACCTCTGAGTGTATACTGACAATTCCATATAATTCATAAATATACGTACACAGGGTGTGACTTTGCAATAATTCATTTGGAAATACATACAAATATATTCAAGCAATAATATAAAAAAGGGGAAATAGATATTACAAGAAAGATACAAAAAGGTAAAAAAAAAAGAAGGTGAAATTGCATATGATTGAATCGATATTGTGTCACAATCAATAACAATACCAGGTTTTGAATCCCAGATGCGTTACTCTTCAAGTAGGTTTAGAAGATTGTGTTCAGGAGCACTGAGAGACGGTAGAATCATGCGATTGGAACGGGTTGACCTTTGTTTTGTCTCAGCAGCTTCAGATGCAAGAGCAGCATCCTCATTCATCACTGGCAGATCAGTTTTCCTTAGCACGCCTGCAGATGCTCTCTCCTTCCATATTCTTCCATCCTGATGACCGTGGAAGTAGATATCAAAATTTAAGAAGTTAGGATGTAACAGTCTTCATTGATAAGTTTTAGGGATGAGTTAACAAAATATGGCTGTTATTTAGTCAAGCACAAAAATGCATGCAACACCTACATTGATTTTCATCAGTCATGTCATAGTTCTATACAAATTCCAGAACATTTCTTGGTTCTAATAAAAGCCACTTTACATGGCCCATTCAAAGTAATTTTGGTAGAACAAAATGTATGAAGGAGGGAGAAGGATTGTAATGTCTTTCTCCTATCCAAGTAGTGAACCTATGCCCATTATGCTTTTTTTCAAATCCTAGTTTGCAACATGTGCATGCAGCATCAAAAGGACATCCTAGATGGTACAAATTAACATGATCTATACAAGCCATCCTGTGCAATCCATAATTGCATTGGATACTGCTCTACACTTTCCGTTATCGTGCAAGTGAAGCTGACACTGGAATACATACATAATGCTTCATATAATTTCACCACTTATGAATCATGACGTGAAAACACACATAAAATACTAAATAAGAAATTCAGACTTCAGGTGACAATGCAGATTGTCTTGCAGCACCGGTGGATTTATGAAACATATATATTACCAATTAAAGGAGATAAGGAGCTTTGTCTGAGCTTTAGCTCTACAGAATAGGTCCCGCATCCTTTGCTTTGTAAAACCCAGATTGGATTTGGACCATGGTGGAGAGTACATCTACATTTTTGTCTTTAAGTTATCTTGGAAGCAATACGAGTAGAATAAATAAAATAAGAGTGAGAAAACTTTTTGATTAAAACAATGGGTTATGATCGTTTCAGAAATTGGATTTGGCATACTTTTCCAGGTTGTCAAATGCACATTACCAACATGGAAATGTTGCAATAACCACTTCATGAAAAGGGGAGAGAGAGACAGAGAGAGAGAGATTACATTTCTCTCACAATGCCAACCAGCAATGCTGTCATTTAATTGAGACGGAAGAAAACCAAAACAGTCTGACAAAGTGTAAATGTAACTGAAGAATAAAATCATAAAGGGGAGATTAGGGCCTATTGACCAGGAGTGAAATCATAAAGGATTTATGAATCTGCTGCATGTGCAAAACAATTAATACATTATACATGCTGATTGAGATTTTTTTATTATCCAGAAATGTTTTGGTCATATCTCCATTAGAGAATTTACCACCGATTAAAGGTAATAAAAAGTGTCTAATTGCAACTTAATTCAAAAATAAAAAATAAAAAACTGGTCTGGTATACACTAATCAAACCAACCTATCTAGAGCAAGCCACCACACTGCACAAAGACACAGAAACAAATGTTCCTACACCCTTTGCTGTGTGTAACAAAAAATAATAAAAGATACAACAAGTTTCAAGCTTACATTGAGAATTGAAGGTTCAGGTAATGGACACTGAATAGGTCTATCATTGTCCCGAGGCTCAGTTGGGTGCTCTACCGGTTTAAACTCCACTGCTACTTCAATCCCATGAGAAGCAGTAATGGCACCGGTAGCTACACCTGTAACTCCTGGGTTTGGAGGCAATGCTTCCCTCTCATCCTGCATCGGATAAAGCATTATTAAGCCAAAAAATCTACAAAAAATTCCCATGTACAAACATCAAACCATGTCACAAATACAGCACCAATGAAAACACATAAAAAAGTTGAGGGGACGAAAATCATATAAATATGCTACGGTTGAAGCAGGATAAGGTGTTTCATTCGAAAGGTAACAAGGAAGAACAATTCCTCCACGTAGAAAAAGGATTAGCACGTACAGTCAATAAAAAAAAAAAAACTAAGGTCCTAAATTTTTCGGAGACCAAGGTCTCTGGCAGTCAAACAGTTCAAACCCATCGTCTGATCTAGGCTATAGGCAGCTAACTACCGGAATCCCAACCTGATAAACCCTAAATAGCACATTCCTTATTCAGTTATTCCAAGTCCTCTAAGCGGATTGAAAATTCAATCCAGAATTATGGGTAATTCATTTGACAGCAGGTGAATGGTCAGAAGTCCGAGATCAGACCAGCTAGATACAATAGGACCAGCTCAAAGAAAAAGAAAAAGAAAAGGAAAATATACAATACGACCAAACAATCAGATCCAAACAGAAGAAATTTATAATATTTCAGAAAGTTTGAAGCTTGATAACAATATCTAGCATCAAACATAAGGGGCAGATCCCGACAATATCTCCAAAACGTAAGACCAAATCAAACCGGAACTTCACAAATCGTAGGACCCAATGAAAATAAAGAAGAAGACCAGATTACAGGAATGCAAATAAAGAAGAAGAAACCAATCATTTACAAAGGAGAGAGCTGTATTCTTACAAGGGCACTCTGAGTTCGACGATGTCCAGCCCTGCTGACAGACAACCTTGAGAAAATACCTACCATAATATCCCTTTCCTCCAAAAAACTATCAAATTGAGACAAAAGGGTCCTCGGATATTGGCTTTGTTCGTCCTAAGAACCTCTATCTCGCTCTATCGTCTCTGTCTCAGTACAGTACATAAGACAATCCGAATAGTCGCTTCCTAATCGCCTTTCAGACGCAAAAGGGTGTTGTAATCTGGGTTCTATTTGACCTATAAAACCAATTCCACCGTCTCTCTCTCCACAGCTCTCTCTCTCTTTCTGGACTTGGAGAGAGAGAGTAGGCAAAAAGTGCGTGTGGGAGGAGATGATAAGGTAGTGGCTTTGCTGAGGTAGCTTGGCGTAAGGGAAATGCTACATATGTACCTAGCCTCTCTACACACATTATTTTTTTTAAATTTAAAATATTAAATATGTAAAGTATGTGATAAATAGAAGAGTATAAAGGAGATTTTTTAATGGGTTTTGTCCACTTGGATTCTCTGTCTCTTTGTAGTAAATCATACACTTCTGACCGCAAAGAAAGCTGCTGTGAATGCGAAGGGTTAATTGAAGTAGAAAACCATCAAAGTCAACAGCCACCGGCTACAGCGAGATAATATAAATATTTCAAGGAGAAAAAACAAAAAAACTCTTTCGTTTTCTATTCCCATAAAACTTACATTTATTTTACATCTTAAACTATTATATCTTTTAAAAATTATATCTTAAACTATTCAAAAATGAGTTGTAATGGGTTGAAATGATTTATGAATAATAGAATAAAAGTTGAATTATTTATTATATTTGGTATGAAAATTTGAAAAAGTTATTTTGAGATTTGAAAAAGTTGAATTATTTATTATATTTTATATGAAAATTTGAAAAATTTATACTGATGAGATGAGATGAGTTCAAATGAGTTGATGTGAGTTTTGAAACTAAACCTCTCCTAAATCTATTCATCCCGGTTTAAAACAACACACACCACACTCCTGATGTGACGAATCGGTTTGGTCGCTCATGTCATGGCTCATTTGAGCCCGACGAAATGTTCTGTTCTCCCACTCCCTCACCCCTCAGTTGAGTTTCTCCCACTCCCTCACCCTTCGGGCTTCTCCCTCACCCCTCACTAGCGACGACCCCCCTCAGCAACCACCCCTCATGAGAAGGTGAAGAGCGAGCCAGCCGTGAGTTTCCGTCCGAAAGTGGAGAGCAAGATATAAAGCTCGAGAAGAGGAAGGAACCCGAGAAGAAGGTAAAAACCTTTTGGATTCCCTTTTAATAAAAATATCTCTCACTTCATTTGTATAGATCTAAACCGACTCTTGGCTTGGAATCGATCGAATTATCATATTTTCAAAAATTTCAGATCTATGTAAAGCATAGTTAGTTTCAATGCTTTTGATTACAGATGTTAATGGGGGTTGCAATGACTAGTTTCTTGAAAGGGAATAGAAGGGGATGAGGATGACGCCATATTTTACCAATTTTTTAGCACAAATTCCTTTACCCTTGTTTTGCAGATATATCCCACAATCATTGTGGTTGGTGCACTAGCAATCTTCAAGCAAAATTTTCAAGCATAAACATGTACGTAGATCCATTTTCAAGCATAGATATATGTAATTTGGAAGCTAGCTGTATATTTTGCTACAATAAACTGGATTCATGTTTGAATGGACGTTCTTGATTATTAGCATGTGTTTGAAATTAGGGGTTGGTGTGGTCTTAATGAATTGAAAGTGGGGCTTCAATTTTGGAATGGTTTGCTTGGAGTCCTACATTAGGACACATCGCTGGTGGTTGAATTACTAATTATTATCTTGTTCATGGAAGGCTCTTTGTGAGCACTTGGGAAACATAAAGATTTATGTCCATCTCCTTCACGAGTGGCTATCAAAGATGAAGGTTAATAGACTTGATGCCATTCTTGTCTGATGCATGGCAACATGTTCTACAGTGAATGATTAAGATATTACTATTGATTTGTGCGAGTCAAAAGCTCTTGAGAGAAGTAATAAATATTGCAAACATAGAAGAAAATAATTGCCGTCTAAATTTTCTTACAAAGCAAGTTTTTTTGGGTGAATTGATCAACATACTAACAAATAAATTCCTCCTAGATTTTTCACGTGGCTGCAATGGCTTGCTTCATTTCAAGCAATGCATTTGCAAACAACTTGGCAAGAAAGTCTGGGTCAGGGATGATATCTTTTGCAGCCAAATTTAAAAGCATCATGATGATCATGATATCTATTCGAGCTGCAAGTGTGTCAGGAGAAGCTGTTGCAAATGAAGATATTACTTATTTTGTTTAAAAGTTTAAGAAAATAGCATCAGGATGGAACACTTTATTTTGTATTGTTGTTCTTGCATGTTGCAGCTCATTTAAGTCACTCTCATATTTTTGAGTTCGTGTGGTTGATAGTTTTGTAGAAAACAACCTACTTTGAAAATGCAAAAATTTGACCTGTTACGATCTTTGGGTTTCTACGGTTGTGTTTGGGTTATTCCATTAAATAGTTGCAGATTGGCATAGCAATTTTTTGTTAGTGGAAAACCTTTATTTATTTTTGTTCTGCCACCTGCCTATTTAACTTGTTCCACTTTTGAAGTGGCATGTTTAGTTGAGTGGGTTCCATCTTCACTCACAAATTAACCACTTTCGAAATGTCAGCAACTAGAACCATTAACAACAATTTATTTGAACAATCAGCAAAAGGTTCTAGTTCAAAGGCCAATATGTTCTCACTCATATATACTTTGTCCTCACCAAGTTCCTAAACTAACAAAACATAGAAGAAATACATTATGCTGCAATCTTATATCAAAGATTGCGAAAACAAACTGCAATACGAGAAGTAGCAGCCAATCCACGAATATAATGTAAATGGAAACAAACCATCTTTAAGAAAATATTATATTGCACTTTACATATCTAATTACATATCTGGTTTACCCCCTTTACAGACAAGAAAATATTACACTTCTAGAAATATTACACTTCAAGAAAATAAACCTTCGTGTATACTGAAAGCATAAATCCTCTACATGCCTATATCTAATTTCACAAACATACATATATACGCATAATGCACGCCTATAGTATCTAGTTTATACCTGTGCCAACAATGCAAAAATCAAATAACTAAACTTAACACTAACAGCTTGAAAAAAATCAAATAAAATGTTATTATTTATACATGTACCAACAAAGGAAAAAAAAATGCTAACTAAACATAAGACATGCTAATTGAACATATTTTCACTAGCTAGTGAAAATCTAGATATGCTAGAAGATACATTTTAATCACCAAAAGTAAAAGCAAATGAAGTGTTCAGGTCTAAAGATTAGATGACTCTCTCCTGGGAATGAAAAGTATAAATTCATTATCATGGGGGCCACATCCAAATGAGGCCTTAGAGAAGTTGGAAATGAATAGTACGAATATCTTGGTTTATTTTTTCAGCCTATATAGTTTTTCAAGTCCAACTTTTTCAAGACCATAGCTATGGCTTAATCACATTCAGATTTATTTTATTTCATAAATCAATCTTAAAATGGATAAAGTTAACTAATTTTGTTAGTGAAATGATGTTCCTTTGGCCAATATAGCAGACCTTAGCAAGCAGAACATGTCTACGGGGGGCTGGCATCTTGGTAACTAAATCTTGGTTTGATTTAATATTTAATTAGCTACACAATTTCAGTTGTTATCAACAAGCAAAAAACCAATGAATGGAATACAACATCAGCAAACCAAAAACTAGTGAATGGTATATAATATCAACAACCCAAAAACCAAAATTAGGAACAAAAAAACACAGTAGATGCATTGTGTGGCATGGTATACGAAATTTATGCGTGTTGTGGACAGTTGATGTCATTCTCGGATGACAAAATACCCAAAAAGTCAGTAACCAAAAAACTCACAAAACACAGATCAAACAAACACAAAATCGTAGATCCATTAAACACAAAAACACACAATATGAGTAATGCTAGAAATGGAGAGATACTAGGAGATGAAAATAGAAAAATAAAAACCCTTTTTCTTTCATTTCTTACCCTTGTTGGCGGAGCCAGACGCCGCTGGAAGTAGACGGATGGTGATGATTTAAGCAGCTAGAATGCGAGCGGAGGGGTGAAGCCATGCGAGAATGGTGAAGCCAGAGGTTGAGTAGATTATTTTTAAAAAAAAAAAAAAAGCCATTTTCGAACTCTTGTTAACCTTGTCGGTGGAGCCACACGGTACCGGAAGTAGATGAAGGACAGTGATGATGTCGACAGCAAGAATGCAGACGGAAGAGTGAGGTCGGCGGAAGGAAAATGAGTTGGGGGTGGAGGGTGAGAACGCGAGGGGAGAACAATTGAGGGGGGGGGCATAATTGAATTTGGACCCCTCCACAAATCAAAATGTATGTTTCATGTTTTTTAACAAAAATAAAAAGAAAAATAAAAAATGCCACATAAGCTTGGTGTGTGGAGGTTGAGGAATAGTAGGAGGTTGTATAGAATAACTCTATTCTAAACTATCAAAATAAGTAATTTATATTCCAAACCACTGAATTGTCATATTTTTCAATTTTACATACGAAATTTAAAATCCTAGTTAGGAAATTGAAAATAATTAAAAGTAAAATCATACCTATTGTATTTATTTATTAGGGGTGCTACCCACATCCCGTTCCACATGGGGAGGGTTAGTTTTGCCCCTCTCAGAATCCAGCTCCTCACCTTGGGGCGTCGTCCACTGCCCACTCGCAAAACAATTGGAAAATACAAAAAATAAAAAAATTATAAATTCAGCCACAACAAATCGAAAAACAACAAAAAAGAAAACAGTGTATATATCATATGATAATTTTATTGTAAAAATTATCCCAATTGCTTTGATTTTCAGTTTTCATTTTCCACAATTTTCACTTCCCTCAAACGCTATTTCACATTAATTTATGTATTCAATTTTGAAATATGTGAAGGAAGAAATATTATTATTAATTAACATATAGTATAATTGTAAAATATAAAAAATTATTATTAAAAAAATAACATTATATTATTATTTTGACTAATCCAATATGGAGTTATGGCTAAAGAGGTTTTTGATTTATGGAATACATGTACTTTTTTATCAAATTTTGAATATTGCTTTGATGAAGCTAATGCTAATGTTCTAAAATTAACATTGTATTATGTAAATGCAAATGTAAAATTTACATAATATGACATGATTTTACATTTGACTATTCTATTCAAAACTTATTTTCATATTGGATTATCGATCCATTAGTTAAAAAAGACACGTTAATTTTCTAAAAAAGACACATTAATTTTCTTTTTGTTTCCAACTCAAATCCTAGCCCTGGAAGTACTAAAACAAAGCACAAATCTCCAAAAAAAGACCTAAATCTGAAAGATTGAACCCAGCAATAACAGGCAAAAAAAAAAAAAAAAAATGGAAACAAAATAAATAGTGCAGAAGAAAAGCAAAGGAACGAAATAAGAAATAGAAAACTGGTGCAAAAGAAAAGGAAAATAGCAAGTACTTGAAATTTTTTTTTAATCAATTTGGTCCAGCTACAATGACCACCATATATAACCACAAATCCCAAATTACAATAGCTAAAATTCATATCTTTTTGAAATTGCATAATCTAATATAGTTTTCTAGGTCTATTAGCCAAACTCCTCATTAGATTTGCATTTGTATAATTCAATGAGAATGCTCTTAAAGGATGGATCATGTTATGGTTTAGTAAAGAACTTTGCTAGCTATTTATCATCCTCACACACCACACTTATTTTTATTTTATTTTATATTTTTTAAAATTTATTTTATATTTTATTATTTTTAAACTAATTGAGTTATTCTACTCAGCATTCATACATCATATATTTAATAAAAATAAAAAATAAAAAATTATATATAAAAAATAAAAATCATCCATACATCATAAAAAAGAATTGGCATTAATGATGGTGAATTTAGCAAGCACATTTATGTATGGTGGTCCAGGTAGGACCCTTCCAAGACTCTTCGTACATTCTCAAACCTCGTACGTACGTCCTCAAACCTTGAAGCAAAAAAGACTGCGTACAGCGCCATACATATTGCAATGTCTGTCCCTAGTAAACCTGCAGAAATTCAAGATGTACTAAATTGGGCTTTACAATGAACGAGCACAGAGCAAACCCAATGAAGTTCACAACGCCTAGCCTCATTTATTCAGCCTTCCAACTAACATGGCTGTCCGTACAGCTTCCTTCGGCTATGCACCAATGGGATGCAAAATCAATTTAAATTCATCTAATCATTAAAATTTTTTCAAATTATCAAATAAAAAATAATAATAATATTAAAAAATAATATTTTATTCATCGTTCTCTTTACCTTGATTTTCTAAATTTTGAGTATGAATGGTGAAAATCTGAGTTAATGTAGTCCCCAGAAATTCCTCCATTACTTTGTTATTTTGATTTTGAATTCGTAATCAACATTCGATCCATCAAACAAAAGGTATTGATCGAAAACAAGCACAATATCAATATGATCGCAAAGACAACCCGTATCAGTGTCGGATCAATGCTGTCTAGTCTGATTTCAATAAGATCACCAAAGTGGCATTCCACTCCGGTGGTGGCAGTCCTAGAATGAATCTATATATATATATATATATGGATTGTTGGAACTTGGGATCATTAGAACATGCCAATCTTTGAATCAACTCTCACAAAGAAACCAATGTAAATAGGAGAATGAAGAATATACTGAGCCACCCCTGAGAAGCAACGGTATTATATGATTCAAGATGGATCACAAACCCAGAATCCCATCATTTACTCCCCCTGAAATACAAGTAAATTTTCTGCACAAACAAAAGAAGAAAAAGGATGCAAACCAAGTCACAGATTTTTCTATAAGAAATGTGCATAATAATTACCCTGCATGTCATTTTCCCAAGAAAAAAATATATGCAAACAAATCAAAGTCAACATTTGATATATTCATTGCATATATGTAGAGCAAGAACTTCACTGGTTTCTTTTTTGATAAGTAGAACCTTCACTGATTTCTTAAGCACTTTAAATGCTAATATTTCTTGGTGCATGCACTTTGCAATTATTTCTACCTGAATCTCTAACAATTTGTTTTCATTTCACTTGCATTCACCTTTATTATATCATGTTTTCTACTTGTATCTATGTTGGCCACAAAAAACTCAGCACCTACGGGGAAAAGAGACATAAGGGAGGAGGTGGAAAAAGAAAAAAGACAGAAAGAACTCACGACAGATGAGCCATTTTGAGTGCAAGAATATGTATAGTATTTGAACCCAGAGGGGCTACCATAATCACTCTGAACACTTTGGAAAAAGACAATATATGTGTTCTGATTCTGACCTGAAGTACCCATAAGCTTAGAAGAGACTCCAAGCAAAATAAGGCAAAGCCAACTAAGTAAAATATCTGCAGTAAAACCAAATGACACATTAGGCAAAACCTAGCACCAAATCAGATAGCTTACAAAAACCATCTTTGTTAATATGTTGCAGTTCAACAAAAGTTACACGATGTTCTTAATAGCATTTTGGTCTTCACTGTTCGAGGCCTTAAGAAAGTAAATTTGCTTTTTAAAGTAAGCACCATGTTAAAGAAATCACATGATGCAGATCAGAAAATGGTCAGAAAGAAACAGTTTTTAGACAGAAATAGATTTCAATTATAACTACCCTAAATCATAAGAACAACTTCATGACTTGTGTAGTTTTATTTTCAAATGTACGTAGAAAATAAGAACAGCAATGCAGGCATGCATACATTAAACAACTTACCCCAACCATTACATGACCATTGAAGAGATCAATTGCAGCAAGGATTCCCCTAAATTAGAAATAAAAATAAAATAAAATAGACATATTAGTTACAAATTTATGACATGAGAAAAGCACCATACATGCAGGGCTCAAAGCTCATCAACAAACCTGTATCAAAATTACAAAGACACCATGGAAAAGATGCAAGCATGTTATGTACGGTACCACAATTTCTAAATGATTGAAATTAAGTTCACCACAGCACCAGGCTCTCTCTAGTTACTTTATACAATTTAATAACATGGTGATAAAAAATTTCATATAAAAACCCATTCCCTTTACTTTCTTTTTTTAAGTAATAACCCAGTCCCTTTCCTTTAAACCTCGTTCGTTTTCACAAAACTTCTCATCTCATCTAATCATTACAACTTTTCTAAATTCTCACACAAAATAAAATAAACAATTCAATTATTTCAAATCCCAAAACAAAAATAATATTAAAAAAATATATTCTAACAATATTTTATTCAATTTTCAACTTCCATCTTAACTCGTCTCATCTCATCTACAAAAACAAACGAGGCCTAATTAAAAATTAAAAAGGGTTAAGAGGAGGAAGATTCAACAATGAAAATTCTGCGAAAAGAAGGATGACTACAGCCCATAAAAGTTTGTTAGTTTCTTTACTATTACATTACAGAATATTCATTTTCTAGGATATTTGCCACTCATAAAAGGCCTATTGGTGTAGATGTTCTTGAAAGGTCTATATCAAGAAGGTTAAGTCCTGCTCAATGTTCACCAAGGACAAGTTTATTTCTTTGGCCTAGTTAACTTTAGACATAATTTGTAACATTGTCAGATTAACTAAAAATTTTTATACAGTCGCTAAACATGTGTAAAGCAGCAACTAAAGTGCTCAAGCATTCTTTTCATCTGTATTTATTTATTTTTGGATAAGTAATAAAACTTCATTAAGAAGCACAAAAGGTACACCCCAGGTCCAGAGGAAGTATACAAGAGAAACATCCATCTAGAAGGAGAAAAGGATATAAGAAAATCATGAACGGTAAGCCTATTAAAGTCTATGGAAGTTGTCCAAAGGAAAAATAATAATAAAAAAGAAAGTTTTGAACTCCTCCAGCGTCCACTCATGATCCTTAAATTTCCTACCATCTTTGACCTGCTGCAATTTGGGGGTTGGCACTTAACCCTCTCCAACTTTTCATCAATTCTCTTCACAAGATACTTAATTACAAACATATTTGTCTGATATATTAATCAGAAATCAAAACCATTTCAAGCTTAAGTTCATACAGCCCATAAATCAATAACTTACGTCAATGACTTCCCATGAAAGACAACTGGAGGTGCAATGGCAGCAAATATACAAAACCCAATGTGAATCTGCATTATGCCAAATGGATTGATGGACAGAAAAATGAGACACCCACTCATGAGGAGAATGGCTTAGAGAGCATGATATAAAATATGGCACGTACCAAGTAGAATAGGAAAAACCAACCAAATTTCAGAGCACTATCTGTCCTGCAATGCAAACAAATCCATTCACAACAACCATCAGCACACTCAACACCACACTTCAATGAAATGACTGCAGAAATTATTTGAATTTAGTACAAAACAGTTAAATGTGTTTCCTCTGACTAGGTTGAATCGCACACATACACATACACACGTGAGAGAGAGAGAGCAAACATTTGAAGTGCTGAACTTTGAAACAAAAGAAAATCATTACAAATAAACAATAGCGTCAAAACAAAAGATATTGCCAATAGTCTCTAGACCAGAAAATATCTTTTCCCAATAAACAGTTGGAGGGTAAGGTCACTGATCCAGCCTCATGTGTCTTGAGCTGTATCTACTTCTAATGTCATTGCAGCGATAAATGTCCCAACCAATTATTAGCGACTGTGACTTGTATTTATCAGCTCCAGTGGGAATAGACTCAAAGTTATATGTTATCATCTCTTCACAAATAGAAGGAAAGACTGGAGCTTTTCTTTTCTCATGCAGAAAAATAGTTTCATCCTCCATCAAACCACTATCACCTCCACACACTACCATGCCTAGCAACACCCATGCTAAGCCACAAATCAATATGCATGTTCAGTTAAGAAGACATCCATATATAGAAATTTATAAGATTAGTGTTCAAGTAAGAGAGACCACCATATCAACAAGGAAGGTCAAAACACAACTTGGAAAGAAGACTGCAGACAAGAAAATTAGTTTCCATATCATTATTTCTCCGCATTATTAACACTAACCTCATAGCGCGATACAGAGGCCTGTACCATAGCACATATGACATTGGGCATCCAAGTAAAGCATAGATTGTGGAAAGGAAAAAATTTTTGACACCTGAGAGACTGAACCTCATCAGAAGAGTCAGATTGAACTGAAACCAATTCCTAACCATACTTGAATGCACAGATATGATTGAACAAAAGAAGCTCACCCCCGCCTCTGATCCAGCACACCATCACAGCGATCATATTAAAAACCAGACAAAGAACTATACCTGCACAAAGAGTACCACAACAATATCACATATAGCAGCAGGCTTCCACAATAAATAGTTTTTGAGCAAAGTTATTAGCAAGAAAAAAACCACAACTGGAGCCTTATAATGGGAATTTATGATCTTGAAAACATTTAGAGAAAAACGGGAAGTTTGGCAAGTAGAAACAGGAAATAACACAAAAGAACAAGCAGAAAAAAGAGTCCAAAGATAAGAGGGAATGACACAAATGAAGCTGAGTTTAGGATTAAAAACAAATATAAAAACTAGAGAAACTAGGATATTTTTTGGAAAGAAGTGGAAATTTTTTACTCTTCTAAGCCTACTCTTCTATTAGTAAGAATAAAATCGTTTACTTATATTACAAAAGCAAGTGGAAAAATCAAGTATTTTTTCTAGTAACCATTTAGTCTCTATTATCCACTAAATGTGCCAATTAGTACAAACTAAGTATGAAGAAATTATACAGAAAGAAAAGAACAATTCGCTAGCAATTAAACAGTAAATGGAACCAAAACAATCCTCTTTGTTGGAAAGAAATTTGTTGTCCATGGATGGAGTTTGCCTCCAAATCACCTCTTCATAAACAAGATATATTAGTTTAAATCTTTTCTGCTGTAACTTCTTTTAGAATTAAAATTTTGTGATATAGATATAAAAAAGGAAAAGAAAAAAAAAAAGTATCACACTTGCCAATTCCTTCATTTCAGTAGACGATCTAAGTTTTTCTTTTTATAGGAAAAAACAAAATTTTAGTAGACGATACAAATGAAAAAACATTATCTAAATGTAAGAAAAGGCAGTGATTGTTAAGAGCTATACAATACTACTTACAAGACACGCCTCCATATAAATATAGTTTCAGAACACACAAGTTTACACATTAAAATGTATGACCTCCCATACCTAGCCAACTTGCAAAAGCCAGATACTGCAGCCTTTGAGCATGGACCGGTATTTCATTGGCTATATCATGATGAATAATTGGAAAAAATGGAGGCCAGTTTTTATCATCATTAGGGACACCAGCTGAACACAAAATTGAAAGCAGAATTACCCAATTAGAGAAATAGAGAATAGAAAAACAGATTTAAAAATGCATAATGACCCATAGATGCTGTATGACATCGTAGTTACTTATAGAAACAATGTTGTGGCATCATAGTTTACCTTTAGTAACAGCATCTTCTCTCCGTCTTATTTCCTGTGAAAGGCAAGTTAGAGTACATTCGAATACAAGAATGATTGGTCAAAGAATAAATCACATTTAAGTGTGACCATAACCAAAAAATGATATCAAGTACGCATCACAAGCTATAAAAATCATTGTCACCTAAGACAACAAAATCTTCAATTTTAGAAATGAAGGCTATAATTTCCAATGTAGGAAAAAAAAAAAAAAAAAAACACTTTCAGAAAAGACCTTAATCATAGAACTGCGGCACTAACCTTTTCCCGCCTTTTGAGATCTGATTCCCAAGCTGCAAGTTCTCTCTCTTTGTTTTTAGAGTCCTACGTAAGCCATACCATCAAGCACATAACTCAAACATAAATACTTCTCTTACCGCTAATTTCTACTGCTGTGAGTTTTTTACTTTTTTATTATTATTTTTTTTAACTCAAATCGTTCCAATGAACAGAACAGAATAGTAAAGCAAATAGCAACTTCAGTACTTTCATCGTATCCAATGGTATGTCCACCGTCGCATCATGCTTCTGACCAAAGCCCAAGGTTTCAGGTCCCAATGATGGAATGCGAGGCTTTGATCCATGAGCGGCAGCTCCTTTCTGCAAAAGAAAAAGTTCCCATATGACGACACAAATGGATAAGCAACTAACTTAACCACGTCTCTTTATAAATAATCTCATCTCAAAATTCTCCTTTTATCTCATATAATTTCTTTTTTAAACATAATTTAAATATAAACATTTTCAAATTAAATATTACAATTTTTTTTAAATTAATTATTACAATATTTTCAAAATTTTAAATAAAAAATAAAAAACAATTCTAACTTTTTCAAATTTTCAAATAAAAATTATATTATAAAATTATATTATAATAATATTTTAATTTTATAATATTTTTATTTAACTTTTTCTCTCTCATCTTTTTGAAATTAAAAATATACATAATTTAAATTATCTCACTAATATTTATAAATTATTTTATTTCTATTCACCAAATCCTCGTCCCATCTCACTTTTCAATCGAGCAATAAATCTGTCTGGACGGGGAGTTCAAATGAAACAGTTACATCAACAGTCAATGGTTACATATTGTACGATCAATTCTGGAACAGAATGCCACCAAACAGCTATGTTCAGTGTTTTCGACATATTTTCTCTATCGTGCAAATTCATGGGCTGCGGCTTCCCTACCCACAGTATTTATTTATTATTGGTACCGAGTGTTAGGAAATACGTCTCTACTGGACAGACTCTCGATAAAGAGTTTTCGCAAATACACCTATAATTCAAAGAAAAAATCCCCTGAGGCGTCTAAAGATTGTTTGCCAGGGAATTTGAATTTGAATTTGAACCTTAACCTGCGACTCGCGAGCATACCCCAAGCCCAGTGCCTTTTACCACTTCAGCCAACCCCAGGTACAAATTATTTATTCCTTTACAACTAAAATATCCGAGTAGCACCTCGATCTCATTTTAAACCTCAAACTGCACAAAACCTTCCATCTATATAGCTTTCTTTTCTTTTCCTCAATTTTCTTCGCAACCAAACGGAGCAAAAACCAGGACTTCTAGATCCAGATCAAAGCTCCCGCCCACCGCCAACAAAAAAAATACCCAAACTACCTCCAAACATATAAAAAACCGAATACCAGCCCAATCACACAGGCAAACAAATAATTTTTTGTTTTTTTTTTTTATAGAATTAAGATAAAAGAAAAATGTCATTAAGAGATAAAAATGAGGGTGATCCAAGAGGCAAAAACTGAAAAACGAAACCGAAAAGAAAGGAGACAGACAGAGAGAGAGAGATACCGAGAAGGGATTGACCTCCTCCTCGTCAAACGGATTGGGGTCCTGGTGGTGCCGATTCATTGTGTCACTCTCTCTCTCTCTCTCTCTCTCTCTCACTCCCACTTTTCAGATCACTAAAATTTTGCAGAGAAAAGCTCCGAATAGAGTGCCAAATTCTCACTACTTCTCAGAAGGAGACAGAGACAACCGGGGTGTGCGCGAGCGCTTGTCACTTTTAATTCGGCTTGTTTACTACGCGGGATTCGTTTTAGAAAATTTTCTTGCAGTGGAAGTTTGGTTTTAAACATATGCACCGAGATGTCAAAATATTTACGCTAGCTGCCCTTTCTCCTTTTGGCGGTGAATTTTGAAATTAGCCTGCTCATCTTAAAGTTAAAATAATAATATAATATAATATTTTAATAATTTTTTATAATTTTTTTATTATATAAATACACTTCATATATTAATTAATAATTAAATTTTTACTTAAATTTATTATTTCTTAACTATTTTCTTCCTCAATCTAATTATCCAACAAACACATACAAACCAAACTTTCTTTCAACTTAAAATATAAATAAAAAAAATGATCTCAATTCTCAAACCTACTAGGAAATATATAAATAAAGAAATAAGGAGAAAATGAAAATATTCAAAAAGAAAATAGAAGAATAATGCACAGAAGTGAAAAATATTTCCTGCGAGGGAGAGAAGAGTGAGGGAAAGAGAGAGGGATGGTTGATGGAAAACATTAAAATAATTGTTTGGTCTGTAAACAGTAACTCTCCAAATATGACTAACCCATTAATTTACTGTAGCTCATATCTTGAACTTTAGTAGTTTGGCTAGTTCAATGTAGATGATTTTTCTCATACCTAGCCAAAATATGAAGATACATTGGCATTTGGCTAGTCTAATACTAATGCTCTTAGCCGTTGTTTAAAAAAATTGAATAAAATATTATTAAAATATAATTTTTATTTTAAAATTTTAAAAAATTGAGTTATTTATTATATTTTATATATAAATTTGAAAAAATTATAATAATTAAATTAGTTTAAATGAAATTAAACGGTATGAAAGTTGAATAAAATATTATTTTTTTAATATTATTTTTATTTTAAAATTAAAAAAATTTGAATTGTTTATTATATTTTATATTAAAATTTAAAAAAATTATAATAATTAAATTAGTTGAGAGAAGATGAGAGAAGATAGTTTATAAAAACAAACGAGATCTTAGTATTAATAAAAGTTAAAAGCTAATACATATTATTTTAAGGTGGATCTTTTCCATTATCAATATATAAAATAAATTTAAGAATATTATTTACGAGTATATAATCAAAAGTAATATATTGTCGTTTCCAATTATGCTATTGAGTATGCAAATTGATTTTGTGATTTATGAATATTTTAACTCTTCAATCTTCACAAAAGTGTAGAATTTAATTTGAGTTATTTGCCAGAGTGGTGGAGAGAATCGACATTTTCTATGGCTGTGATAACAACATCTCCCACCAAATGAAAGAATTTTGTTGAAGAGAGTTTGCCAACTGAGAAGCCAAGAGGTAAATTGCATTCAAAAATTAAAAAATAAAATAAAATAAAATAAATTGGTAAATTGGGTTTGTCGTAATTTTACACACCAAACGGTAGAAGACATGTTTCTTCCGCAAAAGATACCCCTCAACCGACAGATGGTGGTGGGTTGGCAACTAATAATTCAGGAAATTCCTTTTTCCAGTTAGCACAGTTAAATTTGGCGGAAGGAAGGTGTAAATTCTTCCATTTAAATTTAGAGAAAAGATTTTTGTAACTGTGAATTGTGCAACCGTCGCGTAATCGCTTTAAAAAAAATTGAATAAAATATGAAACCTACATGAAAAAAAATTAATTTTTTAATAGTGATACTCACTATTTTTCAAAACGATTACGTGACGGTTGCACACTTCACGATTGTATGTAGAATTACTCTTAAATTTATTGGAATGCAATAAGAGGAGATTCGGTTGGGGTTTAGATAGTGGGATGATATGAGATGAAAGTTGAATAAAATATTTTTATAATATTATTTTTTAATATTATTATTGTTTTAAGATTTGAAAAAATTGAATTGTTTATTATATTTTGTGTGAAATTTTTAAAAAAATTGTAATAATAGAATGAGATGAAACAGTTTCACTATCCAAACGAGACCAACTTTTAGATATTTTTCATGAAATTAATAAGGTGACAACATTTAATCATGTTGAAAGATCATTGACCATTTGACCTATATGAGCAATCCTTCAATCTCTTTCCTTTGTCCATTTTCAATGCTTTCGTGCCCTTGGACCAAATAAAAGTAGAACATTTATTCTCGTGATCATTTTAAGCACCACTTCAGAATTTTACAAACTTAAATAATGTTTATTAATTTAGAATATCTTGACCGCCCGCCCAATCAATTCGTTTCGATGTTTTAAATTCTGTCTCATTCAAGGTGTTTTATTTAATAGAAAATTTTGAATTTTTTCAAGTTCGGATGACATTTTTATAAACTTTAAATCTAGATGCTCTTCATATAATGTTAAAATCTAAAAATCATTTATATCAATTTTTTAACTTTAAATATGTCTACTCTTTTTCTATTTTTTAAATCTCATTATTCTTGATAATTTTTTACTTCTTTATTTTGTTGTGTCTTAACACTCAAATTTGTAGTTTTTTAATATTATCTTTTGACATAATTATCTCTATCTATTTTTTTGTATGTTTTCAACTAATATTGGTTTCTATTTTATAATATTATCTTTTGACATAATTATCTCTAGAAAACCGCTTCACACCAGTCGGGTTGGTTTTCCCACAAAAACAGCCCTCCATTTATCTCAAGCCACGTAGGATAAAACATTCTAAGAGAAATACGCCCCACCACAGACAATCACATCGTCCTCTGCCTTCTCTTCCTCGCTGGTCTCTCTGCCCTCAGTTCGACGCTGACGCCGACGCCGACACAAGCATCTCAGTCCAACGCCAACTCCGACTCATCTCTATTGCCGATCTCCCCCATCTCTGTCGATCATCTCCATCAAAACCCATTCAAACCAAAATCCTTAGACAGGTGGAGGGCTCGGTGTAGGAGGTGTACTGGGGGCGATCATAGTTGAAGTCATCGGAAGGCACGGAGGACAACTGACGCCGATTCGTGGGGATTTCCTTCACGTTGAGCTTCGACTTCGGGTTGAGCTTCAACGAAGGGGGTGCTCGGGTTGAGCTTCGACCTAGGGGATGCGATTCGGGGTTGCGAACGGGGGTGCAGGTGCGATTCAACGAAGGGGGTGCTCGGGTTGAGCTTCGACCTAGGGGATGTGATTCGGGGGTGCGAGTGCGATTCGAGGTTGCGAAGAGGAATCGGGGGTGCGGGTGTGAGGGACGAAGGCCTGTGCAAGGGATTTCCTTCGAAGGGGGGTGCGAGTGATTTTTGCAAACAAATTGGTTTTCTGATGTTTGATGGTTTATGATAGAAACGGTGGAAGGCTTACGTGTAAGTTTATAAGTGGTAGGTTGTTTTTGTTTGAAAACCAGTCGGACTGGCTGCAAGGATTTCTCTTATCTCTATCTTTTTTTTTGTATGTTTTCAACTAATATTGGTTTCTATTTTATAAATCTCCACTTCTATATATATAGACACACATAAATACATACATGATACACACTTATATATACATTTATTTATTTTAGTAATTATCATTTTATATGTTTTTATATATACAATTAATCTCAAAATGGTACATGGAAACATAGATATACTAAAATATTTTGTTTTAATACTTGAACCGAAATAATCATTGGAACAAAATTAAAAATGATGGCCAAATCGAAACAATGTATTGCGCGTGATCAAACAATGTCTATGGTGTTAGAATAATTTCAAAATATGGGCTTCCATTTAATTGCATATTTTGTGTTTTCTAAAAATGAGGAGTCTTTAATGGTAGGACTCCATAAGTTTTCTATATTAAGAGGCTAGGTCCCCTCTCCTCTCCGTGTCTATTGGCTTGTCCCATTGAAAGCTAATACTTTTGTGAGAAGCAAGAAGGGGAAGACTTAGCTGCATCTCCTAAACTATGTCTTCCGCAGGTATATTTCTAAACTATGTATTGACAATTGTGATTCTTGTTCTTAGCATGATTTATAGTAATTTCTACATATAGCTGTAACACTCCACTCCTCACAGTTAGGAAATACGTTATATTTTTTTAGAAAATCACAAAAGCTGGAGTGTTACTACTAAATTTGACTTAAAAATATATTTATTTTTTTTATTCTAAAGGAAGCATCAAGTACAAATATTTCTTATAATAAATAGAATCATTTTGTATTAAAATACTTAAATTATAAATAAGAGTGCGCAAAATCTTTTATTAAAATATTTCAAAGTCCGTGCCATAAAAATTATAACTTAAAATATTCGTACATGATCTAGACCACTGTCACGCATCCATAGACTAAGTTCTGTTCTGCAACTTTACCATCATAAATATTATGACCTGGGTGGTTTAAAAACATAAAATAACTAAAATGAATCGATAATTTAGTAAAAAACTCATCATAACGAAAACATACTTAACATAAGTTTTTTTTTTTAGAAATTTAAAATCATGATCATTCATACCTATGCTTATGACATGTATGACTTATATTATTTATCATACTTATCATACTCATTATACTGACTAATATACTTAACCCTGTGTACGAGATTGTGCACCGACCCCACACATCGCAGCCGTAAGGGGAGCCGTTAATAGTATTCTAGCATATTATGGTGGACTACGCTTAGCTATATGGCTTACACATTCACCTCTAAATCACATTTGCACCATGCATCAAAATGACTATTTGATTAACTATTCTGAGTTTATCTTACACTTGATCTTATAATAACTTATGTGTCTTATGCAACGTGAGATACATGAGGTGCATAATACATACATAACTATAATATGCATAATGGTCATGAATTATAATGAATGACGTGCTTGCATATATCATGACATATGTGGTACATAAACACTGACTTTCAAAGATCTGGCTTGCATAATAATATATAACTAGCTGACGTATGTTAATTCTAATTTATGATCAAACTACTTACCTTGTAGTGTTGCTTCCTAAAATTTCCAACAAAAAATTGATCACAGTGCGATGGAGGGACAACGATGGTTGAGAGTAGGAGGGAGGAAAAGACGATGGTGGTCTTGTTGTGTTTCATGGTGGGAGAGGTGAGGCTATGACATGCTGAAGGTAAAAAGATAGCTAAAAAACAAAAAAGACCTAGGCTTGAAGAGGTAGATGCAAGTACAGACTCTATTTATATGATTATATACTATGCGAGTGATGGCATGGGTTGGGTTTAGGAATTTTAAAGTGAAGAGGATTCTAGAATTGTAAGTATAGTGTGTTTGAAATTAAAAACATACTCTAGTAGTTCAATTAATGTAGAATAGAGAGTGACTGAGACTGTGTTGGGAACTTCAATCAGTGATAATTTTAAATTAAAATAAATTTCTAATAGTCGATTTTTAAATTTTTAAATGAGTAATAAATAATAAATGAGATGTAACCTAATTATTGAGCCTAATTAAAATTCATAATCAAATTCAATAATTTATCGCTCGTGATATAGCACATTAAATATAATGCTCAATAAAAATTATTAATATTTCAATTTTAGAGTTATTGGACCGGATCGTTACAATAGCACTTTAAAAATCAATTTTACTCTCAAAACAAGTTTAGTTAACTCAAATTACTCAATCAAAGAATTTTTTTTTTTTAAAAAAAAAGGCCTTTATGATGTGGTTAGGTCCCACCAGATATAGTTTATAGTAAATACTCTAACTTCCGACTAAAAAATATACAAAATGCAAAAGGTGACAACATGAAACATTGGAGAAATATGGGCTGGCATTTGAAACCTACGACAATTATTAAAAAACTCACAATGTATATTCTAAAGAACAATAATAAATTAATATCTGGCTAATTATATATACCATGAGCGCTGTCTGGTTATCTTCATAAGTAGAAATCAGGTAGTTTTTTGGCGGAGCAAAGATTACATTAATAGGTTAATTACGAGAGAGGAATGTCGTCATTGTCACTCCGACTAAATCGTTTACAAACAATTATGCCCCGTTTACACAGTCAGATGGTATGAAATGATTTGTAAATATTAGTGTTGAGGACGTGTTTCACTTATGCAAACTCTTGATTTCCTGTAACCAAAGAGTAAAAGAGTTTGTGGGTGGTAAATGAGACTCTGCGATGCCTAAGTCAGTAACGATATGAGTAATCTTAAAGTCAATCAATGTTCTAGCTTTGTTAACGTACCTGACCTATTTAAATAGAGACTTTGCCTTCTTCTTATCCTTTGGATTTAATTGACTTATCTGTTATTCGAAACTTGAATTTCCGTTCCTCAGAATTATTTATCTGTTTGAGTGGACACCTTTAACAACACTGTGATAGTTGGCGGGCACTCTCTTCATCAGTTTAGCCTGAACCATACCAGGTCAAGTGGGTATTTAGGCTTTAGATGTCTTTTTGGGCAATGGAGGTCCAAGTCCAGGAAACACCCTGCGGGCCTTTGGGAGTATTAGAGTCCTTCTTAGAGCATCCTCAATGGATTAACTAAAATTCATTAAGTATTTAACTATTAGATAGTAAAATATGCTCACAACGGATTAGCTAAATTCTAATTCTTTAGAATTTCACTACAGTGACTTTCAAAAGTTTTTTCAAATTTGAAGGTTACTGTACATACATCAAATATATATTTTATTAATTATTTCTCTCCCCTTCTTTCTATCACATATTTTTATCGCAATTGATATATTAATTTGAGTTAGTGATATATTAATTTAATTATAATATGATTATTAATTAATATATAATAGGTATAATAGTAAAATATGATAAAATAAAATAAATTAATAATTAAAAAATTAAATATTTTTGAAATTATTAGTTACTCATTACTATATAATGAATAAATGGATAATCTAATGTAGAGATTTTATATGAATAACCAAAACTAAATTCATCTTATATTATTTTATTGTTATATAATGAAAAAATAGTTATTCCAATGTGGAGATTTATGTGAATGGAATAGCCAATAGCCAAAAGTCAAATTTCTCTTACATTCATAAAAAAAATATCATTTAGCTTTGGCTAATCCATTGAGGATGCTCTAATTAATGAAATGGTTTGTAAATAGTAATAAAATGTTTAATGAAATTTTGGAAAATGGGAGAAAAATTAAACAAAAATATTATAAAATTAAAATATTGTTATAATTTTATTTTATTTTGGGATTTAAAAGAGTTGAATTATTTTTTTAGAAGTTCAAGAAAGTTGTAATAATTATGTAATGATTATATAAAAAACTTGAAGATTTAAAATTAAAAAATGTTTATTTTTATAGTATTTAGATATTGAGATGAGATGAGATTAGACAAATTCGAAAGAAGCAATTTACATACGTCCGTATCATATCATTTTTCATAAATAAAAAAGTTATCAGAAAAAAATAGTTAATTATATTTTTATCTATTTTTCTCATAAAAAAGAAAATTTATTTATTTAATCTAAAATTTGAGATATTTTAGTAATTGCATTTATCAAAATAATATAAAACGACGAAAATATATATTTATTTCATGTGAAATGTTTTTTAATTATGAAAAGTTGTAAGGAAAATTGGAAAGCCAATTTTGTCTTCAAAACTCATTTGAACTAAACGAGAATAAGGTTTTTTAACACTTTCAGAGTATTGAAATATTATTAGTAGGATAACATGTTTATTTTTCTAGTGATATTAATTCGTTTACGACAAATTTTCGTTTGTTTTAAAAATATATAATGATATATTATTTATAGTAAAAAACCAATTAACATAAAATATTTTGTGAATGAGAAAAGCTGGGGAACGGTCTAACTATTAAGTAAAGGATAACAACTCTCCAATCATAGCGCGACACGTAGGTGACTTATTGTGAAATCTTTACATCTGCTAATACCTGATCATTGAATTCATTACACCTTCCTCATCCGTATCCGTCTGCCCTTTCTACTTCTTCCTGAGGAACCCATGGACTCAACATCTCAACACTGCCATCCTGCACGGCGCTCGATCCAGACAGTGGCAGTGGCTCAAACGAGCAGCTCAACCCAGACAGTGTATTTCTCATCTTTGTCTTTCGGTAATCTCTCTCTCCGTCTCAGACGAACAGCTCGACCTAGACGCATGCCGACTTGAGTGGTGCAAAACAGTAAGTTGCCGATTGGGGTGATACGAAATTACCTGAGTAACACCAAAGTCACCTTCCTCAGCCATGGAAACCAGTAACTTGCTTCCGTGGTGGCCGAAATCTGGTGGTCTGATTCTTTACTAAAGTGGTAACTTGCTTCAGCGTCGGAATTAGATGGTGGTGGTGGTGGAACCTTGGTCGGTTCCGACGGTGGTGCTCAAGTCTTGGTCAGTGGGTGGCGGGCTTGGTGGCGTAGCAAGAGGCGGGCTGGAAGTGGACGAAGAGAATAAAAGAAATGTGAAAGCTGGAAAATGGAAATCCAATTTTGTGAAGTTAATAGCTTGTGCTTCTGTGTGGTGATGTCTAAAGGGTTTATTGTATTTTTATCTACGTGTCACCGTGTGATTGGAGGGTTGTTATTCTAAACTTAAAGCCGGACCGTTCCGTAACATTTATGTTTGTGAGTATGCTCACCCTTTAACGGCCTGAGTGTATATTCCCACAATTATTCCATAATGTATAATGCTACATACGGCCAAAGTTTATCAGTAATATAATTGTATAACTAATTATTTCAATTTCCGAGCAAGTATATTCTACATTTTCCAATACTTTACGAACTTTCAAACTCCGGCTCCTGAGATGGCACTGACAAATGACTCTGCTATTATCAATATCTAACTCGTTTTTGTAGTGAGTCTGTGTAGAAGAGAGAGAGATGCATTCTGTACTTTTGGGTCCCCAAATGGTTGATTTATGCTGATTTAATTGTGAGATGAGATAAAATAATTTTAAGATGAGTTTAATAAAATATTATTTTTTAATATTATTATTATTTTAAGATTTAAAAAAGTTAAATTGTCTATTATATTTTTTTATAAAAATTTAAAGAAATTGTGATGATGAGATCAAATAAGATAAAACTATCTCTATATCCAAACAAAGCGTTAAATCCTATCCATTCATACCCTGCAAATTACTACTCCTCAGCAGCTGAAACGGCTTGCTTCTTTCTCTTTTCTTATTTTTATTATTAATTTATAGTTATAGAAAAGGGAATTATATAAACAATGCTTTGGAGGGATAAAATATCTCATACCTAGATAACCAAATTCAGTCCATGAAAGGGCCTCCATTAGAAGAAAAATGAAGGAAATAATAAGGTTGTGTTTAGATACAGAAACGATTTCATCTCATCTCATTTTATCATTACAAATTTTTTAAATTTTCACATAAAATATAATAAATAATTCAACTTTTTCAAATATCAAAATAATAATAATATTAAAAAATAATATTTTATTCAATTTTTAACTTTTATCTAAAACCATCTCATCTTTTCTTACTATCCAAACTAAGAGATAGGGAGGGGACAAAGGCTGAGAAAGGAAAAAAGGTGTCAGGAGAAAAAGTGGATATGTGACTTAAAGAAGACAAGATAGGACGTAAAGTAGGCAAGAGACAGAAGATAAAGCAAAGGGACCAAACCACTTTTAGGGGGCCTTCTGGGACTTTAACGGCTTCAGCTTCTTCAACCTCTTGGCAAGGAGACGAGCGAGAAGATCTCTATTATACAGAGAGGAAGAGAGACCATTAGAGATTGTAAATATTATATTATAGTGGACTCTCCCATCTCAAAAACTCCTATAGATATAGGCTTTACACCAAACCACGTAGATATGGGTGCCATTGTCTCTTTATTTTCTTTATATTTATTTACTACTCACTATTATGTATGTACGTATCGACGCTATATAGCCGCACTAGACTATTGCTGAGAGCTCCACTCTACACCGATAGAGGCTTGAAAAATCTCAGTGGACCGAGAATAGATCTTTCTCTTATTCTGGCTTGTTCTTCCATTTTTAGGCGTTAACATTATTGTTACTTGTGCATGCATAGGCGTATGTATATATGATAGAGGTATAGCCAAAGGGTAATGTTAGGGATAACTTCAAAATGCATAAATCTTTTACAATAACTCTTTATATATATAAAGAGCCTATGAAACGGAATTTTCTTGTTTTAACAGAAATTTCTTGTTTTAACGGAATATGCTGGTTTTCATTAACTTTCCATCCGTTTGTAATGATTACAGAACACAGGGATACAATTGTATTTTCATTTACATTCTATTTATGGCCACTTTTATGATTTCTGTTGGTTTCTATTCCACTATTAATATGTTTAAATATGCTAATAAAGCAGATTTATTATAATAATAATCATGGATTCAATTTTCAATTTGAAAATACGTTATAATAGGAAAACAGATTTATGTAGATTTATCTTTTTGTATTCATTATAATAGGAAAGCATTATAATAATTTACAAATAACCTATTTTTCAATAACTTTTAAGATATATATTAGTAATAAAATAATAAGATTTATGTACTTTATTTTTATTTTAATAAAATATATTAGTACTTTGAACTGCACATACGTGCCTCAAGCACGTAACATCTTATACTATATATATATATATATATATATATATATATATAAATACTTTGTTGGATTACAATAAAGTGCGCTCTATACCTCCACGTATAGTTGGGAGGTTTCGGTCGGATGGCGCTTCAAATGGGAAAGAAATAGTACTAGTTGAAATTAGAGGAACATACTCATCGTAACATTCATCAATTTGATTGAGAATGCAAGTGGTTCTAGAAGTCAATTGTTGAGAGCGCTAACGTCTTTTAGACTAGATGGTATAAGGTATGGTCTTTAAATAGAAGAATTAGGTTCAAACTCCCTCACCCCTATATAAAAAAGAAAAAAAAAGGAATCACTAAACGAAAATGATTTGTACAACTTTAAAGTAGGCAAGTCCGGAAAACTTCTTTTGAAAAAAAGAATAATTTTAAGATCTACATAAAAAACTTTACTTTTTAATAATAGATCCTACTATTTTTTAAAGAAATGATATAAAATTTATTTATAATAAAATTATATCTAATATTACTCATCGCTAAAAGTAGCGGGGGGCGGGGCCCCGCTGCCCACCCCGAGCCCCGTCTACGTGGGTAGTCAAAGGAGTGGTCTCACACCTTGTGCCAATGTCAAAGATAATTTTCTATTCGATTGCAAATGGATGGATCATGGAACTGGCTCACCCACAGCAACTGCAATACTTCTCCAAGCCCAATATATAACATACAAGTTGACTGCATCGAAACCCTATTCTAAAACCAAAGTTTCACAGAGAGTACAATTGATTTATTCATTTTTTTTTTTATGATAGTTGACGTTGAAGTCTTCCATGTTAATGGTAATAATTCTGAAAATAATTCTATCTGCCATATTTTTTTTATGATAGTTGACGTTGAGGACCACATCCTAGCCACACAAAGACACACTCATAAGAAGAATAGTCCAAGATTGAGATGTAAGATTATAGGCCCCATATCTCTCCTCCTTTCTACACCCACCACCCCTCATCTTCAACCAGCCACTCTCTTGTTTCCACGTGGCATTCCAAACATCCAAAATACAATTTAATCACCACCAAGCTTCTCCATGCCAGTTTTTATCTCAAATATTTTTTTTTTTCGTTTTCAATAATTAAAGAAATATATAAGCCAGGACTTTTGTTTTGATGGGCAAACAAAAATAAAATTGGACTATTTTACCCACTTCCCATTGGTGTAGGCCACCCATGTCTTCCCTCACACCACCTTAAAATTACCTCCAAATTTGTCCAAAACCAGGGGTAGTCACATAAACCTGTAGGCTGTGAGCAAAAAGACATCAGCCTCCCATCTCCAATCCAACGTTTTCCTTCCCTTCTAGACTGCCTTCTGCTCTCAGCAACCTCTACATTTTTTTCTTACTTGTGTTCCAAAGCTTTCATATAAAATCAGAAGGAATACAAGAATCCAAACCCATTTCATGTATATTCCCAAAACCAACTAAGAATTTCCAAAAGCCAATTCAACCATCTCTTCCACTCTCAGAGAGAGTCTCTGTTAATTCTTGAGCAGAGGGAAAAGAATGGCAATTTGTGCAGTCTACAAACCTCAGTCCCTCCATTCCACATGTTCAATCTCCGCACCATCAAAAATCCACTTGGGATTTCACCAAAAACAGGTAGTTTTCTACACCACTAGTGGCAGGAAAACCAGCAAGAGATCAGGCGGCACCAGCTGCCCATATGTGATAACATGCTCCGTTGGTAACTCGCAGACAGTAGTGATTGGTCTGGCAGCAGACTCAGGTTGTGGGAAGAGCACCTTCATGAGGAGGCTGACCAATGTGTTTGGAGGTGCAGCAGAGCCACCCAAGGGCGGCAACCCTGACTCCAACACCCTCATTAGTGACACCACAACTGTGATATGCTTGGATGATTATCACTCTCTGGATAGAACTGGAAGGAAAGAGAAGGGAGTCACTGCACTTGACCCAAGAGCCAACAACTTTGATCTTATGTATGAGCAGGTTAAGGCACTCAAGGACGGGATTGCTGTTGACAAACCCATTTATAATCATGTTACTGGTCTCTTGGATCCTCCTGAGCTCATCAAGCCTCCCAAGATCCTAGTCATTGAAGGTTTGCACCCCATGTAAGTATAAAATTTATCCCCCTCTCTTTCTCCTCATACACAAACATATTCACAAAATCCTGGAATTATTCTTGCATCGTTTAGAAAAAGAAGATTCCTGTAACCGTTTTGGTCGTTTTCTTGGAATTTACGAGAATGTGGGTTAATTTTTAAGCTGTTTTTTTCTTTACTTTATTGAAGGAGAACATTATGGTATTATTTTAATTTAAAAAAGTTTCTGTTCTTATCCTGGCAACTGTCGAGCAGGGGGCAGGCAGGGCATAGACAAACTTACATGAACTCCAGTAATCAATCCCATTTATGTGTTTGGGCTAAGCAGTTTGCGAACTGGCCACTCTATGTAATCCAAGTTTGTATGTGTCGAAGCCTATGAATGTTGTTGTTTTGTATTTCGTTTACATTGTACATTTGACAAACAAATAGACAAGGAAACATATGAGAAGAAAGCAGTAGTTCTCTGATAATTATGCCCATGCACGTCCTCACATCAATAAATCAGTTATCTTTGTCCACATTTAGGTATGATGCGCGAGTAAGGGACCTCTTGGATTTCAGTATCTACTTGGACATCAGTAATGAGGTTAAGTTTGCGTGGAAAATTCAGGTAACCACTCTCTGAAAGTGTATATCTGTATCAAAGTTTCTTTTCAGTTTTTTCAATTGATTTCTTTGAACCGAACGACCATGTTATGTAAATTTCAGAGGGACATGGCAGAGAGAGGACACAGTCTCGAAAGCATCAAAGCTAGTATCGAAGCCAGAAAGCCTGATTTTGACGCATATATCGGTAGTCTTTTTTAGCTAGAGCACATTTTTTAGCTCAAACTTGTGCTTTGCCTTGCTATTCCTCAAAAAAAGGAAACTCAGTGTTTGTGTTTGTGCCTGGTGTGTGTGCGTGCGTGCAGACCCACAAAAGCAATATGCAGATGCAGTAATTGAAGTGCTGCCTACCCAACTCATCCCGGACGACAACGAGGGGAAGATTTTGAGAGTTAAGTTGATAATGAAGGAAGGGGTGGAGTTTTTCAGCCCAGTTTACCTGTTCGATGAAGGTTCTTCCATCTCATGGATTCCATGTGGAAGAAAGCTTACTTGCTCCTACCCTGGCATCAAGTTTTCCTATATCCCTGACTCTTATTTCGGCCACGAGGTACCCATCTCTTGAGTGAAATGTTTAGCTCATAAAGAGAATTACGATTAAGAATGCTGTAAAACTGACTGGACTTAATGTAGTACGTCAGATTTTTCTCTCAAACCACGTCAGTTGCAAGCTTTCTTTTCATAATTTTCTTTATAAATCTAGCACTTCTCATTAATTAATTTCTTGCACAAATCATTGTCAAAACTCAGTTAATTACAGGCTGATTCTCTAATGATCTTTTGATGAAGTGATTGTATTTGCTAAAACTCAGAAAGCACATCAACCAGCAGAATCATATAAAACTGGTTGTGATGCATGGATGCTGCAGAATATTGCCAATGACTTAATTAACAGTAATGTGTGCCTGTTTCTAGGTGTCAGTGCTGGAAATGGATGGCCAATTTGACAGATTAGATGAGCTAATTTACGTGGAAAGCCATCTAAGCAACATCTCTACCAAGTTCTATGGAGAAGTCACCCAACAAATGTTGAAGCTTTCGGATTTCCCAGGCAGTAACAATGGAACAGGTCTTTTCCAAACCATTGTCGGGTTGAAAATAAGAGACATTTACGAGCAGATAATCTCCAGCAAGACCAAAACTCCCGTAGCAGCAACAAAAGCCTAAAAACTTGCCTTGTCATGTATTGGACAATGCAGCAAGCCTCTAAAATCATCTTCCACTTTCGTAGCCATGTCTCAGTTTAGTGTTTAGCCTATTATTGATGGGAGAGACAACACTCTGTACGTACTTATTGTAATGCATTGGAGCCGTGTAATATAGAGAAGTGAACACAGACATGAAGTTCTGTTAAGAAGTTAATAGAAGATTGGGTACCCTTTTCTGGCATTGTTTTTCCCATGAATTTCTCATACTGTATTGCATCACCATCAAAACCACACTCTGTTTTCTTTTTCCTGTTGACCTCATGGTTGTCTTCACTTTTGTTTTCACACACAAAAACACGACACAAAAAGCTAGTACTGTCGTTAAGTTTCTTGGACGGTCCAAGTCTCCAAGAGGTTTGAAATGGCCAGGCAAGGAAGGCAGATGGAATTTTAGCATACTAAAAAACTGTATATCCTTCAACAACAATGCTACTCTTCGCTCTAATTTTGTAATCCTTGCCTCATTTGTTTTCGATAAGATTAAAGCTAAAAGTTGAATAAAATATTGTTATAATATATTTTTTTAATATTATTTTTGTTTTAGGATTTGAAAATATTAAATTGTTTATTTTATTTTGTGTGAGAATTTAGAAAATTTGTAATGATTAGAGATGAGTTGAAAGGAATTGTGAAAACAAATGAAGCCAAATCAATGTAACACATTTTAAGAGACCTTATATAAATGATTTACTGACGCATGAAACCACTTGAAATGCACCACATCAATAAAGGTAACAAAGGATGAAAAAAAAAAAATTAGTCATAAGAAACAAAATGTCCTATGCTTGCAAAATCCATGGCACAGCTTTTCTTATGTAAAATGTTTTATTTTGCAAGCAAAGCTGCTTGAAAATAGACAATTACACATAGTTTATTATATGTAATATTTTAAGTAATAAGTTCATCCTTGGTTTAAGATTTTGTGTGAATCTGAAATAATAAGAGTTTAAATAAATCTCAGCATCGATGTGTAGGTCTATGAGATGAAAAACAATGTTTGCCTATCTATCTATCTATGCGTGTGTGTAAAACAAGGTTTACATGCTAAGCACTAAAATTGACAATACCCAGAACCTGAAAGTTGGAGGCAGAGAGGCAAGGGGTTCAATGCTCGAGTTTAAAACCACGAACAAGAAATACTCAACAACTATTTTTCCAGCTTTAACCCAAAAAGATTAAAGGCAGGGGTTCAATTTCATATGTTTTACCGAAGTAAAAGGATCTTTGTAACCAATAGAGATACGTTTATAGGAATCTATGTTTCTATTATGTAACATAGATCAGAGCAAGAGGAATATAGGATTAACGGTTAAATCATCCCACTAGCTCGAACCTAGTGAATATGGTACAACATACATTCAGACTATATCGATAAAACCTTCTAAAAATGTAAAAGAAATCTCATAAAAATCACTGAAGATGAAACTGCAAAACGACCCGCTTGTTACTGTTGACACTCGTGCCCCAGAGAGTTGAATCCACAGGATTCTTGAAGTATTGTATGGATAACAGTGGATGGCACCAAAAATAAAGTGGCTCTATAGAATGTAGAAGAAACAAAGAACAACAGTCAGAGAACTACAGAAGAAAGGATTTAACTTTATATACCTTTACTTTTTTGTTTTGTCAACATAAATGAGGGAAGGGAAGTGTACTAGAGAAGAAAGGACTAGAAGTCTTTAGACATTTCCTTTGTCCAAAGAAACCTGAGCAACAAACTGAGAAGAGAAAAGTGAAAAGTGTTGTTCAGTTCTCATTTATACATATCCTACGCGGACTCAGAACATTATACTTGAATGATAACACAGCAAAAGCATGAAAAAAAATTCATAAATGGTATTTAAGTCCACATAATTCATAAATATAACATTGATGTGTACTCCCAAATGCATTCCCCACCAGAATTCCACCATCTCATTAAAAACATGGTGGAATTTTCTTAGCTCATTGAACATACAGCATCTTAAGCTCTACTTTCAATGTATATGTGAGTAAATATAAAAACAGTTAATTCAGACATTAAAATTAAATAATTGGAAAACAAGCCAATGGAGCAAGTAATCAGTGGAAATACATGTTGATTACCGGATTTTGTAATATTAACAGTCTCGTGGATAATACAAGCCAACAAGACAATGGAAGGAAAGCAACAACAGTCAATGGCAAAGCAAGAAAGTGACGTCATAAGAAGGCTCCTCCATTCAAAGCAGCAATTTGTTCCAAATAAGTTCTAGAAGTAGGAAAGATCATAGAAACTACATATACATACTACTTAATGTGATTATCTTTAAGATACAGCAACAAACCAGATCTACTTAATTATGACAAACTTGTTGGTACCGTGTCTTGCCCAATGGTCCTTCAAGTCAACTGGACGAGTAAGATCACGACCTTCAGCTGCAAGTCTCAGTAGAAGTTTCCCATATGCTCCATTGCTCATCTTTCTCCCAGCCATGCGAGCCCCAGGCCTTGTAGAGCTCATAGGCAGAGGATATTCAGATATGTTAATGGTGCAACATGAGGATTGCCATCCACCAGCACCCCATTTGTAGCATAATCTAGCAACACCTGTACAAGAACAGTAAGGAGGCGGCACTTCAGAGGAATCAAAGCCTGCTTTATCCATATCAATATTAATCATCATCCTTTTTTCACGTTTTCCATCAGGCATACTTTGTCCCTTTGTCTTCTTGGGAGTCTTCTTGGCTTGCTTAGGCCTGAAAGCCTTGGATGAAATTTGATTAGGACCCTTCATAGAATTCTTCTGTTTCCTACCCTTGGCAGTTTTAGTTGTTGAGTTGACATTCTTCATTGGTTCAGTTGTAGCAGCAATTGTTCGGATGGGACCAACAGGAAGACTGGGTTCAGGGTTGGTTTGAGTTCCTTGAAAAGGATTTGAGCTGGTTTTTGATGCAGAGAGAAAACTCCCTGGATAAAACCAGGTAAAATGTGGAACAGATGCCCCTGCAGTAGCTTCAGGTATCATAGTGTTTCTATTGGAGTAGGTTCCCATCTTCACAACAACTTGATGTCTCAGCTCTGCCCTACACCCAAAGACTGCTCTGAGAAAATACTAGTACCTTATCTGCCATCTGTATCAACACAAGTGAGCAAAATAATGAAATTCCCAGCCCTCGGCAGTATTTTTTGTTGAAAGAAACACAAATCTGCATAAAAATAAATGCTTCACTCTAGATCAACAAGCAGGGCAGCATCAAAGAGTTGGAGAAAAATTATCTGCAACTAGAAAGCAAATCAAGAATTATTAATACCCAACCCAAATACGAACCTAGAAAAAATATATTCGAACAAAGGAACTGAAATTACCATTGGCATTTGAATTTTTTAATCACACAACAATATGAGAAGTCTTTGAATAACAAATATTAACTCTGCATGATTACTACAAGTGCCATAGAAATATAGACCTGACTACCATCCACACCAGAATAAATGAAGTTTTCCGAAAAAACCTGCTAGTGGAGGAAGACCTCCTAAGGATAAGAGACATCGGAATCTGAATGCACGAGATCTTAAGATTTCGAGCTCCTTACAAATACTTGGAATGATAAATAAGTAAAATCCCCAAGTCATTCCACACAGTTTTCTTACAAACTGTTCGAATTATACTGTAATAGAAGTTTTCAATTCAACAGTTGCAAAACTATTCTTGAAGGATTTTTTATTTGTGAGTTAGTGAGTTAACATCATGAAGAGTCTCTTTGTGAGGGCATGGTACAATATGAGAGGCCACCTTATTAACCCAGAAGCTTAAGCCAGAGGATTTAGGTCTATATCAACTGCTTACACTTATCACTGTTACTCGACGTGGGATTTAACCACATAATCAACCACAATCTCACTCGCACAAATATTCAAACAGTTCTGATCCCAGAAGAAGCCAGCGTGCTCAAGCCTCAAACACACAGACAAACACATGCACATGGACGCAAACACACTAGGCATGCATGCATGCACGCGCATGTACACAACGTAAATATTAAAAATTGAAAACTTTAACTAATGACATACATTGTGTCGACAAATTGAAATGTGCCCTAATAGAAAAACGGAAAGAAAAAAGAATATTAAAAACAAATTACTAAAAAAACAAATTAACCTGTAATTTGATGAGCAACTCGTACAAAAGCAGTAGAATGAAAAATCTACTGCCATAGGAGCAAGAGGCATAAACTTTTCAAGGAAAACACAATCCAAAGGGCCAAAGATTACATCACAATTTTACGAAGAAAAGCACGAAAATTTCAGAGCAAAAAGGATCTCCCGGCCGAAAAACAACTCGAAGACTCGTTTGAGACACTATTCCACCCTCGTCCCGCACTTAAAATTAGAAAGTCAAATTCTCCAGAATGCTTTCTCAAAGAGAAACAGTGCCCAAATGCAGCAGGTTGCAAGCTTTACCACGCAGAAAAGAACCCCAAAATCACAACAAAATCACGCTTCGAAAAGCCCAGAACTTGAAGAAAGAAACGATGTGGAAAAAAAACCCATATCAGAAACCCACTCTAAGATCGAATATTAAAGGTAAAGTACCTCACCAAATAAAAGTTCCATTGCTCACAAACACCATTCATACCCAAACTTGTCTTTCAAGAACGTTAGACAGAGATAAGGAAACCCATCAAGGCCAAACGTCAAAGCAAGCTTCAAACAGTAGATAGTAAAGACCCTACCTCTTTGGAACAAAACAAAAAGTTAAAGAAGAAGAAGATCAACACGAAAGCTTCAAGCAGAGGGGCTTCTCACACGGTAGAAAGACCTACCAGAGGGGAAACAATTTTTTTTTTTTTTTTTCTCTTTATAGATTTTCAATGCTGCATTTTAACTGGGAAAAACATTACCATTTTACCTGGAAAAGCAGTTCCCTGTACTATGCTTCACTGCAGCAGCTGACCAAAAGAAATGCTTGCTCTCTCACTCTCTCCCTCTGTATGAAATATTGGTTTCAGAATCAGGGGATGGGTTTCTCATATCTCAAGGGACTGGGACTCCACTACTCAGCCAGTTTCTCAAATCTCAAAGAACTGTGCTCTTACTGCCGTTAATTGGTCTGCCCACGCCATCATATAAGTACGTGCGAAACACGCTCCAATAGCATGGGATCTTGCCAGCTGAAAAGGAAGAGACAGTAGCGCCTGTATTTTAACCGTCCTCTCAATTATAAAGTAAACTTTGCTACACGTCATTTTCACTATCACACATAATATTCTTTTATTTTATCCTTATTAAACAAATTAAAAATTTTTAACCATCATTCATACACTAAATATTTAATAAAATAAATAAATAAAAAATAAATCAATCATATGTGATATATATTACGAGGATAATGAGTTATGGAGAAATAAGAAAAAAATATCTTAGTCACAAATAAATTATATAAAATAATCTCATAAACTGATATGTCATGATGTGTTTATTGTAAAGTTATTTTTCTTTTAAAATAAATCTAATAGATTATATAAAATAACGTCAATTTATAAAATTATTTTTATAAAATTATTCTCTTTATAAATGTAGTAGTACTCTTTTTTATATTCTTCTTCCGAATTACAAAAACAGAAACGAAACATATGATACGTTTTGAAGTAATGCTTGAATTCTTAAATAGATAAATTTTCAGCAGACTTCTTATAAAATTGTGTAAGTATTTTTATACATTTTTTTATAATAGGGGTTTGCTATACATCTGCCTACACCTAGCACACACTTCACATATTATATATATATATATATATATATATTTTTTTTTTACACTCAATGGTGTGTGCCGGTGTAGGCAGATACAAAAATTTTTCCTTTTATAATAAGGTTCAGTTTGTGTGTCCTGCTAAAAGGAAGATATTTTTATATATATATATTTTTTATGACGGAGTATACTTTAGAAGGAAAAAAAAAAAAAAAAAAAACTGGACGATGCTATGTCAATTTAGAATCTGTAGAAATCATTTTTCTATTTTCTGTCTTATTAAATCATTTATAACCGAAAGGGCGGTGCTACTTCCACAGCTGGGCTACAGTTAGTGCTTTTGAAATGTGTTTTTTTTATATATTTTTTTATATGTATTTTTTTAACACATTTAAATATATTTAAAAAAATAAAAAAAAATTTATAATATTATTAAAAAATACTTACTTAATCATTAAATAAAAAGAAATAATAAAAATAAAATAAAAAACTTATAGCGGTAGAAACTAGCAGTAAGAGTAGTATTTTCCTAACGAAAATTACTCTATTTTATACATCGAGCTTGGTCAGATGGTATACTTCATTTGCTTTATAAATCTTAGGTTTTTAAAAAATATAAATAATTACTTTAGAAACAAGCTTAGTTTGATATATCAAGTATGTGTGATTTTAGTAAACTGAAGCTTAATTATATAGCAAAAATTATATCTAGACAACCTATAACTTTTGAGCAACTATCAGTTAAAATATTAATTTTATTAAATTTATTTGAAATTTATTTAATTTTGATGGATTTTAATTTAAAATAATAATATTTTAATTGATATATTTTTTATATAAGTTTATATAATATGGTGGATAGTACAAATCAAAATAATAATAGTCTAGCTCACAGATAGAAAATCATAAACTAAGGTCCGGTTTGGATACACAAAATCATCTCATCATTACAACTTTTTCAAACTCCCATACAAAATATAAAAATTACTTTTTCAAATCTAAAAATAAAAATTATATTCTAATAATATTTTATTCAATTTTTAACAAATTATCTTATCTCAACTGAATTGTATAATCAAACGAGACCTAAATCTTTTGTGAAATAATTTTGAGAAAATTTATATACTGTATATTCAGTTTACTCCTATTTCGCTACAACAAAGTGACATAACTCGTTAATTTTTATTTTCTTTTAAATATTAAGAAAAATTCAATAGTTATAAAAATGCATAATTAAATGAAAGTACGACATGACTGTGATTTGTAGCATTAATAAATAATTTTAAAGTAATACTATATACAATTATGGATTATATAAGTGTTTGTACATTCATTTTGAAAATAATTAAAATCTACTTAATATAGATATAATATTTATTAACTTTTTTTTAAAAAGAGTATGAGACGATTGTTAATGTACGACTGCAAATATATACCTAATAATTTTATGGCTTTTAGTGAATAGTGCTCCTTGATGATTGATACATAATGGGAAAGTGACAGCCTCTCTAGTAAAGGTTACACCACTATTTAGGATATATTTACATATTTTTGGAGCTGGATCTAAGAGCACTCCTAATTGCTTATTCATTTTATCCTTTAAAATATATCATTAAAATTCACTTTTTCTATTTTACATATTAACTTTTACAATATACCATATATCAGTTTATCTATTTTTTCTTCATATCATTTAAATATTATATGTTTAGAGAGAGAGGGTTTGAAAAGAAAAGAAAATAAATATAGAAGAATGTGAAAATAAGGACAAAGAGGGAAAATAAATTAATTAAAAAAGTTTACATGCATGAATATGATTCTATAAATGTAGAGAGATCACTGTATCAAAATGTAAAATATTTGTAAAATACAAAATCTGATGGAGTCCTCTTTTAATAACATTTCTTTATATTTTAAAGAAAATTCTATTTTACAAGAGCTATTGGGAGTGCTCTAAGGGCTAGTTTATTTTTAAATCATCTCATTTTATTTAATTTAATCATTACAAATGACTACCTCAGTCTGAAACATATCAGATCAGATCACCTATAAAGTTATGATTAAAAAAAAAGGTAAGTGTGGGGGAAAGCTCAAACTGGCAGATTACAAAACAGATGTGGAAGCTTGTGTGGAACTTGAATGTGCTAGTGAAAGTAAAACATTTCATGTGGAAAGCTTTGCAATCAATCTTGCCTACAAAATTGAATCTGTGAAAAAGGAATGTGGTGGAAGATGCAACTTGTCCTATTTGTAAAAAGGAGGAGGAATTAATTCACCATGTCTTGTGGACCTGTCCAGCAACCAGTGGGCTGAGAGATCTAGTGGCTTGCATAAATGGTGCTGTGAAGAAGTAGACTTTATTCAACTGTGGCAGAGACTAATGAAGATATTGGAAAAAGAGAAGTTGGAGAGAGTAGCAGTAATATTGGCAGGTATTTGGTTTAGAAGAAATAAATTTGTTTTAATAAAAAGTTTGATAGTCCAAGTCAAGTGATGAAAGAAACTGAATTGATAATGGAAATGTTTCATAAAGCAGAAGAAACACAAGGTGAACACAGAAGAGACATGAGAATAAGCAGGATAAATACAAAGTGGTTGCCACCTTATGAATATTTCATGAAAATTAACTATGAAGCCTAATTTAATAAAGAAGAAAAGAAGATGAGAATTGGGATAGCAACCATAAATCATGAAGGAGAGATTATGTTTTCATGCTCTGTTGTAAGGGAATTTGTGGGGGAAATTGAAGTTGCTGAAACGCTAGCATTATGAAAGGCAATGGAGACAGCTGCATAACTAAATTTGCAAGGAGTTATCTTCGAAGGGGATGCACAGACAATAGCAAAAGCAGTGAACAATAAAAATGTTTATCATGGATGGATAGATCAACAAGTTCTGGATATTAAAGAGATCTATCACATAGGCCATCTTGGCATGTACAATCCATCTTCAGAGAATGTAATAATGTAGCACATATGTAGGCAAAGAGAGCTATGCATAGAGGTGATGAATCATTTTGGATGGAAGAAGTTCCTAGTGAGTTTGTATCTGTAGTAGAAATAGAAAAACCTTGTAACGAGCCATGCTCTGTTATTTCTTAATGAAATGTGATCAAGTGATGCTGTTTAAAAAAAAAATCATTACAAACTTTTCAAATTTTCACATAAAATATAATAAATAATTCAATTTTTTCAAAATTTAAAATAAAAATAATATTTTATTTAATTTTTATCTCATATTTATGATTAAACGAGACCTAATATACCATACTAGACTCTCAAAAGCTACAGTTGATCTGGAGTCTGGACTGAAAGGAATATTTGTGCTCTCCCTAAAATTTCAACCATCACGATATTTTAAAATTCTTATATGAACTTTAGGAGTTAGCGACAAATCAATCATGAAATATGCATTCGAATAATACTAATCTATCTTGAGAGATTCATTTATATATGATAAATAATATTTATATAAATTACGTACACTTTATTCAAAGAGTAATGCTACGTACAATTCTCATTTTAATAATTGCAATACTTAAAATTACAGTTCTCAAGTAGAGATTATAAATAAAATTTTTATTATTTAAAATATATAAATAAAATATGAGACTCACGCACCCTCCTCCTTCCTTCAATCAAATCAGGAAAAGGATAAAAAAAAAAAAAAAAACTCAAAAAAGGAGTTTCATTGGCTGCCAACTGTCATAAACAGTTTATTAGGAGGGTTGCCCAAGAAACTTGAGGATCAAAAGCCAATTGGATTTCGAGTTAGAAAATGCTCTTCACCAAAAAAAAATCTAATTTTCAAGACAATTACGTGACTTGGAAATCTTCTATATCAATTATCTTAAAAATGATTAATCTTTTTGACTGTTTTAAAATTATAATTGGCCGACTTATATATAGCAAAATTCATGAGAGTAACATGTCTTAAATAGATTTCTAAAATCTAATCTACTTCCTTTATTCTAACATATCAGTTTTTTGAGGCATCTTGTGTTTGACTGGTAGTGGATAGGCCCTTACCTGCAAATAATTTTTTGTAAGGCCCAAGAATGCAAACAAATGCCGAATTACTCTTGTAATTTGTTCTAAAGAGAATTCTGTGTTCTTCATGATTCGTAGTGGAAAAGAGACAAAACCCCAGCCATTGAGATTCTTGGCCATACTGATAGGTGGTGTTGTTTTCGGAGTCAGAAAGCATATCTGTCGACATCAACCTTAGACAAGTATGGAATGCTAAAATTACTGGGATTACATAAAAATAATTCTATAATTACGCATCAGATCTATTTTACAATAAAAAAAATTTTATAATCTAACAAATCACATCAAGTTACATTAATTTATAAAATTACTTTTATATAATCACTTTGTAACTATAATATTTATCTTAAATTAATTTTAGAGAAATAATAATTACGGTATTGAGTGCGCAAGCGCCATACAATCACTTTAAAAAAAATGAATAAATACGAGATCCACGTAAAAAGAAATTAATTTTTTAATAGTAAATTCTACTCTTTTTTAAAAAGACTACACAATACTTCTATTCTTCACGAATATATGTAATATTACTCTTAATTTTAAGTGCTTAAAATTCTCTACCTAGTGATTAATTGATTTTTCATTTTGGTGGGATAAGTCAAGGCATTGGTGGAATACACATGATTATTGCTCATTGAACCCTTGCATACTCTCACTATTTCCTTGAGAAATACATATTTCCCACAGCATTAAGAGGAGAGATGAAATACCATATTAGCCATTAGAGAAACAGCTTAGTCTGCTATCTGCTAATCATAGTATAATCCCCTCCAACACCTTTTTGATGTTGTATATCAGGGATTATGTTATTCCAGCCGTCAGATCTAGTTTGAACATTATTATCATCCCCCAAAAATTTTCCCATCAAAGATAATTCTTCAAGAAACTAGTCTATCAAATAAGATACCGTTAATCATCTTGATCCATAGCCTCAAATTGAACATATCAATTGTAGCAATCAGACAGCTACAGAAACTTGTTCCACAACCTGCGGGCTCTAGGGATGGATTCTGAGATGCAAATATTAAAAAGGGAGGAAAAAAAATGCAAAGACCATAGGTGAATTTATTCCTCTTTCATTCAAGGAGCTGGCAGAACCTATAGAAGAATCCAGATATGTTAACCACAAAAACTCAGCTTCTTCATCACTTTGGCATAAGCTACAGGGACGATGCCAGGTTGTCTGAGTCTGCGTTTTGACTTCTTTGACTGCATTAAACAACACCAGTTCATTAATTTCATCAACTGAATTCATTGCTCCAAAATCAAATATCTTCAAGCCATGATTTGCAGCTTTCTTTTTTGAATCGGCAGAATGGTAGAAACAGTGTCAAATATTAACAATATACAAAAATATAAAAGTATAATCACACATTAGTGAACTATTAACAGTTCAATGTCTCAATCTTAAGATCGGGTCAATGTTTTGAGCATTTTAGGGCATTCATGCAATTGTCCCTCCGAACATTGAGTAAGGAGCAGATGCTCCCATGCAGATTCATCCCACACATTCGTAATGATCCCCACATTTCACAATTCTTCCCAAAACATCACATCTTCATTTGCAGCGTTCTATAAGCTTTTATTTGGAAGGGTTGCATGCATTGTTCTAATGCGCATAGCATCAAGTGGCCAAACCCCTTCTCACAGAAGAAATGCCTAGTCTCCTACTGATGAATCGGATAGAATTAAGATTCATCTCCCTTCTTGAATTTTCTTTCAAAAGGTGAATAAATAGAGAAAGAAGAATGAAAGAAAAAACACTCAACGAGGAGCTCCTAGTAAGAACATTCTTTTCAACTTTTGACTAGTAGCATGACTTCCACCGACACTGGACAAAACTTCTAAATCTCTCCTCAACTGGTTTCCACACCATCTTGGATCTACTTCAGCACCAAATGCAAAGGTGAGATAGCTGTAAGGCAACTCTCTCACTCTGTAGTTCAAAACTTTGCAACTGTTCAATGTTAAGATTCACTCCCATGCACATTGCTACCAACAAAATTCAACTTGAATTTCAGGTATTCCTTCGCTATCCTTCAAACTGCAAATCAATTCCCTTTCTCTGCATAAATCCTGCTTAATACCTTCCATCTACACAGAAAATAAAAGCAAATAGGATATCCAGCACCTCCTCTGGAGCAAGGGAAAACCCCAACCTAGAAAATGCTACAGTAAATAAAATATCTTAATACTATACTAAGGGGACGTTTGGACATAGAGACGAGATATGAAATTCTCAAAATTATCAAAACTTCTCATAATCTCATTCCCAAACATCACTTAAACACAAAATAATTTTCAATTTGAAATCTTAACTTTTTCATCTAATTATTACCTAATCATTTCCAAACACAAAAAAAAAAAAAAAAAATAATACAACTTTTATAAACTCCAAAACAAAATACAAAACGCAATACAACTTTTTCAAACTTCAAAACAAAAGTAATATTAAAAAATTATATTCAAACAATATTTTAACTTTATAATATTTTTATCCAACTTGTTCTCTCTCCTTTCCCAAAACCCAATAAAACATCTTAACTGAAACCATTCCATTACTATTCACAGAATTTTGAGATACTCTAACAAACATTCTAACAGCAACATCCTTGGATTAGGTAACTTATAAAAAAAAAAAATCCTTGGATTAGGTAGCAAATTCAGCATTCTTGGCCAAAGGCAGAGAAAGGTATGAAGCAAATTCAAGAACAAAAATCAACCTCTGACAACACCAGCTCTAGCCTGAAGGATAAGACTTCTGAAACAATCTAGTAAAGGCCACAAGGACACTGGGCACTGGAGTACTAGCTAGCTAGAAAGGTAAGGCAGCAAGATTGAGCAGTGCATTTCTCATTTTCAATTTACATAATAAGCCCCAATCAGTGAGCAGCACTTGATGTTGAACTCTAGCATACCATTATTCGAAAGTCACATGTACATGATGATATAAGCTACAAAACAAGTATCTCCTTAATTATCAAGGCCCAAAGGAAATGGAGATCCACCATCACTCCTTAGACTTTCAAGTTGAGTTGAGTTGAGTTGAGTTGAGTTGAGTTGTGAATAATAGTATTTTGTAGGTCCCATTGAGATGGGTTTAACTTTTTTAGGTTGAGATGGGTTTAACTTTTTTAGGTTGAGATGGGTTTAACTTTTAGGTTAAAATGTATGAAATAGGTTAAAATAAGTTTAACTTTTTTATGGGAAGTTGAAAAAGTAGTGGGTCCCATCAATAATTGGTTTGAGATGAGTTGAGTTTGGTTCAACAACCAAACACAACCTTAAAGAAAAAAAAGGCACAAGTGACATTAGCAGGTTATAAAATCTAAAGGTGATTTTACAATCTGCTTTCCCTGAATGGACACAGACTTTTAACACACTTCCAACTCATATCAATTGTTTTGACGAGACTCATACTGTGGGGTCAATAAAACCAAGAGAGAAACCATAATGACACAAGCCCTCTTGAAATAAAAATTTAACACGGTTATACTACAGCCCTGAAGAAGACTGCTGGAGTCGATATACAGTTCCGAATGAAGTGGAGCATAATGTTATATGTAAATTCATTTTCACATGTGCTAATTATTTTGATGGGATTTATATGGCATTCAATTCCATAACAGATAGAGTTGATAGTTACATTCTAAATGGTATTAAAGCGGTCAAACCTTCAAATGCGCATTGTGCCGCTTTCCCTCCTTCCAGCGCCTGATATTGCCATCATTCATTGTCCTGAACCTGGACTTGTAAGACCTGATAAAGAGATACCAACCATTAAAGAATGACATTCATTTCATTACAAGGGCTAGAAGTGAGTGAACCTACGAATAGAACTTCATTTTAGTTTTCTTTATCTTAGACGTGACCGGTGTCATTGGCTTTCTCCTCTTCTTCCGCTCTCGGGAAGAGACATGCCGCACTTGAATTACCTACACACATATCACAACTACAGATAAGAATTCTCCATTCCAAGCACAAGAACACTCAAACTTCAAATTTCAATTGTGAAAATGAATCAGCCAGTTCAACGAAGGCAAGTTTTTTTATTAATATTTTCTGTCACAAACGATGGCATTCAAAATTCAGAATCTTCCTATCAGGGGCATTTTTTCAGTAACCAAACAGACAATAAGGGAAACGGCTAAAAATTAAACCGAAAACAAAAATAAACACAAACCCAACTTACAGATGGAGAAACTTGGGGAGACACAAAGTGGGGCTGCAAAACTATCGAATAATGGGTCGTAGAAGATGCATTGTGGTGCCTGAAGCTGCATCTACTCGAAGCAAAACGGAAGGGTTGATGGAGCTGTGTGGAAGAGTGAATAAGGCGACGTGAAGTAGATGTAGAGATAGACGAAAGAGTGTGGGACGACTGAAGGGCCAGAGTCCGAAGCTTCGCACACCATCTCTGCATCATTTTCGTCGGGAATTGCCTTTATAGGAATGGTTTTACCGAGGTTCGGTTTTATGTATCGCTCTTTGGAAGAAGACACGGAATTGATTTGGGGGCTGTAACGAGAGTTGTTTGGGGATCTGGTTAGTGTGCTCGAGTATCCGCGTTAGGAGTATTTTTGCCTTGGTTTTAAGTTGTCCACAGTCTGTACAAGCGCAGCATATATATACATATAGGATGCGTTTAGAATCTTTATGTTGAATTGAACTAAGTTGATTTTAATTTTTTATAAATAATAGTGAGTTGAGATGGTGATGTGAGTTTTATAAGGCCCATATAAGATGAATTTGGACGTGTTTAGATGTTAATATGAGTTTCGTACTATTTATAAGAAGTTAAAAAAAATTGTAGGTTCCATATATAAATAGGTGTTGAGTTGAAAAAAATTGTTGATCACACGTGTAAAGAGGTTTTTACTTGAGATGAGTTTAATAATTTTAAAAGTTGTGTATTTAAATGTTAGATTCAGTTTAAAATTAGATTGACCTGAACTGATCTCAGTGCATTTCAACAACCAAACTAGCCCTTAAATAAAGTTCCACTTCAAAATGATTGTGTGGTGTATTACCGTTGAATATAATTTTTTTTATCTAAAAATATATATATTTATTTATATTTCATGATCTTATTACCAAATTGATTATATAAATTTTAAGAATTATACTTCAATATTATTTCTATACATTTTGACGGAATCCTAATTAATTGGTAATATTTTTTATGAGTCACTTTTAATTCTTTATAATTAAAAACTCAGACCATCCATGTTTTATTATTATAGCCTTCTTCCAAGTAGTGTGCTACTCAATGGAGAATGATATTCTTATTCTAAATTGAGAAGTGTTACATTTATAAAGAAGTTTTATAAAAATTAACTTTTAAATTGATATAATCTTATCTGATATTTTAGATATATTTTAATATAAAAATAATTTTATAATCTAACGTACCACATCAATACACACGTTAATTTGTAAATTTATTTTTTTAAAACTTATTTTTGACTGAAACATTTCTGTTTTAAATTAGATACATTAATCACAAAATACAAAATGATAATTAGAACGAGAAACATAAGGAATTTAATCCAATAATAGACTTTAGCACTTCCACTATAAATCAGCAACACAACCATTACAATCACGTTGGCATTAATTATTAGCAAAGAATGTCACACAAAAGACATAATTACTTGTAACATTTTTTGAAGAAAATACTTAGTTAAGACTCCGATGGAGTTCAGTTCTCTATGGTGTTTCTCCATGCTCAAATTCCTTAAATTGCATCCCTCCATCATCCATGTGCTCCGGCGATCCCCTCTCGCCATCATCATCTGATCTCACATGTCCGGCGGCCACGGCTCCTCCAAAATCACTGACATTCCCGAAAATAAGCATAACAATTCCGAGGAGGGAAGTAAAGAATGCTGTACCGAAAGAAGTGCCAATCTTTCCGGGGACTACAGATGCAACTGTAAAGCCAGCAAACGCGCCAAGAGCTTTCATCCATGAGAACCAGAGAGAGAAAGCACCTTCTTTTCCCGGCGGCGAACAATCCAGCAACAAAACCCGTCCGAAAGCATGCAAAAGTCCGGTGGAAGTGCCCTGAACAGCGGCAAAAAACAACACGGAGTGTCTTTGCCAGTTTGATTTCTGGTAATAGAATCCCGCCCCTGTCGTGGCCGCCGATATAAAGAAGCCAAGTAGCTGCATTTTCACCGCGTCTGCCTTGATAAGATGCTGCAGTGGTTGCAATAGTGGCAGAGAAAACAAAGGAAAGATGAAATAAATAAACCAGAAATAAAGCAGAAATGTCGGCGTCAGACACAGTTGGCCCACGAGAAACAGCACCACTCCGGTGAAGATGCACATTGTGGTAAATGACGAAAGGAAAACTCCGGCAAGGCTTCCGATTGCATGAGGATACCTAAATATGGAAAGAGCATGGGATCTTGACTGAGAAGGAGTATCATCTTTGAAGATTCTGGCAGCACTGGTGAAGACATGGAACATTCCGACGAGCCACTTGAGGCCGCTGAAGATGGAGACGACCCAAAGGCTTAAAAGCTCCTCATCCGGCGACTCTCGAAGCATATGGTATGTGAATGCCGCCATGATTGCAGAACCTACGCAGCCAGCGGCAGTGCCATAAAGGGAGAACCAACCGGAGATAGCTCTTCTTTTGGGGAATTGGCGTTCGTGAAGGGTTGGCCCAGTAAAGCCGCGAACCATTAGGCCAAGGTGGCGGGTGTGGCAGGATCTGGCAACAGTATGAGCGGCAACAATGGCGGCAATGTATGGCGGGAAGATCCACTCGGTTTTGAAGAATCCCGCGGGAAGGCAGAAAACAACTCCGGCGGCAATGGAGGACGCAGCGATGAATAGTTGGTACCGGCCACGGTCAAGGCGAAAGGAAACGAAGCCCAGTACCGGAGCAGCAACGATTAAGCCGATAGCCCAGGAAAGCGACGTCCATTCTAAAGGTGATATTAATGTTGCATTGCTAATCTCGATGGAACGGATTGTCAGTCTTTGGTACCTATATATAATCCACCCCATTAATGTATTACTCATCTTATTGAAAAATTATAATAACTCACGAATGCATTCCAAGTAGAGTTAGGATGACACGAGATAGATGGTTTTAATTTTAATTTAAATAAAATATTATTAGAATCTTTTTTTAATATTATTATTATTTTAAAAATTGAAAGATTAAATTATTTATTATATTTTATATAAAATTTTATAAAAATTGTAACGATGAGATGTGTTGAGATGACTTAAATATCCAAATCTAGTTAGCTGTTTTTATCTTTTTACTTCTTTTTCCTTTTAGTAGATGTGTTACGTAGGACTGTTGAATAGAATAGTTTTTATTTTTTTTATTTTTTGATCTTATGTTTTGAGAAATATAAAGAACTCCCAATAATATATAATAGCCAAAACTGATTGTAGTCAAATGGTACTTACCGCATAGAATCAAACAAGTAAATTAGTAATGGGAAATTAAAGAAATAATTTTCTAAAATTTACTGTTTTCTTTGCAAATTGGGCAGTATGAATCAACGAGCTAGAATTTTCCTCTGGAAGACATGACATGACCTCCTCCTTGATCATAAGTACCAAAAAAGGAAAATTATCATGATGATATAACATATCATCAACATTAGTTTACTGTATAGACCGATCAGAACTTTAAAAAGAGAGAAAAATATGGGAAAAAAACAACTTACAATTTCATTTCCTTCTGCGTGCAAACAAAGCCTCTGGAGTTCTTGCTCCAGCCCTGCGCAGGTTCTGGCGGCTTCGACACGACTTGACTGATGATGAGCGGGAAAACGATGGGTATCAGAACAGAATGAACAAAGTAGGAGCAAAATTCGTACAAATACCAACCCCAAACTTCCAGCCCAGCAGGGTTCCCCCCTTCCTGCTCTTCATATACCATGTAAGCTTTCTCGGCCCTCTCCATCTTCATCGCCATGCTCTGGACGTCCGGCGTATTAACTATATCATCTTCTTCATTATCCCGCAATGGCCTCGGAACTGGCGACGACATCGGGTTCTGGAGTACTCTCTGGATATGAGGCGTCTCTAGATCTTCCGCCATTTTCTTTTGCCTTTAATTACGTACGTACGCGCAGAAGTAGAAGAAGATGATCAGAAAGGAAAGGCGGCTAGCTCGAGTAGAGGAGTTACGTTAGAAGAGAGGATAGAGATGAGGGTTTATTATAAGAGTAGTGATGTGTGTTTGATGGAACATGCACTCACAGGAACAGCTGGTTTGCGAAATTCTCAAAGAATTTTTCGAGCCTCCTCGGTATGTCCATTTGTCTGAAGAAATGAGGGTAATAATTTGGAATCATTCTAAAAACTCTTGGATTTCTGCTTTTTATATACATATTTATCTTCGGGTCTTTAAGAAAATGAAATGGCGTACTCATCTGGGTATAAAATGTTTAGTTGCATGCATCGGTCTCTGACTCTGTCGTCTGTAATATACGAGGAGAAATTATATTCCTAGTTTTAGGATTTACAATAATTTACGCCGGTTTGCAAACAGAATAATTATTATTTTAACTTCTTTTTAAGTTCAATACCTTTATATTTGATCCAAGTTATCGATATTGGGCATTATTGATACAAGTAATTCTACATACAACCGTGAAGTGCGTAAATGCCGTGTAATCGTTTTGAAAAAGAGTAGGGTCTACTATTAAAAAATTAATTTTTTTTATGTGAGTCTCATGTTTTATTTATATTTTTCAAAACGATTACACAGCGATTGCACAATTAACAGTTGTAAAGCGATTATGCGGCGTTTACGTACTTCACTGTTGTATGTAGAATTACTCTTAATATTCTCCTCCTCCAAATGGTCACATGGTGATGCTATATATCTTTGCTGTGATTTAAATTATAATTATATTATATAAATAATTAAATTATTTGCTATTGGAAACTCGTGCATGCATTATATATGCTCATGTTATGCCTTCGAATATACTCTGCTATGGACATTCTGTACATGTTACTCTTTTTTAGTTAGAAGCTGTGTTCTAGATCTGATCTGAAGTTATTGCATGCTGGTACTTACTACTTAGCTGGTTTTGCAAGCTAGCTCAGGTGTAGCGCTGCAATTCATCATGTTTCCTGCATGGGATTTCCTTGCTGCAATATATGGATTTTAGGTTCGGGATTAGTCGGGACTTTGTTCTCGAACACCGGCCAGTTACAATAAATAAAAAAGGATTTCATATTGCTAGTGCTGTTGTGTAGCTGAGCCTAATTTGATCATCTAGTTGTTGTTCCTTTCCAACTTCTGCCTCAAGCCATGTTTTTAGTGTAATTAATGTCACTGTGCAAGAAGAAGTTAGTATTTGAGGCTATCAAATTCGGTTAAGAATTGATAGGACCTCGATACCAAAGCAGATTAATTTAATACGTATAATTTATCTTATAATAAAAATAATTTAACAATTTGACGTATAATATAAGTTATGGTAACATATTATATACCAATTGATCAATTAAAAATTGAACGGTACTGGTCCTTTTTCTCTCAACTTCTGTTCTCTCCTTCTTTGTTTCATTTTATTAGTAGTATTTTTTTGGATGGTTGACATATCGTATGAACCACATCACTATCTTTCATCGATTACTAATATGTCAAGTTTTATATATCTTGGCCATTACAAACAAGAATAACATTTTACTCTCAACTAGTATGAAATACTATGCATTATTTAGCTCATTCCCTTTTACCTAACAAGTAAGGTACACTCTTGCACACCCTTTAATTTGGAGCCTCCTAAAAGTTCATTTCTTTTGTATCAACCATCTTGACTATACTCATTATGGACACCTCCAAAATTTTTGTAAGAATTTTTTTTGTTATTGGTTTTCGGATATATTGAAGATGAAGTATGATCTTTAGTGATTTTTTTTTTTTATTTTTTTATTTTATTTTTATGTCGAGGAACCTCTTCAAGGCAAGACCCTTCTGTCCCAGCTCTGCAAAATAAACACCGGTCCCATACAGCGTACGCTCGAAAGTTTTTCTATACGGAATTGGTTAAATTGCTGACTTTTCATTAAGGGGTGTGGCCTCAAGGAATTGTTTGCACCCATGAGGTGTTGAACCCTGGACTTTGAAGGGAGTGGTACCCCAAGACCAAGACATTCACCACTTGGACCAACCCCTTGAAATTATCTATTAGTGATCCTTAGATCACCTTCTTCGACCCACATGGATGTTGTCACTAATACATAAAGTCATTGATCTTCTAATAAAAAAGAACAATTCTAAAGAAGAAAAAGGTTGTAATTCTTTTATCCACTTGAGCGAGAGTTATTCTATTATCAAGCTAATGCGTAGAATATACCATTCATATCATGATAAGATTTGATTTGTAAGATTCAATTTTTAATTTATCTTCTAAATTAAATTATGTCATATAAACACTTTACTAGATGTACTTTACACATTAATTTGAGAATAAATTTTTTCTTTAACCATTATTATGTAATAATTGAATTATATACACTTCAATTTCAAGACCATATATGTTAAGACTGTAGAGAAATGTTTTGGACACAAATTTTTTTTATAAAATAACGTGACTTTATATAAAGTATTTTTTATTACAAATTGGGTCCAACTTATTAGATAAAATCACGAATATTTTGTGAAATTTATTCGTGGCAATGACACTTCTTTCCTACTGTATTGCAACAGAGAAGTGCAGTGCGTCCTGGTATAAATACCCGGGGTTTTCAAAGTCTCCCTAGGGTTTAAGGATTCCCATTTTTCTATCCTCTTGAACACCTTTTCCCCTCCGAAAATGGCCACCATGTTCATAACTTCAAGAACATCGGTCAAAAACCTCTACCAACTACTACGACCCTGCTTCCACGATTCCCCGCCTGTTTCCCAATTCCTCAGAAACCTTCATCACTCGTTCGCTTCCCGGGAATTTAGTTCCCGTGGCTTCGACAACTCTCATCGCAGAAACTCTAGGGGCTTGGTCTCTGCCCCAAGCTACAATCTTGATGAGGTCGGTGCTTCTTCACTCACTCTCGATAACCGCGTTTCAGCCACCGTGCTCACCGGTTTTCTCGGTTCCGGAAAGGTTCGTTTTTTGTTGAACTTTTAGTCAGAAGAATGAACTCTAGCCTCTAGGTTTTTCATTTCAATGTCAAGTTTGGCCGCGAGTTCGCTCTGGCCTTAATGTATTGAAGATTGAATTTGAAAATTTTGGGTAATCAATGGTCAATTAAGGTAATGACGAATCTTCTGTCTTTCCTGTAGCTCATTTACGCACAATGGTAAGTTCAGTTCAATATATTTTCTCGGAATAAAATTTCAAAACAGTGAATTTGGAACAAAAAGTAGGGGTCTTTGATGGTAATATCTTTTCAACAAAAGAAATGCCGGGTATTTTTTTTTTCTGTTGTTGTATTTATTCAAATTGTTTGATGCCATACAATGCAGACTACTCTCCTGAATCATATTCTTACATCTCAGCATGGCAAGCGAATTGCTGTTATAGAGAATGAGGTACTGAAAGTTTTCTTCGTATTGTAATTATGAACTGCTGCTTGTTTAATTTTTTTTAATCTTATTTTGAAGTTATAAAATCCCCTTTGGCGAATCAAATTTCCTGTTATTTCTTTTCATCTTTGTGAAGTGAGTATGCATTATTGCTTGTGGTACCAATACCATTCTTTCTTTTGTAGATTTTTTTTCCTCTAATAGTAATTTCAGGGGAACCGTTTGTATAGTTCCTTTCTATAAATTTGTCATATTGCTTAGTAAAATTTATTGATTTCCAAAAAGGAAAAAGAAAACGATTGCCTAGAATATGAGATGATTTGTCAATTCTTTTACTTAAAGTTGAATAAAGTAGAATAAAACTGTTTTCTGGATGTCTAGTTTAAATTTCAAATTATCAAACTCTTTTTATATGGATTATGGACGAATCATTATGTTACCCGTTATAAAATCAAGCTTTTCTCAAATCTTTTAGATTATTGGTTTTTGTTTGATTCAGAGTTGATAGGATGCTAAATCACCAACCACGCGTAGTTTCACATGGATAGTAGACATAATACATATACGTGTTGCTTCTAGATGGCTAAAGTACCTAATACGTACAACACACGCATGCTTTGACTCTGGTGGTATTAAATTTTTTGTATTGTGTTATTGGTTTGGAGATATTTTGGCATTTTTGCTGGCCTCTTTTGCTTTCTTTCAGCTCCTGCTATGGGTGGAACAATTTTTGGCATAGCGTGGGATGGTGGTTCTGTATTTATTAAATAATCTGATATTGTCAATGCAGTTTGGTGAAGTGGATATTGATGGATCATTGGTTGCTAGCCATTCCTCCGTGTCTGAAGACATTGTCATGGTTAATAACGGCTGCCTATGCTGCACTGTGCGGGGAGATCTTGTAAAAATGCTTTTAAAGTTGGCCAAGGAAAAACGAGACAAATTTGATCATATTGTTATAGAAACAACAGGTATATCATGTTAATACCTTTTTTGTGCAAGATCTCAGTTCCTACCTGCACAAGGGAGGAAAAAAGGGGAGGGGGGGGGGGGTCGAGCTCTTTTTTAAGTTCTACTAGAATTCCGAAATGATTTATAGGGATATGGATCTTGAATCATAAGTCTCAACCTTATTTGTCCAAATCATAAGGAAAACTGGAGAAGAACAAAAATAAAACTTATAACAGATAAGAAGAAGAAAGGAAAAAGTTATTATGTTCTTGGTAAACTTTTTCTCCTTTAGTGTTTTGAGTTTTGATTCAATTTATAAGCCTCATATATAGCATGGCTTTCTCTATCTTGGAAATTTTCAATATCTTGTGTCATTCCTTTGGTGGAAAATTGATCCATCTATGGATGTTATTTGAAAAAGGTGCAACATCAGATTTTTCCAAGAGCATTAGTTGCAGGACCGAAAATGATAGTATATGATCATTCGTGAAATCTTTTTTGCAGGCCTTGCGAAGCCAGCTCCTGTCATAGAAACGTTCTTTACTGATGAACTGGTTTCACGTTATGTGAAACTAGATGGAGTTGTTACTTTGGTTGATTCCAAGCATGCCATGCAACATCTGGATGAAGTCAAACCGAGATTTGTGGTGAATGAGGCGATAGAACAAGTTGCCTATGCTGATCGTATTATTTTGAACAAGGTGAATTTCAATCTATTACCTTGAATGCTGCGGTTCTAATCTTTCTGTTAATCTCCATCTCATTGTGTTGTGAACTTGTGCTACTTTAATATTCCAAATTCCTGGACAATCCTTTTAAATCAATTATTATTTTTTAAAGTTTTTTATTTTGGTTTTGGCAGATCGATTTGGTCAGTGAGGCTGAGTTGCAGATATTGACTACAAAAATCAAGGTATGAATACAGAAGAGAAGATGTATAGAGATGGCTGGGTGGGTCTGGTATAGATTGATCCTTCCCTGACCTAGATCAAAATCTCCATATGTAACTCAGTAGACCAAAATGTTTTGTGTATGGAATTCCATAGTAAAACAAAATTTATGAAGTCTTTCAGAGTAATTTCATGCTCTTCACTCGATTGAAATTACCAGATTGGCATTATTTTTTCTCTACTTGCTTCTTGTTTTTATTGAATCTGTTTATCTTTTTTACATTGGGTTACCATGATCTGACAACTTTTGTATTTTGGTGCATTATTATCATCAGCATATCAATGGGATTGCACCAATTAAGCTAGCTAAATTTGGATCTGTTGACATGGATTTTGTTTTGGGAGTGGGAGGTTATGATCTTGAAAGGTTATAATCTAATCTTAATCTGTTTCTGCCTGTAGTCAAATCTTGTATTTTATTTTATTTTTTATATTATTTGTTTTCTTTACTCCCCCGTCTCCCTCCCCCCTTCCTTGTGTGTGTGTGTGTGTGTGTGTACTTTCTACTTAGCACTAGCAAAACTCTAATGCATATTAGTACTTCAAGCGGTATGATGGGAACTTTCTAATGTATGTTTGCATTTCAAGCTGCATGATAGAAACCTCTCTCCGTTGATATGTCAAAGGACCTGATTTTGCAGAATTGAATCTGAAGTTCATGTGGATAGTTCCTGTTCTGCGATCCATCAACATGAAGCTGGACATGGTAGTGCCCTCTCTTTTTCTTTCCCATATTTCTTTTTTTTTTTTCCCTCTTTTTCATTATCTTTTTCTGCCCTCCCCCTCTTCATTTTTGAGTTGGTCGTAGGTGATATAGTTTAAAGGAAAAGAGTTAAAGGCGTTGATAGTAAAATATTTGGAATTTGAATGAGTGGATCTAATTTTATTTCTGCACCTTCCTGTATATCAAAATGAGGTGCAGATGACTCTTTTTTTATGACATACAGACCACTCCTCCAAACTGTTTTCATTTGGTTTCTTTTGAATCTCATTTTGGTTGTGATTATTGCAGAACACCAGGAAGGACATCATCATGATCATACACACGATTCTGCTGTCTCTAGTGTCAGTATTGTTTATGAAGGAACTCTTGATCTTGATGAGGTACTTAACATTATCATTTTCTTGATCCAGTGGTTTTTTTTTTTGGCTATTTAGATTGTAGCTTGAGTTGTTCTCTAGCCTATTTTAGGTCCTGTTGGTAACCTTGGGTGGGCCCTCGAGAAACATTATCTAGGAGAATAGAGATCTGGTTGGTCGCACCATGTCATAGGGCAGAATTGAGTAAGCTATTTGACCTGTATAACCATTGTTGTGGCTGTTCCAGGTTGATGATTGGCTCGAAAGGCTGATAGAAGAAAAAGGAGAGGACTTGTACAGAATGAAGGGTATCTTGTCTGTTAGTGATTCTGATCACCGTTACGTTTTTCAGGTACTTGCATCACTCTTCTTACTGTTGTTTTCTTATGATGTGGATATTACATCTGTGATTGTGTTGATCATAGCTAGCTTATATTGCTATTTACTAATTTTGTCCTGCCACGGTGCCATTACCTTTCAGGGGGTGCATTCTACATTGGATGGCTGCCCAGGCAAAGCATGGGGACCGGACGAGAAGAGGATGAACAAACTGGTATTCATAGGAAGAAATTTGGATGAAACTGCCCTAAGAAAAGGTTTCAAAGGTTGTCTAGCTTGAGCTTCTCATACTACCTTTACTGGTATTGGGTGTTTTTAGGGATCATTCACCTCCCTCTTGCATCCCTGTGGATTGTATCAACAAATGTTTCTCTAGTCCAGAAAAAAGAGGTATAAATAAGCATACTAACAAGTCAGACGCCCAAGCAGCATAATTTTGGTCTGTTTCACAACCCTAATTGTTGCAGTCTAAGTGAATGAGTGATAAATCATATGAGCTAATCTGGGCACTATGTAGAACTGGCTAATGATCACTACCCCAAGCAAGCCATGGTCTATCAATGAAAGGTCTCTTTCTCCTTGTTACATTCAAAATCCAAGTCTTTGGATCAGACCATTATTAATTGTGTTGAGCTTTATTCCCTACCTCTGTGGTTGTCTTTATGCTCCTTAGTCCTTATTGTGCTAATGGTGAGGGTTCCTCGTATTTCTATGTTTCTCAACGAAGCTCGGTACAATCCAAAATGGCTTGTAAGGTGGGACACAAAAATGCAGATTAATTGCTGTAGATTACACTTCCGAATCTAAATTATTGTAAGCAACCAAAAAGAAATTTGCGGTGCCATTGAACCAAAGAAGAGAAAGCTCTAAGCTTGACTTCTTGAAAACAAAATAGAGACAACTTGTGTTGAAATTGGTTTAGATTCCCTTTCTGTCATTCTGTGTGCTTCCGGTTGACATTATTACCATTTTTTTAATAACCTAAAAGATATGTACAAAATAACACATTATTGTAATCCACAATCTATATTTTTTAATATTATTATTATTTTGTGATTTAAAAAAATTGAATTGTTTATTATATTTTGTATAGAAATTTGAAAAAATTGTAATGATAAAATAAAATAGGAAAAATCTTGAGGCCGGTCTGGCACTGGCCAATCATAAAGTGCCATGTAGGCATTCCCCCCATCTGCACTCAATCGAGCCAAAAAAAAAAAAAAAAGACTGCTCCCATTCAAGTGTTTGCGTGTGCATGTTTACCCTTTTGAAAGCTAAAAAAACTCGCTTGGTTTTAGTTTAAAAGACGAGTATTTATTTTACAGCGTACACTTTGGATGAGATCGACGTGAAGACGAGGGCATTACGATCATCAGTGAATGTTTGGTTTTCATCTGTGATTTTCTACTCTAGCACAACCTTCCTTGTGTTTACCGAAACTTTTCATGGCAGAGTTTTGTTGAACCATACGCAGAGAAGCTTCTTCCGGATTTGCATCCTGCAAAGCGACATGTTTTTACACTTATTCTAGATCTGCAAGTGTAACTCTGCCCAAAGTTAACTGCTTGCCAAACAAATTCTGGATTCAGATATTATGTTCTTTGCTAACTTTCTTTCCAATACCAGGTTTAATATGCAGGGGACCCAAAAAATAAACTCTTTAATCAAGTGATGAACAAAAAATACAGAGAAACACAAATGAGGTTCAGAAAACTCAATTTTTTTTTTTTGCAAGGTACAGTTTCTAAATGGGGACTGTAATCAAAGCCTAAACTATTTTAGCTTTAAAATTTTTTAAAATTACAAAACTATCTCTTCTAAAATGATGTTTTTTTCCTTTAATAAAAGACCTGCACATACAATCTCCAAGTGAAGACTGAAAATAAAATTTCTCATATTTGGGCTCATTGAGTGCAGATGGGGAGGGAGAGCGAGAGTCAATTCACTGTATGCGGATCCAGTTTACATTAGCTTGGGATGCTATGTGGCACTTCATGATTGATCGGTATGAAAATTAATTTTACATTCGAGCGCCTAAGATGAGATAGAATTATTTCTATATTTAAACGGGGAACAAACCAAAAGGGTGCCCATAAAAAATTTAAAAAAAAAAAATTGAGAAGATAAGAGGAAGGAGGTGATGAGGGTGAGTCACAGACAGACACGGACACCTCAACTTGACAGAGGCCCGGAGGGGGAATATTCTGCCGTCACCTCCATAAAGACCGTCCCTTACGGAAATACCGAAACGTGTCCTTCTTTCATGGACCATCCCCACCATCCTCCTCACATGTGACTTGACCTTTTGCCACTACCACGTCATTCCCTCGAATATTCTATTTCTCCTTGTTTCCCGGCGAATATTCCACGCTGGCATCCACGTGTCATCTCGACTTCCCCAGGCCATTTGTCCCCACTAGCATCAGCGATGCATGGTAGGACAATTGTCTCCATTTTTTTTTTTCCTTTCTTTATTTTCTGCTGAGGGGCATACGCATACAGTAATGGTTTCCACTATATTCTATGTATGATGCTGTCATGTCGCTTCAGATTCGTCGCCGAGCTTTCCTCTACATGTTCGTTCATTCATCCATTATTTGAGAGGGATGAAAAACAAATCGTTTCTGTCTATAATAATCAACACAAGTTGAAACAAAACAAAGCACTGCTTTTTTTGCTTCATCTTACACTAAGCATTTTGTGGAATCTGATTTTCCCATTCTATATTTACACAAACAAAACTGTGTTATGGAGATAATCATGATCTCCATTTCTTGTTACTACCAATATGCTTGATTTCCTTTGAAATATCAGATTAAATTGTCGCCTTCATCAATATTAATAGATTAATACATGATCTTTACTGATCTCACTCGGTGCGCACACGCCTCTTTCATCTTTACGCTTTTCTTTTTTTGGTTTCTTCTTCGTTAAAGTCAATGGGGCCTATCTGAGTGGATAAACGGGAAAGAAAAAGCTGGAATTCGAATTTGCTTTCCCAGTAAAGGAATTGGCTTGATATAGTAGTTATCGGTTGGGATTGGTTAGTGGGTACTGCTGCTGGTGGTGGTGGTGCCGGCGGCGATGGAGAGGAATTACGGAGGTGGAAGTGGCAGATATCCGTACGAGAATGGGGTGGTGATGACGAGAGACCCGAAGCCGAGGCTAAGGTGGACGGCTGATCTGCACGATCGCTTTGTCGATGCTGTCACTAAACTTGGTGGCCCCGACAGTATGTTTTCTTCCTAAAACTAAACAACCACTCCCCCCCCCCCCCCCCCCCCCCCCCCCCCCCCCCCACAAACCTCTTCCCTTTTTGTTGCTTTTATTTTCCCAACTTTGATTTTTTTTCATTTAAATGTTTTATTTTTAGTTTTTGAGGCAATAATTGCTCAATGATTCAATTCCCGTACATCGTCCATTTCCTCCTCCCAATTCCTCAAAAAACTCGTAGCATTTTAAAGACGTCAACTTGACGTGTCTTAAACATTGTGCAGCTGCCTTTTTTTTTGGCTTTTTGTTTCGGTTGAATATGAGAATTTCATGAATAATTAGTCTACCAATACATAAACTGAATATATACTGCATGATACAAGGCCCCAGAGAAACGAAATTTTCATTTTATTGATCTGAAGTACTATGTAAAAGAACAAACTTTGCATTGGCTGTCTCAAATCTTCTGGGTGCATCCATTACCAGTTCACAGCCGTGCCACTTCGATGTGAATTAACCAAACCTTTCCACTTTCTCTTGCAAAGTTAAGGCTGAGATTTCCCTGGCCCCCTCTTCTTTTTCAGAAGCAACTCCAAAGTCTGTGCTGAGGTTGATGGGCATGAAGGGCTTGACACTATACCATTTGAAGAGTCATTTACAGGTAGCTACGAATACCTCTCCTCTCTCCTTGTTTCCACTAAATCCTACATGGGGGGGACAACCCTTTTGCAGAATGTAAGAGGGAGTATCAAGTTCTGGGTTTACATTTTTATTTTCTTATTAAATTTTGGTCTTATTGGTCATGAATGTAACCCTATGAAGTTAATCTATATGAAGAAATACAGACTTGGACAGCAGTCACGGAGACAAAATACTACAGAACAAGCCAAAGAGAGCAGTGGTGAGTCCATTCAAAATATAATGTTTAAGAAAATCATAAGTCTCAACTCCAATCCTATGATGAATTAAAATTGAGGACTTGTCCATAGGCGATCAACTTAATTTCTGCCAATAATCTTTTCTGCACAGAACCTTTCTTAAGTGAACTGGTTTGTGCTTGGCATTTTATTTTTATTTTATTAGTTTGTTTCTTTTTCATTTTGACTTCAAATTTCTCGATCCTAATTCAGTTTCCTTTCTGAATTTTAGGGAGCACCTATGTACATTTCAGTAATCACTCCTCAGGGACTAGTACCAATTCTTCAAGAAGTGATAATGAACAAGGGTATGCCATATCATTAATCTCACATCTGTCGGTTTTATAACATTGTCAGAAATGGTAATTGAAGTTTTGAGTAATTAGGATGTTTGGTTTCTGTCCTTTTAATCCAAAAAATTACATTTTGTATACCTAAACCGTTTTCGCTTTCTCAATTTGCACCATAAATTCTCAAAACTGGCAATTAGTACATTATACCCCTGAATTTTGATAATTTGCATCATTGGTTAAGACCCGACCGTTAGATTATTCCACATCTCCAATTTCTCATCCATCTTTATGCTTAGATCTTAATTGGTGTGCTAGCAACCAAGGATGTAAATTACAAGTTTTGATAGTATAGGGTGAACATTGAAAACATATGGTAACACATGGGTGCCAAATGTGGTTTTCCCTTTCATCAGCGCTAGACTTACTTAGACACTGGTTGCTAGATCTGTATCGCTAAACCTAGCTAATTTGGCTAGTCTATAGCCAAAAAACTACAGAAACAAAACTTCACACATTGGACTTGCCAAAATAGAGTCTCTAATTAAATGATTTTTGTTATTCTTTTATATTCAACAAATAAAAATGAATGTTGGACAGAGATAAGAGAGTTAGATAAGGTTGCTCTTCAGCTACACTTTCTTTCACTTGTTCCTTCTTGTTCCTTTTGAGCCTCCTTGTCTGAGCTATTGAAATCAGAATTAATGAAACAGAAATTCATACTGCTGAAGTGTCCATTTCTCATTTCTAGAACTTTTATCATTTTAGATTCATCTTGTGACTTTCTTTCATACTACCCCACTTGATAATGAGTAATTAATGCTGCAAACAAAACAGAGAAATCCCACTTGCAGAAGCGCTCAAGCATCAGCTCGAAGTTCAGAAAAGATTACAAGAGCAGCTTGAGGTATATCTCTGTTGGGCAGTTTTGCTACGAAGTTTTTGATCAATCCCTCATCATCTTTTGCTCAATCATAACTAATTTTGGTAAGTCATGCATGTTATATGAAGCGCCTAAACATCAGTTTCTTGCTACGAACAGGTACAGAGGAAGCTGCAGATGAGAATAGAGGCCCAGGGGAAGTACTTGCAAGTTATATTGGAGAAAGCGCGAAAGAGTCTCTCCCCCGGTAGTGTAGAAGCAGCAAGAGCTCAGTTAAACGACTTCAATTCAGCTCTGTCCAACCTCATGGAGAATATGAATGAAGAAGAGAGAAAAGAACGCATGCTAGAGGTGAATGACATTTATAGAAAGGCCAATGGTTCAGCCATCCAAAACTATCAAGAGGGAGGAGGAGGAGGAGGAGAACACAAGGATGCTAAACTCGAGGTAGAAGGGGGTTTGATACAATTTGACTTGAATACCAAAGGTAATTATGACTTTGTTGCTGCAGATGGAGCTGAATTTGGAACTCCAAATGCTTTCCTATAGGAGATAGAAAAATGGCATGATATATAGATTTTCTTACACTTTGATGGCATACAAGTGATCACCCTTTTAGCACTTGCTTATATATGTTTGCATTTGAAGTTTAACAACAATTGTAATTGACATGCAAGTCTCCTGTCTCACAAGTTTCTTGGTTTTCCATAGTTCTTATGATCAGGTAAAGAGTCCTAGTCCCTAGAGTTTCCACCTCTTTAAGGTAATTTGGTTTTGAGTTTGAAATCGAACTCGTTTAATAAGGAATACGTATTCTTTGTGTCCTGTTATGGGACATGTATTACAAGTTCAATGGTTCAGTTTCAATAAGAATTGGATTCAAAACTTACCCTTAATTAAGAGTTAGATAACTATCGCTGTAGCAAAATCCCCACAGATTAAAAAAAAAAAGAAAAAGAAGATAATTTATTTAATTTTCGTTCAACTGTGCTGTAGTTTCTAATTTACAGTAGTTATCTGTTGCGGCGGTAAGTTTTGTAGGAGATCAGTCCTAAAGCCGTCACTATAGGTTTATTATAACAGAGCGGTCGCAACCGCTGCTGCAGATAAACACCAGTTTAAGTTCTTTTTAGGTGCGCTAAATACCTGGATTTTGGTAGTGTTAACTAACATAGACCAAACTTTCTTAAAGTTGACGTAGTTGACAGATGAATTAATCTCATTCCAGGATAGGTTTACGATAAAAGGGTTTTTTCCTCAATTTTAAGATACTGAACACCATAGAGCACACCATTGTTTTAATAAATTTCAACAATCACTAATGAATAATTGGTAATGTTGTGACAAATGGAGATTTTAGAATGGTCAAGAAGTAATAAAAATAATAAATAAATTTCAACAATTACATAAGACATCAAGATTTAAGTAGTTCCACTTCAAGAATAGCCTATATCTACATACGGATACTATCTCTAAGAATTTACTAATAAAAAATAAAGTACATAAGAATAGTAACAAATCAATCAAACCCAACTTCCCAATACACACAGGCCTCATAATAAATTATTCCTATTATTATTTTCTAATCAATCTTGCATATTTATAAATAAGAAGTTTAAGTTACAGTACTAGAAGGATCCTTACTATTATCAATAAGTACAATACTAGAAGGTAAAATAGCTACAGGTATGCGACCAATCACTCCATTAGTTGCGGCCCATTGCGCCACGAAATGCGCAAATCGATTTTGAGATCGATTTATTTTTTTAAAACACCATCCTGTATGAGAGGACATAATAAGAGCTATATCTTCAGAGATGGTAGAAATTTGCCAGACTGAAGATGACCCTTGAATTGCTGAGACTACAAGAAGAGGATCTCCTTCAATTGTGACATCTGGAAAATTTAAATGTTTAGCCATATTGATGGCAAGTCTTGCCGCAATTGCTTCTGTTACTACTGGAGTTGTTGTTCCAATTTCTTTTGTCCATATTTCAATTATGCTTCATTCAGAATCAAGACTTACTGCAGAGGCCAAAGAGGACGATGTCCTGACTGCCACATCAAAAGAAATGCTTACAGTATTGAGATGAGGGTTTTGCCATAGTTGTAGTTGCTTTTCTTTCAGTTTCATTTGCCAAGTAGATAGATATTCTTGATAAAGGAAACCCAATTGATCTATAGCTTTCTTAATAGATAAAACTGTTTGATTATGGACTATATCATTTCTCAATCTCCAAGTGAAATCCAATATCAGAACTGCAAACAGCTGGAAAGGGTGTACTTCCTGTGAGCTTAATCCCAATTTTAGTTCTGGATTAAGAATGAAATATATCCAACTCTGCTTTGTAACAATTGCCAAGGAAGATAGATTTAGTGGCCACTTGCTTTGGCTCCACATGATTCTTGATACATGACATTTAAGAAAAAGATAGATTATGACTATTTCGGATGATTACATTAGTATCTTATTGCTTTGGCCACTTGCTTTTGCATTGTTCAGTATTATTTCGAATATTATGATCCGCTTCAATATCTATTGTTATTCCCCTTTGGTGATGTTGGATGGCACCGAGGTATACAAAGAATTAACAATAGAGCTACATCTGTATCTACTGATAATTGCACAGTCCGATCAATTGATCCTCATCAATCAACATCTGCAGAAGAATTACTTACAAGAGAACAAGAATGTTAAATTTCTTACATTATGTTTTTTATATAACAACCCACCATTTACATATTAGGTATGTAATTTTTTAAATTATTTCTTATTTTTTTGTAGTGTTAAGGAAAAAAAAAATATCCAATTGTTTCGTGCCGTGAATATTATTGTTACAAGTTGCAAATCAGAGAAAATATCAAATCTATCCTCCTACTATCTGGTCTACTTCTTCAACAATTTATTATTGATATGTATGTTAAGATTGAAACATCAAGGTTAGATTATTTTCGTAGCAATCAACAACACATTCGATCTGAATTATATCAAGACATTGTTGATAGCATCAATCTTGGGGAGACAAATGCTTCTAGAATTGGGAAGCGTGTGATTCTGCCTTCATCTTTTATTGGGGGTCCGAGGGACATGCAAAAAAGATATATGGAAGCGATGACTTTAGTTCAACGGTACGGCAAACCAGATATTTTTTAACAATTACAAGCAACCCAAACTGGAAAGAGATTTCAAATGAATTGCAACCACATGAAGAAACTCAAAATCGGCCTGATTTAATTGCTCGAATCTTCAAAGCAAAATTAGAGGAGCTAAAGTATCAGTTATTCAAACGGGAGATATTTGGAAAAGTTTCACCATATGTTTATGTTATTGAACACCAAAAAAGAGGACTTCCACATGTGTATATTTTGATTATATTGTGTCAAGATTAGAAATTATATGCACTAGAATCTTTTGATGAGATTGTCTCTGTTGAATTGCCCGATAAAGACAAGAATTTGCATCTACATATAGTTGTTGTTAAACATATGATGCATAAACCGTGCGGAATTCTAAATCTAACAGATGTATGCATGAAAAAAAAAGGTTGTTGCAAGAATAATTACCCAAAACAGTTTGTGTCGAACACAATTGTTAGAAATGATTGTTTTTCAATATATAGATGTTTTAACAATAGAACAACGGTCAGAATTAGAGGTCATGATTTGGATATCGTTGGGTTGTTCCATATAATTCTTATTTGCTTGCAATGTTCAACTGTCATATTAACGTCGAAATATGTTCTACAATAAAAACAGTTAAGTATCTTTATAAATATATTTACAAAGGCCATGACCGTGTTGCTTTCAACTTGATTTCTGAACAATCGAATCAACAAGTTGATGAAATCAAACGATTTCAATCAGCTCGATGGATTGCTCCACTAGAGGCTATGTGGAGAATATTGGGCTTTATTGTCAATGAGGTATATCCAGCAATTTATAGTTTGCACTTACATCTTGAAAACAAACGCCAAGTGGCTTTTCGAGCATATGAAAACTTAACCAATGTGGTGAACTCCAATCTTTCTGCAAAATTAATGTTAACAGAATTTTTTGCAACAAATTAAGTTGATGTGAATGCCAAAAAATTGTTGTATAAAGAATTCCCAGAGTTCTACGTGTGGAGTCAACAATACAAAACGTGGACTGTTCGAAAGAAATAAATTGTGATAGATCGAATTGTTACATCAAATCCTTTTGAAGGAGAAATGTATTATCTACGGATATTACTAAATCACATAAGAGATCCTTTATCATTTGATGATCTGAAAACAGTAAATGATGTTTTGGCTCCTACATTTCGTAAAGCAGCTACCATGCATGGTTTGTTACAGAGAGATAATAGTTTAGAAGAATGCTTATATGAAGCCTCTCTCTATCAGATGCCTTTCAATTTGAGAAGACTGTTCGCGACAATTTTGGTTTATTGTAATGTTAGAATAGAAGTTTTGCTCTCCATTTTCACAATACTCGAATCAATGGGTAGAGACATTAATTCGTTCCATCTTGTTAACCAAAACATTCATTTTGGTGAAGATGAATTTTTGTCTAGAAAAATTGATGATGAATTGGCTGTTCCAATTCCGGAAGAAGATATTCTTGCATCAATACTACTTAATAGTGAATAACAGAATATTTACAATTCTGTCTTGGAAAAAGTTTTGTCAAATGAAACTGTTGCATTCTTTATTGATGGACCTAGCGGAACAGGAAAAACATGCTTATATAAGGCACTCATTGCGACAGTAAGATCAAAACAATTAGTAGCTCTTTCAACTGTTTCATCTAATGTTGCTGCATCAATATTATTTGGAGGTCGAACTGCACATTCACAGTTTAAAATACCGTTAGATGTTAACAAAAATATCATATGTGGTGTTAGTAAACAAAGTGAGCTTGCAAGACTACTTCAAAGAACAAAGTTAATTATATGGGATGAAACTCCTATCTCAAGAAAAGAAGCCATAGAAGCACTGAATAAAATATTGAAAAACATTAATAATTCAGAACTATCTTTTGGTGGAAAAGTTGTTATATTTGGTGGAGATTTTCGTCAAATTCTACCTGTAGTTCAAAAAGGCACAAGACAATAACAAATTGATGCTAGCTTGGTTTCTTCATATTTATGGCCAACATTAACAAAGTTTCATTTGACTGAAAATATGCGTACAAGATTAGATACAAACTTTTTAAAATATATATTGAAATTAGGTAATGGGATGCCACCAACCACAATTGATGAACATGTCAAAATCTCTGCAACCATGTTAATCCCGTATAAAAATGATACCACTTCTTTGGATCATTTTGTGGATGCTGTCTTTCATGATATTTGTGATTATTCAGTAAATATTTTAACCATGATGAATCGAGCTATATTGATACCAAAGAATAGTTATGTTGATGAAATAAACACTATGTTAATTCATAAATTTCCTGGGGAGATAAACAATATTACAGCTTTGATGAATCGATTGATGCATCTGAACAGGCAGTTATGGAAGATTTCTTGAATGCTCTAACAGCAAATGGACTTCCTCCTCATGAGTTATTACTGAAACAAAATTGTCTAATTATGTTACTTAGAAACATTAACCCTTCAGAAGGATTATGCAATGGAACACGACTTATTTGTTGCAATTGATCGTAACGTCATTCATGCAGAAATTGCAGTTGATCATCACAGTGGCAAAACAGTTTTTATTCAAAGAATTTCATTCTTACCAAATCCTGATGAAAATAGTGGGTTTTCATTCAAGCGAACTCAATTCCCTGTTAAATTAAGCTTTGCAATGAGTATAAATCAAATCATATGGACAAACATTGGATTTTGTTGGAATATATTTATCTCATCTAGTTTTCTTGCATGAACAGTTATATGTGGCTTTATCAAGAGCTAAAACTATTTCTGCAATCAAGATTTTAATAAGGTCAATCTCAGCTAAAGAATTGGAAAACAATTGCACAAAAAATATTGTGTATACAAAATTATTAACATTGGCATCTTCTGATTGATATTATACAAGTAATCAAATGAAATTCTAAAATTCTTTTTTAGCCACTACTAACAAATTAGATGTTCATTACACTTTTTTTTTTGTGTTACATATTTTACTAATTTCTTTTTGTCAATCAATAAAAAAAAAAATTCTTTTTCTGTTCATTTTTAGTCTGCACTTTAATTACTGTATATCTTATATCCTATACTTATACATTTAATTTGTTTCTAGGTTGCCAGTTTTCAACATGCGGACCATTTATACATCAATTAAAGATATTTCTCCAGCCATAAGGAACTGGAAAATAAAAATGCTTGTGGCTGAAAATCCCCCCGACGAACTGGGCAACACTCACCAGTGAAATACCAAAACTTGACATTGGTCGATCAAGAGATACTTCATTTATTTTTGTGATTATCCTTTTTTGTATAATAAAAAAATCATTATATTTTTTATTATATATCTTTTACCTTCTATGTAATTATATCTTTTCTATATGTAATTATAGAAAATAATTATTCATATTTTCTCATATGATACAAGGAAATCGTGTCCAAGCAGCGTTGTTTGGTAAATATATTGATTTGTGAGATGATTCTTTGCAGATTTTTCGATCTTATTATATTACAAATGCATATGTTAAGCCATTGGATCCTAAATATAGGATTGAGGGTCATGAATATCAATGGATTCTAAATTCTAAAACAATCATTGAAGAAGTGTCAGAGAATGAAGGTCAGGTAGGAATGCCAAAGTACAACCTCACTCATATTGAAAAGTTAGATCCTTATAAAGACTCGATTGCAGAAATAGGTAATTTATTATTTTCTTTTAAAATTTTTTATTAACAACAAACTAATTATTTAAATCTTATTAATCAGACCTCTTAGCAATTGCCATTCATATGAAGTCATCTAGAGAGATAACATTAACAAGTGGACCAATTGTAATTCAAGAAATCTATGTTATAGATCAGAGGTAAAAAAAATTCATTCTCTCTATTGTTTTAAAATTACTTTGCAATCTTTATTTTTAAAATTTTCTATTGATTCTTTTGCTTTATATGTCATAGCTTAAATCTCATATGTTTAACAATGTGGGGTCGCTTTGTTCAAGATGAATGTCAAAAAATTTCAGAGATAATTGAAGCAAAACCAATTATACTTGCAACAAAGCTAAGAGTTCGGTCTTATAATGGTACTTTTAATAATTAGCATTTTTAAATGTTCTTTTGAATCATATATTTTCTAACTAATAATTATCTGTATTTATAATACATGATTATCTCTCTCGTCTCGGTCAACAAGTGTATTTATAATAAATCCTCTTCTTCCTGAGGCAGAGCCGTTGCAAAGATGAGAAACTATATTTAAGTAATTATTCATTAGTATATTTCTATCAAAAGCTAGAAATCTATATTTTCCTTTTATTAATGCGTTAAAAATAGCACAATTATTTTAATATTGATTAATCTTAAATTACTTAACTACATACATTGAGGATCTAATTTTTTTTCCCATTCTTAAATTAAATTTTATTTTTCATTTTTAAGGGCGGCAATTAATGATTCAATGCTTGAAATTATTATTACAAAATCTTTGAAATATCCATCCACATATTTATCATCGGTTGGTGTTCGAGAAATAACACAAAATTGTGATGTTACTGTGTTCCTGAAAAGTTTGCAACCAATGGAGGTAAAATACTTTTCTTAATACCATGTTTAGATTTCTGTTCATTCTCACTGTGTAAAACATATTTTCTAATATAATATAGAAAGTAAAATTTTGGATCAAGGCAAAAATAAATATCATCAACTTGGGCTAAATATTCTTTTACATGTCATGCATCAATTGTAACAAGGGAACTGGGCATGACCAAAATGAAAGCTTTCTTTGTTATCACTGCAAAAATCAAAGTGTTGCTCAACCACGGTATATATTCTTCAAATTTCACTACTTAATAATTCATTCCAAAATTTTTTTGTATGTAATTTTTACTAATCCTAACAAAAAACAATACTCTCATCATTTGTAGTTGTAGGGCATATGTTGAGCTTGATGATGGGACAAGAAAATTCGCTGCAGTTATGTTTGGCAAATTTGCAGAGGAGGCATTAGGTTGTACAGCAATTGATTTCATGAATCATACTGGAGAGGTAACTTTCTTCATTTTTACTATTTTTTCCTTTTTGAAAAAAAATACTTAATTATATTTTAAGATATCTCTTATGTTTTCTATAAAATAATTCAACTATATATTACAACAATTAACATATAAACCATAAATAACAACTTCAATTTCTAAACTTAAAAAAATTCTAATAATATAATTAAATTGCTTATAAAAAACTGTGTTATTTCTCAGTTTTCAATTTTCTTCTATGTGCAAATTATTTATATATTTGTTGATTATTTAATCTCACTAAATATCTAATATACGGGAGCATTTACTATTTATAGAAAACATGACATTGCAAGCTTCAGCAAAACAGTGGATGATTCAACTTGTAGCAGATCCAGACAAATTCAACCAACAACAACACAAAAATTTCAATGTTGTCTCTATTGGTCCTGTCCAATATGGCCCAGAACTATAATGACGATGGGGAAAAAAAAAAGATTTATAACTTATCTTGTTGTTTAACTTTTTTTAACATTTCTCTAAACAAATTTATGTAAAACAATCAAAAAACCCAACTAGCCTCCACTAGTATTCATACATATACGAGATCAATGAAAAAAATAAGATTCTATTCTATCAATTTATTTTCTTAATTTACAGTTGTTGGATCCATTTAATATCTGGAAAATCCCTTAATTTTGAAGGCAAAGCAATAGTTTATTTGTAGATGAGGTTACCTACAAATATTAGTGCCAAGCAAAACTTTCAAACATTCTTACTCTACGCTACATATATAGACCAAAAACATCTGCTATATAAACCCACGCATGTAGAGGACATATCTCTACCACAGAGAGAGAGAGAGAGAGAGAGAGAGAGAGAGAGAAAGAGATGGAAAAGAGTAAAGTGCTAATTGTAGGTGGAACTGGGTATCTGGGTAAGAGGTTGGTAAAGGCTAGTTTAGCTCAAGGACATGAGACATACATCCTCTACAGACCTGAGATTGGTGTAGACATTGAGAAAGTTCAAATGCTTCTGTCATTTAAGGAGCAAGGAGCTCACCTTGTGTCAGGTTCCTTTAGCGACCAGCAGAGCCTTGTCGATGCAGTGAAATTAGTTGATGTTGTTATCTGTGCAATATCTGGGGTTCACATTCGCAGCCACCAAATTCTCCTCCAACTTAAGCTTGTTGATGCAATTAAAGAGGCTGGCAATATCAAGGTAATAGGATGAGTTCTTAATGTCTTCTGTCCTGATTTCCTCACTTGATGCATGCATGGTCTCTGCAAATTTCAAAAGTTAAAGAAACAAAGCACCCTTTGATCTCTCTCTCTCTCTCTCTCTCTCTCTCTCTCTCTCTCTCTCTCTCTCTCTCTATATATATATATATATATATATGTGCATATGTTTCAAGATTTGCTCTATTGTAAAGGGAAAATCACACTTTACCCCTCTAATATACTACTATGTTCGCAATATAACCACTAAACTAAGATTGTGTAACGTCATCTATTTTTCATCCATCTTAATGATCAGATTTAACGAGAGTCGACAACTTTGGTTGCTTAATTGGAACTCATATTGCAAAATGAATGATAGTTTGAATTTTACTTTCTAATTAAGCTTTGAAAATATGTTTCTTAGTGTTTGATTAATTGCAACAATCAATCGTTTAATGCATCCTTATATAAACAAACAGACTTATAAATAGACCATATTTATATAGACTGATGATCTTGTTAATTAGTTAATTAATTTCTATTAGTTTTATATGAGAAGTGGGTAATAATATTTGTAGAGATTTCTGCCCTCTGAGTTTGGGACGGATCCTGCAAGAATGGAGCATGCATTAGAACCTGGAAGAGTGACTTTTGATGACAAAATGGTGGTAAGGAAAGCCATTCAAGAAGCAAACATTCCTTTCACATATGTTTCTGCGAACTGTTTTGCTGGTTACTTTCTTGGCGGTCTGTGCCAGCCAGGCAGGATCATTCCTTCTAGGGATTCAGTGTTCTTGTTGGGAGATGGCAACACCAAAGGTATTTCCATGACAACACTGGTACACTTCATTTCATCTAATTACTCAGCTAGGGTTGATTAATTAACTTCTGGATGTGAATTTTCTAAAAACTAATTCACGATCATGATCCTTTTTGTGGGTCTAAGATGTTTCTAATCTATTTAATGTCAATTAACCAATTTATTAAAAAGAAATACTTTAATCACAAAAGAGTACACAAAAGTAAACTAACAAAGTGACGTGACTTGATGTAGTATGTTAAAGTTACTTTTATTGTAAAGTAGATTTAACAGATCATACAAAATCACGTCAATTTGTGATTTTACTTTCATGCAATCCCTCTAAATCTGCAGCACTTCTCTTAAATCTACTTTGTTAAACAATGTCAATTAACCAATTTATTTCCTCAACATGTAGGCGATTTTCGAAGAAAATAGTCATGACCCTTGTTGCTATATATTGGTTTTAGTATTTATTTTATTTAGATTTACCTATATATTAATTACAAAAGAAAATTATTATTGTGATTTTCCAGCAATTTATGTTGATGAAGATGATATTGCCACGTACACTATCAAAACCATAGACGACCCTCGAGCTCTCAACAAGACAATATACATCAGGCCCCCAAAAAACATTCTATCTCAAAGAGAAGTTGTTGAGATTTGGGAGAGATTGATCGGCAAAGACTTGGGCAAGTCTTCCATATCAGAGCAAGAGTTTCTAGCTTCCTTAGAAGGTGAGATTAATGAAATCGGTGGTACCTATTTAAATTTTCTTTCCAGAAATGTTTGGTCCATAAAAAGTTATTTTACAAATTTATCTAACTTGATATATTTAAAGTAGATCAGTACAGTACGTATGTGTAAGTCTCGCATATTCCATTTGAAAAAGATGGGACCCACTATTAAAAAATGAGTTTTGTTATGTATAAACAAGTTTGCGTACCAATCTGCGTACTAATATTGTTGCCTTCATATTTTAAATTCAAATTAGTACTGTTTTCAATAAAATCTACTTTCTGACCAATCATATTGAATAGATCCGCATATTAGTGCGCATAATCGCTTACAATTAGATTTTTCCTTTAAAAAGTAATTTTTTTTTTCATGTGAGTACCAGATGTACCCACTTTTTACAAAATTTGTGAACGAGACATAAAACATCCTAAAACTATATAAAATTATTTTCCTTTAAAGTATCACGTTAAAACACGTCAGTTTTTAAACTTTATTTTATAATTTATTTTTTTGTAGACCTAATTAATATTGATCTTTTTTGTGCTTGGTTAACCTTATATGCATGCAAAAGTACAAGAGTATGCAGAGCAAGTTGGATTAGTGCATTACTACCATGTTTGCTACGAGGGATGTCTAACAAATTTCGAGATTAATGGAAAAGATGAAAGAGAAGCTTCTGAGCTTTATCCGGAGGTGAACTACACTACTGTGGAGGATTACATGGGACGTTATTTGTAACAATTATAAGTAAAAATTGTATTATTGATGCATAAATATGGTTTGGACAATAATTACTGAAAAAATAAAATAAAATAAAATAAAAATTATATGGAATTATACTGAAAATATATATATATATATAAGATCGCTTTTCCTTTTCATCAGTACTGAATATATTACAAAGAATAATTGGTTGGTATTTAGAATAAAAGATTTAATTGCTCCAAATATATGGTTGATCTTATGTCATTTTCCATTCTTTTTTCTTTCCCATTTTCACTCATTTTGAATTGGAGTTGAGGCAAGTGGCTACCTTTTCGACATTCAATGAAAATTATGTTTGGTCTGCTGCAGCACTATCATTTGGTTATAAAAGAGAGTAATGTTATATACAAAATAATCTCACAGGTTGATGTAGTTTCATCTGATCTATTAGATCTATTTTATAATAAATGTAATTTTATAATCTAACGAATCACATTAAACCACATCAGTTTGTGCGATTATTTTTGTGTAATCCGACTTTTCCTATAAAAGAATTATAAAATAATAATAATAATAAATATGTCATTATTCATATCTTTTTGTAAATTAAAAAAAAGTATATAACCATCCCAAAAAGTAAATTGCAAGGGTGACTGAAATATGTTTGAAGCTTATAAAAAATAAATATACAAATAATTAATGAGAGATTAACTTTATGATAAAATAATTTTATTATCACGTCCAATCATGCCAAACTTAGTTAACATTTTTCAACAATGAATATAGGCTACTCATTCCTAAATTACTCCAGACATCTTAATAACTCAATAAGCCTTAAAATTTTCACTAAAAATATTTTAGGATGCTTTTGGAGAAAGTATTTTCGCTTATGTTCGCCTCTAAAATCACTTCATTTTTAAGGAATTCTAAAAATTTTCTATAAACATACGAGTAAAGAATTAAATAGTCTTAAAAGTTTTAAAATTATTTAAGGGTGTAATCCGTTTGGACTGATTTTAGACATATTATTGAACCGAACTGGTCTAAGTTCGTTTTGGAATTTTTATAATTGAAATCGACTAGTTCATCCAAGGAACCAGAACTTTCGGTTTCGGTTCGGTTTTACAAGTGTGATTAGGTTTTGGATTTTTTTGTTGGATTGGTTGGTTTTCCTAATCCAAATGAATAATTTTTAGTCCAAATATGAGTTTTAGAGCCCAAAACAACACACACACACACATATATATATATATAACCAATTAATCAAATAAAAGATAAAAACAATTAGCCAAAATATACTAATTAATTCAATTAAAAGATGCATTTAATAATGTCTAGAAAAACCTATTAAAAATTGCACATAATAACGTTCCTAAGGGCTAAAACTAAAAGACTAAAACATGCATATAAAAAACAATTAGTCAATATAAACAAAATCTTTAAAAAAATTACACTTAAACAATTGCCAATGCAATGATCACCAGAGTGTAAAAATGTAAGTCATTTCAAAATATGTAAAAATATACTTATAAAAAACTCCACTACTGTTTCAGAGGCAAGATAGAAAGTTGCTTCCTCTATATGTTCAAGCAAAGAACGTCTAGAAGCTAGCTTTTGTCTTGTAAGCAACAATGCCTATATCATCGAATTTTGCTACTTAATAGTAATATTCATGTTTAGGAGTAATTTTAGATGAAAGGAAGCATAAATAATAACATTAAAATTTTATTTAATATTAATTTTATAATATGTGTCATATATATAGCATATAATATATATATATATAATATAAAAAGGAAATAAATATATATTTCGGTATGGTTTGGACCATTCAATTCTCAAATCATGAAAATTGAAACTGAACTGATTTTTAGCCTGTTTCGATTTGGAAACTGAGGTTTAGAATCGAAACCGATTTAATTGGTATTGAACCGGACCGGACCGATCAATTTGGTTTTTTCGATTTTTTTTTTCTACCTTAAAATTAGCTTACTGCTGTGCTTATTTCTTGGAAAATAGTGGAGAAGAAACCAAATTTATAACTAAAAAATATTTTTCTAAAATTGTAATTGGTAATTAATTTGACAAATGATATTTGTAGTCGTGAATGTCTAAGTACTGTACAGTCATTTTGAAAAAAATAAATAAATATAGAATCCACATTAAAAAAAATTAATTTTTTTAATAATAAATCATATTATTTTTTAAAATGATTACACGATATTTATGCCTTCTAGGAGTGTAGCTAAGATTACACCATTAACTTATGGAAAGTCGAGGGAAAATTTTTCTAAAATTTAAAAAAATAACGATAAGAAAATCTTAATACCTCTGTTTTGGCGTTTTATGACCACAGATAACAGATGGCAGCCTGACACAAGCACCACAACTGGTTCTTTACATCGTAGTCCTGCTGACACCTCTCTCTCTCTCTCTCTCTCTCGCTCTCGCTCGCAGCAGTGGTTCAAAAATGCCGTTATCCAGTGCTGCAATTGCTTCCAACATTTCGATCAATTTCCCATCTCTTCCAACTCCAAAGGTGAGAGTGAGTTTTCTCAGTTCTGCGCACCCTATTCTCTTCCTCACTGTTTGGGTTCTTCGAAATCGCAGACAAAGTAAAATAAAATAGATCATTCTTGATAAACTTCTCATGCAATGTGATTTCGTAAAGGATGTGCTGACACAAAACTGTAGATTGTTAAATGTAGAAGCTTTCCAATCAATAATAATGGGAATATTGGTCATCAAAGAGCCCCTGCATTCATGGTGTCCAGAAGCCTTTCTTTCGCGACGAAGTCGCTTTCTGGGGATCGCAATGCCTCAGTCGACGTTGATGTGCCTTTCCCTAGTGATTATCCTGAGCTTCTTGACCAAGTACGTTTATACTGCTATCTGTGCTTTATTTTTTTCTAATTTTTAGTGTGCGATCATACTGTTCAGCCCTTAGTTAGAGTTTCGAATTTGGGAATCTTTTGTGTTGCATTGTTCGCATGTATATGTTTATTCTTGATCTTATTGGTACTGAAGTATTTTCATTCTTCTTTTTCTTCCCGAGTAAAAGGGCAAACAAAAAAAAAATTAGGACTTTCTCGCGGACCCTATGGCGTCCATGTTTAGATGATGTGGGTGTCTGGTGATAATGCGCCATTTTAATTCCAGATTTTCTCTGAATGTTCTCAGACTAACACTACATCATAATGAATGAATCAAGCTTGATGATATGTAGATCAAAACTGCACGAAAAATGGAAGAATGAATAAAAAGTCAATAGGAACCTCTTGGAATCTTTGATTGGAATTTGGATCTTCCAACTCTCTCCCTCCCTCCCTGAGACACTGTTAGTCTTGGTTTTATATTGTTTTCATAGTAGCCACTGCAGTACTAAGACTTATTTATTTGGTACATGTAACAATTGACAGGCCAGGAAAGCAACTGAATTGGCTTTGAAGGATAACAGACAGTTGATGGTGAGTTAGTACTAGATAACTTCCGTACGACTGAAAACTTACAGGTACATCAGAGTTTGTGACCAAAAAGTATCTATTACAGGAGATTGAATTCCCAACAGCTGGACTTCAATCTGTACCAGGTCCTCTCCCCATGCCTTGTGATTTTTGTTTGTTTCTCTTTATTTATTTGTGTTTTTCTTACATTGCAATCTGTCTTCTATTTCCCCTAAGTTCTAACAACTTGTATTGCCCATAAATGATGTTTAATGCATTTACCAGGTGATGGCGAAGGAGGAATAGAAATGACTGGAAGCATGCAATTAATTCGTGAATTTTGTGATGGCTTCATAAATCCAGAGAAAGCCACAAGGACCAGAATAGTAAACTACTTGATTATTTTGTTTGAAATTCTCTCTATTGCTTTTTTCTTTTTGTTTTGTCAAAATCGCTAATTTCTTCAATCATCATTTTTTAGAATTATTATGAAATTAAACAGGTGTATTTTCTTACTATAAAAATCTTTGGCCAACATTTAAGAAAGTACGAAAAAATGTTGGTCCTGCAAAAATGATATATATTAGTTACTGCTGGCATGAATTATATTGTTGATGAACTTTATGATTGATTCTATTGCAGTTTCAGATTAGCATTTAAACATACAAACTAAGGAACCATATTAGGGAAAATCATGAACACCATAGGTATAATTGGTATGAGCTAAATTTGGCCCATGTCAGAGTCCTCTTAATCTTGTTGGATATTGACAATAATGAAATTCATGTTCAGATTCTTATTGTCTCAATGTCCAAAACAAAAGTTAATTCTCATTTTACATATTTTGTTGTTGTTCTTATTTCCCTTATTAATTCTAGTGTTTAATTTATTCATACAACCATTTCCAAAAACATTTCCAGTTTTTCCCGGAGGCCAATGAAGTTACATTTGCAAGAGAGTCAACCTTTGGAGGAACCTCCTTTAAGTTGGACTATTTGACAAAGCCGTCATTTTTTGAGGATTTTGGTTTCTTTGAAAAGGTGAAAATGGCAGATCGTGTGAAGCTAGAGGATGAACTGTTCTTGGTCGCCTATCCATATTTTAATGTCAATGGTAGCTTCAATATCCCATCTTTCTTGTGTCACCCCAAAAGTTCTATATCTGGTATTCTCTTGCATTTCAGAAATGCTTGTGGTAGAAGAGCTTTTCAAAGAAGCTGTTGAGAACACTGCTAGAAAGCTGATTATTTTCAATGGGGAACTTGACCGTATAAGATCTGGGTGTATCCTTTGCCAATTTTACATGGTTTTTTATGCATATTTTATCTAAGTGGCATAGGGTAGATGCTAGGTAAAAATATTTTATTCACATCATCATATTGGGTTGTACCAAAGTAATCAGCACTGAACTCACTTGTTGTCCATGAGTGGCACTCTCCCATTTGTCTACCAAAGCACCAGTGAGATCCAGAAATAGAAAATAATATAGTTTTTGTTGAAAATCTACACTTGTGGCTGAAGCGAATGTTATAGCACCAGATGGGGTGCCCATTGAAACTTACCAAAGATTTATTAACCAAGTTTCATCCTGTAGTGTAAGGAAGCCTGAGAATCAAGATGGTCCATCTACTGGATTATATGGTGCCTTTATGCTCTACCCTGAGCTGGCCAAACTTTCTGAGGCCCTTCTGGCTAGAGTGTATGATTCATCTGTGGGATAATATGGTACCTCTTTTGCTTTACTCAGATGGCAATTTTCCTTGAATGAATGAAGATTATCCATCATTCTTCTACCCGAAGCTGGCTAAACTTTCCACGACCCTCTTTCCTAAGATGGAGACTGTATATTACATTCACAATTTTAAGGGACGCAATGGAGGAATCCTTTTCAGGTCTTGCAAAGCCAATGACTCCATATTATATAGCCTTATAGTGGGATTTCTATATTTATACCTTGTGGGTGACTTGATGTTTCTACTTCTAACTGCTACATTCAACATTAACTTTGATCTTTTTTAAATTTTGCATTAGGTGCTACCCTGGCCCCTGGAGAGTCCTTAGAAAAGTGGGGAACAAATATATATGTCTGCATCAGCAGGAGAAAATGCCTTCCCTCAAGGAAGTTGCGTTGGATATTCTAATGTCAGCTTGACATGTCTGGTAAGAACTCGTCCATGGAGGGTTTTCAGTTTAATATATTATAATAATTAAAAAGTTCCATGTTTTTTCTATCATCATCATAATTCAATCTCGCTCATCTGATTAGCCCAGTCAAATAAACTCCCCTCCTGACCTTCTTTTGAGAATCAAGTGCTGTAGGATGAAATCTTTCAGAATATTTGTGTCACTGGGATTAATGATCAATGCAGTGATCCATAGGTTTCAAAGCATAATTTTGTTGGAACAATCTACTGGCAACTTGAAATAACCTCCTGTTTCGTAAGTTCGGAAAAGAATTGTAACCCTAGAATATGTGTACTACTTCATTTATTTATCAGTTAAATTTTGTCTCATTTTCTCCTGATGTAACAGTTTTTTGTCTGCATGGTGTTTGATACATATTGTTAATGAGCCTAAAGTTATACATGCCTAATGATCCAAAATAATATTCATGTTATTTATTCTTCTGGTCTGTGTGCAGAATCTTGAAAGCCTTAAATTGATATCTAGTTGTTGAAACAAGTTTCTTAAATTTTTTTTGTTTTTTCAGAGAGGCTTGGAAGTTCTCATCTTAGATGTACAGCTGGGTGTTACCTGAAGGACCAAATCTCCTTCAGGCTGCATCATTCTTCCGTTTAGTATGTATGTAGAAAATCTTCCAGGAAGGAAAAGCTGGTATTGCTTAGTGAGTTTTGAATGTAAATACATACATTACTGGTTCTTGGATATTAATATATGAAGAAAGGGTATAACATATCACACTACTGCTTCGAAATTTAAGTTCAATATCAGTATCATAATCCAGTTAGTAAGAATGGAGTGCCTTCGATTCTTCGCAATTTGTCAAATGGGTTCCTGATTTCTACTCCAAAATGGAGTCAGGACCTGAGTATGCGTGTAGAAAGCTTTGAGGTCAACATTAGTTGAGGTATATTGGAATGCTGATGACAAGGTGATTGCACAGGTTGAAGTGGTCTTTTTTGAGAAATGCTAGATCCATGAAAGTAAACTCTTAAAAGAGAAATGCTAGATCTATTAAGGAATCTCACAAAGATAAATTTACAAATTGACGTAATTTGATATGATACGTTAGGTTGTAAAATCTTTTTTTTATAGTAAAGTAAATCTAACGTATTACATCAAATCAATCTTAAACGACATATTGTCAATATCAAGAAACATTTATGAGCATGGTGGACAATAAAAAATTTGGTGCTCGTATAAACCCCATGAAAAAAAAAAAAACTGTACTTCTATCATTTTCTGACTAAGAAATTTACTCTTGAGACAATAGAAGAAAACATATACCTATATATACACACAAATTCATATCCACCATTTTGAGATCAGCATATGTTGAAGGCTCGTTCAGACAACTTTAAAGATAACTCTTTTGCTTTGCCCTTAGAGTGAAAATTTAATCTTGAGACAATAACAGTTTGCTATTATTTATTATTTTTTTATGACTATTTTTAGATCATCTGAGATCATCTCAATATCCAAACGTTATTCGGACTCTCCCAGTTCATAACGAGGGAGATATACCGTTAGGATTGAGGTTGGACAGTTTGTTGGGAGAAACACGGGCTATAAGTACAATCTCCACTACGTAGGATTCAACCTATAATTTTATTAGTTAAAAAAAAATCTATAATTTTATTTTTTTAATAAAAATACACCTCACTTAAATAGTAATATATAATTTAAAAAATTTTAAAATTTATCTTTTTAAATTAAATTAAATTATATAAGCTTGAAAATATAATATTTTTATTTTTATTTTTGTATGCTTGCTTTGGCCCAGTTACGAGGACAAGCCATTCCCAGCAATCTTGTTGAACCAAACGGTCCAGCACCTCTGTTCAAATATATCATTTTATCTTGAAAGTATTAGGTTTCCTAATGTCTTGTCTCCGAAGACTTCCACTCGCTGGAACAAAACTGCACTGAATTTCTGAAAGAGTGTCCGAAAATATAACACCCATGTCGTCTTCAGGTGAGATTCTGGTGGTGCCCAAAAATGGCCAAGGCCACCTCCTCCCTTGCTTCGAGCTCTGCAAACACCTCATCTCCCGAAATTACCACATCACCCTCCTCGTCGACTCCGATATTTCCTCCTCTATTCCCTCATCCGTCCTTCTATCTCCCCTCTTCCGAGTCTCCAACGTCTCGTCTTTGCCGCCACCTTCCGGATCGGGCCCGAATCCGTCCCTCCACCAGCAATTGAGTCTCGGAATCGAGGCGTTCCTGACCCAAAGGGATCCGTCTTCGCCCCGACCCGTCTGTGCCGTCGTAGACCACATAATGAATAAGAACCAGGAGGTGTTTTCCAAATTCTGCATCCCCACTGTTGTGTTCATCACGTCGGGTGCGTGCTGGGCGGCGGTCCAGCATGCCGTATGGGTGGTCCGGCCAGCGGATATGAGACCCGGAGAGGTCCGGGCCCTTCCCGGATTACCTGAAGAGATGGTCCTGAAGTACTCGGATCTCAAGCAACGGCGTCATTGGCTTCGTGCGCCGCATAAACAGGGCGGGTCCGGGGGGCCCCAGGCCCACAGTGGTGGTCCAGCACCACCACGCGGCCCACCTTTCCCGGGAGAGCCGGCGCCGTGGGTGGAAGAAGTGAAAACCTCGGCGGCTATATTGATCAACACGTGCGACGATCTCGAGCATCCGTTCCTCGATTACGTGGCGAATCTGACACGAAAACCCGTCTGGGGCGTGGGCCCGCTGTTGCCGGATCAGTACTGGCAGTCCACCGAATCCCTTCTCCGGGACCGAGAAATCCGACCCAAGAAAGAATCCAATTACACCGACGACGAGATAATCGGGTGGCTGGATCAGCAGCCTCGGAGGTCCGTCCTATACGTCTCGTTCGGGAGTGAAGTGGGACCTTCAATGGAGGAGTACCCGGAGCTAGCCAAAGCATTGGAGGAATCCACCCGGCCATTCATATGGGTCATCCAACGGAAGGCCGGCAGACCCGTTATTCAAACGGGTCAACCCGGTTCGGCAGCTCAAGATCAGGAATATTTCCCTCAGGGATTGGACAGCAAAGTTGGGAAGAGAGGGTTGATAATACACGGGTGGGCACCACAGCTGCTGATACTTAGCCATCCATCGACGGGTGGGTTCGTATCACACTGTGGGTGGAATTCCACCGTGGAGTCGGCGGTGCGTGGGGTCCCACTCTTGGCGTGGCCAATTAGGGGTGACCAATACTATAACGCCAAGTTGGTGGTGGGCCATCTCAAGGTGGGAGCCATGGTTTCCGAGGGCTACCCGGCCGACGTCGTAACTAAGGTCGATATATTGCATGGGATAGAGAAGGTTTTGACGGACGCAGAGATCAGAAGGCAGTCCGAGATTCTTCGAGGGAAGTTCGAGGATGGATTTCCGGCGAGCTCATTGGCCTCTTTCGATGCGTTTGTGGAGAATTTTACGGACCCAAAAGCAGCATAGCTAAGGGCTCCGATATAAGCATTGAAATTTATGGTCTCTCTCGACTCCATCTATGCATTTTAATGACTAAAATTTCCCATAAAGCTTAGCAGTGCATGGTGCAAAAGTAGGGGAAATTGGTGTTTTGGGTCTAAACAATGAACTCAATCGAGAGGAATATTGGCAAACCAATTTTACCGCATCCTGTAATCTTATTCAACTGTCGATGGACCAAAAAACCCATTTCTCTTTCACTATTTTATACAAAGACAGAAGTATGGAAATCAATAATAACATGATTTCTGGTGCATATGAAAATGCAAAATCTAATGGGAAATAGAATACATGCTTTATCTGAACAAATGATTTAGGATAACTCTGGAAAACCAACACAGATTCAAAGTGTGTCACGATGGGTCTGGTTCTAGTTTGGGGACTATAGCAGATGAAAGCTCTATATGAGAAACGCGGACAGCGCCAATCAGTCTTTCCGGCAATTCATCAGTGGTATTTGCCTGAAAATTAAAACAGTCATCTAACCACTTAAAGGTAAATCCCATTTAACTTTTGTGGCTTGAGTTGGACTATGCTGTCTATGATAAGAGGCAACTAATTACATCGTATGATCAAATGTGTGAAATGTAGTACTAAAGTATGAGTTCAGCATGCAGTCTCCCCAGGCCAACGTGAACTCGAAAAAAGATGTAATAATTAAAACATACCTGTACAAGGAAAGCCATGTCTACCACCAATGTTGTGATTACACCAATTACCAGCCCCAAAACTCCATTAGCAACAGTGGAAGAACCAATGTCGACATCAATCTACAGAAGATGAACAATGTTAAACTGCTAAATAGAAAGAGAAATGTTTGGTCTACACATAAATCTTACACAAGATAGTTTACATATTGATGTGGAAAGCTTTTTTTATTGTAAAGTAGATCTGACGTATTACATTAAACCATGTCGGTGTGTAAACTTCCTTGTGTAAGATTTGTGTGTAAGCCTAACACTTTTCAAATAGAAATAATCGTGCCAAAAGAAAAATATAGCAAAACATGAATTAAAAAGATTGAAGGGTCTTTACTTCCAAGTAATTGGGACCACGGATGTAGTTGCAATCAACTGCTTTCCCCAATAAACAAGGGGTGCTCCCAACACTCTGGCGCACAATCCACGAGCCCTGCATAATTCAAAACTAAAATCAATAAAGGACAATTGAGAAAACATACGGTTTGCTACATTTATTTTTTGGCTTGGAATAGAGTCAACAAGGAAGAGAAGGGGAGGGTGGTTGCAGGTGTAAATGTGTGCGTGTGCATGTTTAGACTGTGTAATTAGTGTTCAAATGTATGCATGTGCATGTGACTCACAGGCCAAATATAATATTAATGGACAAAATATTCATATATACACGCAAAACACAGATGAAGATAGCACATATATCTTTAAAATATAACTTTCCTAGGAGAAATCACCTTTAAAAATGGATACAAATGTGTCATAAATCAATGGTGTCACTAAGACATCAGTTTATATATATATATATAGAAAATTAAAAGTTCAATTTTGCAAAAAAAAAAAAAATTAAGGAAGGAGGCCATAGTAAATGAGAAATATACAAGTTCAACCAAAAAAGGAACAAAAATACATATTGAACTAAAATTACGAGAGTCGAAGGAATCCAGGAAGATAAATAACTGAATACCCCGATTGAGAGATAAACTCTATCAAACATCCTAGCATAGTACAAGAGAATAATATATTAAGTTTCACCCACATGGTTCCATTTTTATCTACATGGTATACATGCATGAATTCATGCCTACATACAAGAGCAATTGAGTGCACACATGGACGTTTCCGATGATGGGAACCTCCTAAAAGATGAACAAGAGAAATGCTAGATGTTTTGATGATCATGAGAGAACTTTGGCTGAGCTTAAAGCTTTCTTTTTTAAGTCATTGTTCCTATGGGCGGGGGCTATAGTTTGTAACGGATCTAGTGTCCATGATCTTCTCCTTTCTATTGTAACCTCTAGCTAGGCTTTTTCATGTATACTTCCTGTGTACCTGGGCCTTGCCTAGTTCTATGAATATAATATCTTTGATTACTTATCAAAAAAAAAAAAAAAGATGAACAATAGACATCAATGTATATAAGTAATTGAGCCACAATGATGCACTAAAAACGAAATAAATACCTTGGGAACTGATGGGATGAGCTTCAGCCTACTATTGCGGAATTCATCGTCACCATCAACAAATCTTTGCAAGAGGGATCCAGGTACCAAGGCCTTCATTACAAAATAAAATACCATACTGTAGTGTGTTGACGCAGGTACCTGTAAGAGTAAAGCATTATTTCCACTGCAAAATTCCTCATACCTTTGTGTTTAAAAATCAACCAGCCGAATGAAATCAACTTACTTGCAAATTTATAACCATAGAGAAAAGCCCCTTTTCCAAGGCAACCTATATAGATTTAAAACAAAGTTCGTCAATACGTAACACCCTATTAAGAAATTAAAAACAAATGATGTGCAAGTTAAAATCTAAACCAAATAAGTTGAAGATTGACTATCACCCTAGATTCTAATTAGGAGCAACATCCAAGCAGAAGTAGAATAACATAAAATAATTGAAACTTTTTTTTGTCTAACAATACATTTCTATATACTACAGGACAGAGAAATATCCGCAACAGTAGCATGCCTGATGACCTTTTGGAAATACTTCAGGTGATAAATCTTCACTCAAATCATTGCTTAACACATGCAAGTCAAATACTGTTTTTGGGGAGCAGGGCAGCCTGCACCCCCTCGACATAGATAAAGTGATGATGAGAAATGGCACTATGATTATGTTAGTGTCAGTCCACTCCAAAATGTACACAAGCAAACATATTTTAACAGCTACTACTTACCTGGGCCGCAGATCCTTGACGCCTAGCAACATGGTCCATTCTTTTGGTGTCCTTGAACCAATCAACAGCAACAAGATCCATTAGATGTTTCCCTGCAGGAATCTTCAAATACATATTGACAACATGGGATTAGAGCAAGCATAACAATGCCTCAACAGTTGATTCACAAAGAACCGAAGGTCAAAAAATTAGGAAACCTTTGTTTTGTCATAACAAAAATGCTTGCTCCTGACTCTAAAGTTGTTCCCTTCTGAGATTTTCCAGCAGTCGCGTGCTTTATCACGGTCATCATGCCGGAGATTCCCCGAAAAACAGGTTAAATCAATTTCATCTGCTGGTTCTTCTTCCAAGGCTTCACCTCATGAAAAGTTTTGTGATCAGATTTTCTACTTAGATCCATATCCAAAGATCTGCTAAAAATAACAGAAAAAGGAACCAGTGATCATTTACCTGTTCTCTTGAAATCACTCTCAAGCCGAGATGGATCTGCCTGAAAATGTGACACACTTTTTGTTCAGATTTCAGAGAGCGTATGCAGAAAAAATAAGACACTGATGCAAACCAAACCTCCTGTTCAGGCTCAGCTATTTGATATTCCTCATCCTCATCAGAGTATTCTTCCATCATCACTGAATTTCTGTTTGTGGCATTTATTTGATCAGTAGCCGTGCTAGGATGAAACGAAGCATTCAGCTTCTCACCCTTCTCTGAGGAGACAGAAGCTGACGTCATATTAACCATTACTGGGATTCTTGGAGGAGCCTTCCTCTCATCTGTTTGGGCACACCATTCACGAAGTCCTGTGATAAACAAGATTTCAAAAAAATATCAACAATATAGGTCATGAGAGAACACGAGATTAGGAGATGAAGATTTTTACCTCGTTCTTGAATTGGTTTGTATTCTATTCGACTAAGAAGCGGTTGTGAGGACAAGCTCTATTGGGCCTGTTCAGAGTGCGGAATATTATAGTGATGGATTTGGTGTTACAAGTATAGGAAAAGTGGAAAATGATGGATCATCTTTTATTGCATTGTTGAAGCGGCTAACGCTCTTTGGACTGCTATTATCAGTTTGTTCAGCTTAGATTGGGTCATGCCTCTTAGTTGCCCTCACAGTGAAGTATTGTGGAAGATTATCCCAGGTTGTTTGTTGTGGTGTATTTGGAGAAAAACGATCAAAGCTTTTTGAGGGTAAGGAAAAGACGGTCATGGATCTTGATGATTACTTTTTAAAAACCTTCTATCATTGGATAATTGCTCATTTTGATTACCACTTTCTAGTTTTCAAGACATCTTACCTTTTTCCCATTTTCTTATTAGGTGTTTCTCATGAATACCCACTATTTACAAGGAAAACACCTCTTTTCCATTAATAAGTTTAACTTATCAGGAAAGTGAAGGCACAACCAAGGCAGTAGTAGGCTAAATGAGTTGATACTGGTAGAAATGCCACCTTTCCACAACTTTCTCCCAAACCTCACAAAACTTCGTTGTAAAAACTAACCTCAGAATATTGATTATATGGGTAATACCAGGCACTCAAAAGTCTCATCAACCAGTTTACAGAACACAAATCAATTTCACCAATCAAAACAAAGGATAACGAACTTTCCTTGAACATTCTATGCAAAAAGAATTAATCCTCTCATCTAGTCCTCTTCAGGCTTTAGTCCAAATTCAAAGACTGAAATAGTGTGTTATTATGCAAAGTTGTAAGACATCCTTTTTTTGTAAGCAAAATAAAATTTTATTGAATCAAGTAAATAGGCAAAGCCCTAGTACATAGGAAGTATACAAAGTAACAAAGGAGAGCAACTAATTACAGATTAGGAGCTAGAAATGGATACAAGTTATAAGACATTCTCTAAATGAATTTTGGGGGCCAAAGAGGAAACTTAAGAGACCTCCCTCCAACCAAATACACCCTCATAACCCTAAATCCTTAGGATAGTAACACTATCACAGCCAACTATTATTAACCTCCAAGCCTGCAGAATCAGTACACTACAATTAGACTTAATGTTCAAAGCCATGACCAAATCTAAACTTCTTCATTTCATGTCAGTTGTGTGCTCTAAAACATACCCATCTTTGTATTCCATAATTAAACACTAACCAACCCTAAACCAGAAATCCCAAGTTTCAGTCAGATACCTGCTTCCGGGAAAAATTCCGGCAACCGACGGTTCTGTTAACAGTCACTTCTCACACATACCACTTTGTCCAGCAACATTGCTATCTACTTTCAGTCACTTTAGCGCCATAGAGAATCAATCTTTACAAACAGATATGTGCCCAAAATCCTTCGATAACCTTTCCCATCCTTTAAAATTCAAAAGCCACAATCTTCCTTCTAAATTTTTCTTCCAATCAGCCCCAAAACCACTGGGTCGCTGCTGTGCTATGTCAGATTCAATACTGAGGTTTTGTCCTGTGCCAGTTTTGGTCTCAAAGGCCAAGATCCTATCTAAAGTTTTTGAAGAATTGTGAAGAGGATGAGGTCATGTTTGATTGTGGGATTCTAAGCTGAGCAGATGAAGTAGACACTTCTCTTCTCCCTGTCATAGGCATATCCATGATCTATTCAGGCCTAATACATCCTCCTAGATACCCAATGACCTCAGCAACCATTTCAAACTTAGCTATCGAATGGCCTTTTTCATCCGCCATAAAAGAACCACTTAGGTTCTTGGTTGCTGCCTACAAATTACAGCAAGCAGTTCTTTCGCCCATCAAACTTAATCTTTTGAAACCCTAGTCAATATCAACCTAAGCCCACGATGAAGAACAAGTAGGTAAAGGTTTCCTAAATTGATCTCAATGTAGAGGAACAATGAAAGTAGAAAGACTGACTATGTTAACCCAAATCCCAATCCTACAATTGCAAAGTCATAGGAAATGAATATTAAGCCACGAACCAATCATTAATAAGTTTAACTTGCTGATGAGAAAAAAAAAAGTCATGAACCAGCATCTTGACATCAAATCAAATTTTACCCATATCAATGACACCCCAAAAAACAGCAAAAGGAACTCACCAGCAACGCTATTTAACATTTGAAGTACACAATGTTGTTGGAATGATGATATATATCCCACACCCCACCCTTTAAGATCAATCTGCATAAGATGCTGCACCTGTGCCCTAGGTCTCCCATTACGAGGTTTTAGAGGAGAAATGTTGAATCCTCCACCTTTAAAAATCCAAATATATAAATAAACAAAATATTTCCATCTCTCGAATTCAGAAATCAGGCATCAGAATAAATCAAAGAAGAAAAATAGAACTGACTCTCAATATGTGCTCGAACATATCCAGGTTGTGGACCACCGTTCTCATGCTCCCTAGAACGAAATAAGACAACTGCACGATAACAAGAAAGAAAACATGGAAATTTCTAATGAGAGACACAATAAGTGAATTATCCAAACAAGCAGAACATTTACCATAACTTCCATCATCATTTCGTCGCCAATATCGCACATAACAAAGATCACGAGGCCACACAAACCTGCAACAGCAAGGGTTACTGAGTATCCAAAACAAGTGAAATTATGCATATAATTGTAGAAAGGAAAAAGGGATCTTCTTCCTAACAACTGAACTTAAATTTAAACCCCTGAAGAAATTTTTATGCAACACGGCAATGAAAAGAGGAAAACAAAAATGTTATCTGTTTTACATTATGAAAATAAGAATATAGAAAGCCCTCAAGGAGAATTGAGCACAAGGAAGAAGCATAATTAACAACTAAGGAAAAACACCCAAACAATCCTGTTCATCCAATTACTAAGCCTAAAGATAAGGGAAAACACCCAAGCATGAGGAAGAAGCATATCTAGAATAAATGTTTTCTTTCTTTGGTACTACAGAAACAAGCTAGTCCATGTTATAACAGTTTCATTCTCATGGAGTCACCAAAAATCAGTGAGAAACTCTTTTCGCCAAGGAAAGGAGTAATTCCTTGAACGATGTCACCGAACACAGCCATAATCCCAAAGCCCTAAGGACCACACTGGCTCAAAACATATCAAATGGGAAAGGGGGAAGAGTGCCCTCCCCGGAGGAGGGGGGTGGGTTCCATGGTTCAGACATGAATGATATGCATAAATAACTATATTTTTGGCCATGCATATGCATGTAGCAGTTTGAAAGCCAATTCATCCACCCATTGAGGTAATCATTTCACAAAGTTGCCAATATAGCCGTCATATCAATGCCCAAGGAGTGCACAAGCACCTTTGGTTGCTCAACAGCTTATGAAAAATAAACAGGGACCTCCATGGTTCAGAAAAACACGAATTTCTGTGCCCCAATCAGGAAACTTCAAGAAAGCACATTCCTGTAAACAGCCCCTAAAAACCCGTGAATTTTTCCCCCCTCCTGATGCTATTCCTCCAAGAGAATACTGCAATATAGCAGCCCCTAAGAACCCGTGAATTTTTTTTTTTTTTTTTTTCTAGGAGTTCTATCTGATTTTAGAATCTAATAAATAAATAAATACATGAAAAGGAATAAAAAAATATCCACAATAAAAATTTTGTGATAAAACATATCTAGCAAACCACTCATGATTACAACAATGCATATCAGTTACATACTTCTCCACAAAACATTATAAACCAGAGATACCACAATTTAAAGGCAAGAAACAATTTGCAACACCGCTAAAATACGCTTCTAGATATTAGGACACATCCAGGTCTTCACAGCAAGATCAATAGTAACAATTGAACCCAAATGAGATGAGGGAGGGGTAGAAGCTCTAGTTTGAAGTTTGCATGAACGCAGCATGTTATGACAATTTTTATTCAGAATAGTAAAATCATATTAGCACTTAATATAAATTAACTATTTAGACATCAATTGGTGGAAGCATTACATCGGGAACCAGTCCAGCTGAAGTCTGTGATAAAGTATTGCTGTGTGCCCATCCACCTCCTCTACTAAACGGCCATACTGGAAACTGCAATCCCACCTGGACACCACATTAAAAAAAAAAAAAAAAGACAAGGCAACACATGGTTAGCAGTGCATCAACTATAACTTAATTACTGGAGGAGGGAGGGGCCTAATTCAAAATATTCTATAGCTGTATGATTCTCTTAAAAAGGAGACATGGAAGTTCACATGTTTTCAAGCCACATAAAATCATGAAAAATTGACAGAGTCACACAGGTAAGACATGGAGAAAATAGACAAAAGACATTGGGCAATGCTAGGGATCCCGCTCAAGCATCCCGTTACTTTTTTTTTTAGTTTTTTTTTTATGTAGTGATTAACAAAATGTTGTTTAATAATATTGTGAATTTTATTCTTTTTTAAAAAATATTTAAAAGTGTTAAAAAAATGATGTGAAAAAAAAACAAAAAAAAATTAAATATTTTTTTCAAATAATTTTTTAACACTTTTAAATATTTTAAAAAAAATTCACAATATTATTAAACATCATTTTCTGAATCACTACGTAAAAATAAAAAAAAAACTAAGAAAAAAAAATTGGAACAGGATAAATTAACGGGATCCCCCAGCGGGATCCCTATCATTTTCCAAAGACATTTAAACACAAGTTGAAACTTGAAAAAGCTATCACCTACACGTTCCAATAAAAGCCAATGAAGACTGCCAAGTACGAAATGAAGTAATAAAAACTCCAAAATAAGACAAAATGCGAGTCCCCATTTTGTAAGGTTTTAATTTGGAAAGAGATACCAGAGCTCACTATTTTATATTACCTCAAGAAGTAGGTGTGCTAACTAATCAACACACCATGCTTATGAGCAATCTGCCTGCTAATCCTATAAATTAAGCTGCTCTCTAGATCCACAGTGGCATATGATCAAAAGAAAACACGCGGGGGTGTAAGCATAGCCCATAAGTTCTACAAATGAATGCTTAGAGAATAGTAGCGGGCCGACAGCTGCCTATGAAATTGAAAAATGAAGGCAAAGGAGCACCAAATAATATGTAACAAGACTTTTTCAAGAACCACAGAACTATAAGAATATAAATGACTCAAGTTGAAACGATATGCCTGAAATGGATGAGCATTTAGCATATATAAAGCAAGACCTAATAAAGTTTTCCCTTCATGTTGCCACATTCTATGCTTTTAATTTTTTCTTGTTTCTTCTTTTCTGATAACCAACCAATGTACTAAAGAACATTAAGGGATGCAAGCATCTACGAAGAAGAAAAAGAACTCTAAAAAGTTGCATCCAAACCCTAAAGAGCTTTCAAGCCTCCACAAAAGCCCCTAAAAACCAATCCAGCAGTTTTTCTATTGTCTAGATGTCGCACCTATGCCAATTCAGCTGGTCATAAAGAAGTTCTTGGGAACACTTCCCAAAATTTCCCACTTTAAACACAACAGCTTTTAAAAACTGTTTCAACAACAAGGAGCGTACAGCGAAGGAAATCTGGAATTTATTTGTATTTTATCTTTTTCAGTGGTTTTCTGCTATTGTACTGAAGGGGGGGGGGGGGGGAATGTCCATGAGTTTCTATCTTCTTTTCAGCTCACTAGAATGTAATTAGGTGTCTCCCTTTGTATACTTCCTATGTACTTGGGCATTGCCTAGTTTCATTCTATTCAATAAAGATTTTTACTTATAAAAAAAAAGCCTAAAAATTAATAACAAACAAAAAAAGGGAGGGGAGGAGGGAGCAATGCCGCCTTGCTGCAATTCTGCAAGGGCGATCCTCCGCCTCGCAAGCGGCTGCCACAGGATGCAATGGAAGGGGAGATCTCCCTCTTTCTCACTCATGGCAGTCATGCCTACACCTAGAGAGAAGAGATCTACCCCCTCCTCGTGCACAGTCGTATAGGCTGCAATTCTAGGGGGATATCACCCCCTTCTCCACTCACGCAGCCATGGATGGAAGGGGGAGATCCCCTCCCTTCCATGCGTATTTCTGCCGCACATAGGGAGAGATCCCCTCCACTGCCCATTGTTGCCAAAGATCTCCCTACCGAGTGTGACAAAGCTCCACCATAGGCATTATCTGCCGAGGGGATCTTAGACAAAGACAGCAAAGGTTGGCGAAGTTTGGCATCTCCCCTTACGAGCGACCATGTGGAAAAAGGGCCCAAGCAACAACAGGAAAGCGAGTTCTCTAAAGGAGCACAACCCAAATCGATGGAGATGAGCCAATCCATGGCTATCTCCAAGAGAGTGGTGGCTCCTCAATGGCATAGAAATTTTTACAAATTATTGTGCTTCGTAATCCACAATAAATTCATTCCAAATGACATCACAGAAAGATGAGGACTCGTCTCAAATGTACTTGGAAGGAGTCTTTCTTGTACATGGAAGAAAGATCTCGGCTATCAAAATGATGACACTTCTACATCTAATGTGAGGAGACAAACTGTGAAAAAGTGGAAAAAGCAAGCTAAAAGTGTTTACACAGCTGTAGCAACTAATATGACAAAAGTTGAAATGAATAGCACAATGATCAAGACTGGGTAGGAAATGAAATAAGGTCACAAACACACAGAGAGATCACAAAACATTATAGGTCTTAATCTCCTGCTACTTGTGAGAAACCACTGAATTCTTTGTATTTTTTTCTATTTTAAAACCCTCCGTATGCCTAAGTGAAAATAGGGTTTGTATAAGATGTTCCTGAACACTCACCCAACTACAGACATAGTGAATATTAGTTGCGTAAAACAAGGAACACCAAAACAATGAGCAGACCTAATCGATATAAGCTTCGTTTGAAAAAGTAAAACACCTACTCAAACCGTGTCCCATCCATGCTCATAACAAGTTCAAATATTTCTTCACATGTACCCTCCACAACACCAACAGCCTTCATTGCTCTGCTACAGCTCCTTGGCTGCACAAGGAAGACCATAAATAATGTTTTGAACTAAAACAACACAATGCATAGTAAAACCATTTCATTTGCATAAAGCACGAGAAAAGAAAAAACTCCATACAAGGTAATCAACTTCAACAAGTTCTTCAAAAATGCGAAGTCCTGTCAACATTAATAATGATAAGTCAAAAACAATTCATAACGCCATTACAATCTTCCCAGTGATTAATCTCATCAAATCCTATTCCTTAAATAATTATTCTAAAAACTGCCGTTCTGAGCTAAACTTCTAACTGATGTAGGCAATAAGAAAATACTTGCCATTTTGGCATTGGAGAAGACGCCAATGCTTTCTTGAAAATGCTTGATTGTTGGTATTCTGATTCGAGAATTCTGAGTCAAATTCCCGTGTCCAGTCAAACACCGACTCTGGAGGACCTGCCACTTGTATGAAGACAGTCAGATTCAGGTAGAAAATGCATCAAACTAACACAAACAAAAAGATGACTCAAAGAAGACCATTTCCAATAGTTGTTCTTCGCAACAAATTTGGATGAGCATCATCTTCATCCTCCGGTGCACTGAACCTGCCCAAGTACATAAATTATTTTTTAACAAGGCATAAGCGCAATTTGGCAACATAAAGAAATGTGGTTCTCCGGAAGTAATACTATATACCAAAGTATGATAACAAGGATAGAATTAGTTCACAAAAATGCAGTAAAAAAATACACAACATAAGCTGCATGAGCAGTATTTAAGGACGGCAAGAAGATAACAAAATAATTTCCAAATACATTTGAAGAAAGATGCATCTACAAGAACATGGCAATAAGACAAAGATTTCATCTGAGACCAGAATAACGTTGAACCATATGCATAATTGTAAAAAGTAAAAAAGAAGAGAATGATAATCTTGCAAAATACTGGCAATTAAATGCAAATATTACGCGTAAATTTGTACATATATATTTTCAGAAGTACTGCCACAACAACTATAACCAAAACAAGAAGAGAAAAAAGTACTTACTGACTTTCGTGGTCAGATGAGGAAGCAGTCCTTCCATTATCCATCCCAGATTTATATTCAAAAGAAACATATTTGTTCCCATTTGCCACTTGTGATCCCTGATGCTACACGCATAAATAAGCAATGAATATTATATGCATCAATGCCTATGGTGCAGGAAGTATATTCCCTGCAGATAAATATATAAGAAGCTGAAAAACACCTAAGATGTAATGATTGACCAGAAACATTCTTATTTAATTACCAAAAAATGTAATAAAAGGCCAAAACAAATAAAGAACAGATCAAGAACAGGGATCAGCTTCCTACCATTATCCATAGATAAATACATAAAATTAAAAACAGAGGGGTAGGTGGAAAGGAGAATTTGGATTAAATTACGCAGTCTTAAAACAACATACCTGATCAATAACAAGCTCAATCTTTTCCTTCCAGATTAACGCCTCTTGAATGTTGAATGCTGCCATCTAGAACATAAACACATGCCATATGAGTATGTAGTCTCATCCAGGTACTCAAATAAGGTTATGTGATTACTACTGAACAGAAGTCTAAACTCATTAGGAAAATGATTAACGGAATAACACGTCATGTGTATAAAGATACTAATTGTAACATACGGGTCCTAAATTAAGGCTTAGAATTTTAGTATTATTATTATTATTATTTTAGTAATTATTTTATCAGATCAATTTTGAGATAGTGGTTTTATTTGAATAGGATTCTTCCACTTTGTATGCCCCTTTTATCTCTCTATTTGATTTCCCAAGTTTGAATTGTTTCCTAATTGGCAACCAATTCACATGGCAAAAACCCTAGTATATATCCTCTTTTCCCCACAACAGTCCCTCCATCAAACAAAGAATTCTCACGGCCAGAACCTCCCCACATGGAAACCAAAATTTCCTACACAGATAGCTGAGACACCATTCTCACCAACCCAGGCAGCCACCTCGCCGGAAAACACCACAAAAGCTGCCAACCCAGCCTCCTAAACTCAGACGCACATCCTTCCTCCCTCGGTAAGCCACATCAACCACTCCCTCTCTCTGCCTTGCCAATTCTCAGTGTGAAGCACCAAACTAATTTCTCTTCTCTCCCTGTGTCGCACCACCATGTTCAGAGGGAGCCTCCAGTTGCGCTGCCATGACTCCCAGCCAACCACCCAGACCCACTGTCGCAGTTGGTTCTCCTCTCTCTCGGTAATGAGCTACGATGTAGGATTCAAGGAGCAACGCTAAAAGGTAGGTAGCATGATCATAACTTTATCTGTGCTGTAAATATTCTGATTTTGCATGAAAAACGTGATGTTACCTACGCTACGCTACGAGCCAATTCAAGGTTAGCCTCTTTTCACGAACCTCGATGAATTACAATGATATGCTTCTGAATAAGACTATGGATGCTATGCTGATATGGATTATTGTTCGATGGATGAGATGTAATGAAAATCACATGTATGCCATGTAATGTGTAGATCATGTTATGCCATGCCTATGCTATGCCTATGCTATGCTATGTTGTGTAAGACTCGTGTTAATATATCATGCTTAATGTTATGCCATGCACAAGAGTATGCCATGTCCCGTAAATTCATGAAGTCAAACATGTTCTCATGCATTATGAAAGTTAGTAAGAAAACACACATGAATGACAAGCAAACTTTAAGATGCCTTATGTTATGGGTGGATGTGCAAGCCACAGACTTAAGCGTAGTCCACCACACGAAAGATATGTTTTGAGGTGACACGGACAATGTTTCACCACAGGTTATGATATGAGGTGCCACGGACTCAAGCGTGGTTTACCATATGCTATGTGATAACACGGACCCAAGCATGTTTCACTACATGTTATGATACGTTAGACGGTACCACGGACTCAAGCGTGGTTTACCATATGCTATGTGATAACATGGACTCAAGAGTGTTTCACTACATGTTATGATACGTTAGACGGTGTCATGGACCCAAGCGTGGTTTACCCTATGTTATGATATGTTATGATATGTTATATACGGTCAACGACAATTGGACCAATGTACACATGTTATGATGGTCACTAAGTAAGTGAAAGACAAGATGAATAAGATATGTATGAATGATAGGAAATGCATGGAGTCAGTCATTCATGCATCCACGTTACATGTATTGCCATGATTATGTTTGATTCCGCTTATGTTACTAATGAATGAGATATATGTTATGTGAATATGTGACGATATATGTAAGTTTTCAAAATTAAGCCAAATGCTAAACTAAGTTAAGTTTACAGTATGATGTGCTATTACTGAGTTTTCGATTCATTTGTTTGTTTCTCTGTTTTTATGTTTTAATGTCCCAGATGATGATTTCGTGGATACAGAGCAGGAGTGCCAGGAGTAGAATAAATTTCTAGAGACTTAGGGCTCGTTTGGATACATAAATCATCTCATCTCATCATTCAACTGCACAGACAAGGGGATGCAAAAATATCACATAGGTGAAAGTAGTGAGGAAGGGCATGATTGCTTACATTTGAATGGAAAATACTACCTTCAATGGGGCTTAATGGAACTTTATTTTTAAAATAAAAGGTAACATTCACGTTGATGAACCCAGCTAGTTAGGAAAACAGCTTGTTCAGCAGACTTTGTTATTAAACTTGCAAGTGACCCAACGAGTGATTACAACAGAATCATTTGCCATTTGAACCATACACTTGCATTAAGCCCCTAGTAGTTTTTTTTTTTAGGAATCACATTACTTCCAAGAAAAAAGAAAGAATCTGCTAGCTAAAATACTGCCAAGTAAAGCTGTTGCAAGACCTTAAGTCCTTCAACACTCAATAGAAAGGTTGATTAATTTAATATTCTCATTACCCCCATGAAAAAGACTATAGCTTAAAGTTCTGATGAAGCTGGAAGCATGAGTAGATAAAGATTTTACTTTCACTTCTATTAAAGCATAAGTTTCTTAGAAAGAACGAAGGAAAATTCTCTTCTTCAGTGCTTGATCAAGCAAACCCTAGGGGTCTAACAAAAGAACCCTGAAACCAAAGGCAGTTTTCATTGATATTCTAACATAAAGCTTCTATTACAAAGCTATCGTAGACTCTACACTAATCTTCACCCTATAAATCAGCTTAAACAGAAATAAAACTTCATTAACAAAAGAGAAAAGGCACATACAGGTGCACAAGGTGTATACAAAAGAGTTACCTATCTAGAATTAGAAAACAATACAAGAAAATCATGAAAAGTTAGCTCAAGTCTGTGAAGGCTGTCCAAACAAAATGAGTACTAGAAAATAGAGTTTTGAGCAACTCCAGCGTCCGTTCATGATCTTCAAGATTATTGTTGTTCATTTCCCTCCATTTTCATCATACTGGGCAAGTAAGCAACCCTCTTCCACACCGTGACAATTTGTTGGCTTCATCCTAATCCTCTCTAAGAAAAAAAAAATGCACATTATCTTCTGGGCATCACCCAAGCCAATCCAACCCATTGGAAGAAGTCATTACATACAGCATTAAGCATCTTGCAATGGAGTAAAAAATCAACAAACTCCCAACTCCTCTTGCACATGCAGCACCAATCAATCACTACAATGTGTTTTTTTCTTAAAATTATCCATGGTGAGATTCTTTCATAGAGAGGCTATCCACGAAAAAAACCGCAGCTCTCAATTGGGTCTTCGTCTACCAAATACTCTTCCAAGGCCCACAATTGTTACCAAGACCGATGATGACATTATAAAAAGAGCAAACAGTGAACATCCCTTTCTTGGTAGGGGCTCAAAGAAGTTTATCTTCAGCTCCTCATCCCAAACCAGTGGAATACAGCTGATAGAAGAATATAATGAAGGCATCTACCAAGTCTTGAGCCACTCTAAAAAAACTTACATTCCACCGAGGGAAAATCACAAGATATCTCCCAATGGTCTGCTATTGAAACATCCTTTACACCAGCAATGTTGTACACATCTGGGAAAGTTTCCTCAAGAGTCCAATCTCGACACCACGGATCATGCCAAAATCTAATCTAGATCAATTACAAGTAGAAGACTTTCCCCCATCCTTTTATTATATTCTTCCATGATTCAATCCCCTGAGGTCTTTGGGAGTTAGAACACTACCCACCCGCACAAATATCCATATTTAGAATCTACACAAATACTAGTACCCAGTGGGGACTCTATAAAAGTTATGACTAGCAATTTTTTTCTTATGCATGGTCCAGCATCAAAACTACAGCAACAAAGATCACCCAAACCAAAAGATAAATTATGTTCCAAAATTATAGTAAATGATAATTGATAAAGTTGGAAGGAAAAAATGTGTACAGCTGAAGAAATCAACACTAATTTATAACCTTATTAAGGGAAAAGCACATACCGTAATTCGATGCTGCTTCTCTTTCTTGTTGTATACACACAAAACATAAACCATCTGCACAAAGCAAATACATAAACCAAGTGAGACACTCCATCATGAAGAAAGAATACAGCCAGTATCCTACATACCAGCAGAACTAGAACAGGTCAGATCTATTGGATATAGCATTCGTCTTTGTGTGTGCATGCCCCGGGGGGGGGGGGGGGGGGGGGGGGGGGGGGGTGGGGTTTAAAAGCTGTTTATGTCTGCAGCAAGCAAAACCTGCTTCATGGCACTATCACAAATACAATTTCGAAGGTTCTCGTCTCAGGAAATTGGCATTTGTGAAAATATATGCTTAATTTTTCTTTCTACATATCCTAGGGTCACTCACAAGCAAGCCACTCCAATCTCCAAAAGTTCAAGAGCGTCCTAATGTCTGCTCAAAGTTCCAAACAGACACAGAAGTGAAAATAAGGATTTACTGATTAAACTCACAGATAACCATCACAATAATGAAATAAGATAAGACAAGATTAGAAGAGAAACTGCTGGCTACTGCCTCATAGTGCACATAGTCTAACTCAACAACACTAACGCCACAACAGATTTACCATAGTTCCAAAATCTTACATAATTTAACACTATTGCCTCAAGAAAATTAGCTCCCGCAATTAGCCTACTTGAAATCTACTAGAAAAACGAAACGGACAAGAAATTTGAGCTAGGAGTACCCGTAAAATTTACTTACTCCGTAAAACATTCAAATTCAGTTCAAACGGTTAGTTTATCATTTATTGAAGAATCACAAGAAGCAATCATCAAGAGAGAGAGAAAAGAGAACTCACATGTCCATGGTGGGTCTTCAGGCCTCGATCCTCCACTCTACAGTTTCCATCAATTACCATGGTTTTAATTGGAACCTAAATAAGCCCACCCCACCCCCCCCAAAAAAAAAACTTTACAACGTCGAATTACATTGTATTATTTACGAACGCAATAAATATGTAAAATGAATAAATAAAGATTCTTAGTTTAAAAAAAAAAATTTAAAAGTTCAGAATCTTCTGTTCCTTTTTTGCTAATAAAAATTCTAGTTCTCCTTTAACGCCAATCCTCCTGCAATTTTACTAAAAGCAAATTATAAAGCATCAAACACAAAAACACGAGTTTGAAAATCCAGCACACGACGAAAAAATCAAAATTCTTCAAGAAAAGGAAAGGAAATGGGAAATCATAGGAATTTAGGATTCTATCACTAAGAAAGAATCAAAATCCTTAAAAAAGCGACAGAAAGAGGAAAATCACCTGATTGTCCTGAGGTTTTCTCTTGTAGTAAGCAAGCAAGCGAGACCCGAGAACGAAATACCGCATGTGGATGAACGAGCGCCCGATCTTTCTCCGTCCGTAGCGGACCATCCAACCTTCGTACACCACCTTGGACGACATCGTTCTCACACCGAGCAAAGAAAAAAGATTCCACAATCCAACTCGAAAATGGAAAAACTCGCTGACTCGGAAGCTCGGAGATTGGCAAACTTCTTTGCTTCGAGGAGATCAGTGAGATACCTGAGTGACTTGATTGGTCATGGTTTTGGTATTCAGAAATCCTTTCAGATAGTCAGTATTCGGAAGCGAATGAACAGAAAATCAGCGAATATATGTCTCATTTCTTGGGGTACACAAGGAATTCGCATCCTAGATATTGAAATTCCGCATGAGAAAGGAAGATGCGAATTCAAATTCTGATTGACCTCGCAGTAAATCCAGCGAGAGAGAGAGGGAGAGTAGGGACAGGAGGAGCTTTCTTCTTCCTTTACTTTACGTGTCACGTCACGCCGGGATCGGGGACAAATTGTCGAAACGACGGCGTACAGGGTGTTCAGAGAGAGAGAGAGAGAGGGGAGTGTTGTCCAGGATATAGAGGACTGTGACCGACTGAGAGCAGTGAGGGGCTCAAGTTGGGTATGTGCGGGCGACGTGGAGGGATACCATAGGCCAGTGGGGCCAGGGGAGATCTTGGCGCCGTGAGGCCGTCTTTGTCCAGCTGCGGGTTAAAAATAAAACAACAAAATTATTGATCGTATTTCTTATTAGAGAAATAATTTAAAAATAATTATTATATAAAAATAAATTCCTAAATTAATGTAATTTGATGCGATATTTTAAATTATAAAATTATTTTTATTTTAAAATAAATCTAACTAATCAAATAAAATCATATTAGCTTGTGGTTTTAATTTTGTATAATATTTTTGTATGTGTAACACTTTTCTTCTCATTATCATTGTTTTAGAAGCTGTTTGGATAGGGAGATGAAAATTAAATAACATATTGTTAGAATATTATTTTTTAATATTATTATTGTTTTAAAATTTAAAAAAGTTGAATTATTTATTATATTTTATATAAAAATTTAGAAAATTTATAATATAAGATGATTGGCAAATATATATGTATATATATAATAGATAATTTTATTAATTATTCTCTCAAATAATTAATAAAATTATCTATGATGAAAAAAAAGAAAAGCGATGTCTCATTTTTTTTTCTTTTTTAAACAAGGATATTTAGGAAACAAATTTAGGAAATCAGGTGGACCGAATGACATGTTTAACAGAAATGAAGAACTCAATTCGAGTTATGTTTTATTTGAAAATGAGAAATTTTATTTACAGTTTTTACTTAGGGATTATATGTGTAGGCTTTTTATTAAATGAAAAAAATTATTATTTCAAGAGGGATAGTTTTATAATTTAAAAAATATTTAAAGATAAAATTACTTAGACTTTAGTACTTAAATAGAGACTGTATTTAATATTGCTTTTTGAAAAAAAAAGAAAGAGAGGGAGAGATTGTAGCATATATAGGCGAATAGGATGATTAATATAAGAGAAATTTTATTTAGACTTTCGTTGCATAAATGTTTAGCAGTACTATACATTTAATGTTGCCGTAAAGCTGCAAAATTTGGGTTGGATTTGTCTCATGCTCATTTATGAAATGAGTACGGAAATATGAAGATTATTAATTGCGCGTGAGAAATTGTGTTGCACTAATAATTCCAAGTCAAAGCGATGATTTAAGATAAAAATTAAAAATTAAATAAAATATTATTATTATTTAAAAATTTAAAAAAATTAAATTATATTTTAAATAAGAATTTATGAAAGTTATAATGATGAAATAAGATAAAAGTATTAATCCAAACTGAACCTTAGGTTCTGTTTGGATTGAGAGTTGAGATATTAAATAAAATATTATTAAAATATTATTTTTTAATGTTATTATTATTTTGAGATTTGAAAAAATTGAATAGTTTATTATATTTTATGTTAAAATTTAAAAAATTATAATGATAAGTTGAGATTAGTTAAGATCAATTCTAAATTCAAACAGGACCTAAATTGCTTGTATGTCAAGTGATTTTAAATGATTTATAAATAATAATAAAATAATCACTTATCAAACAGAGCCTTAACCATTTTAGAATTGTTGTTTCATTTGAAGGCATTTTTCAGAGAGAACGTGTCCTAGAGTTTCAAATGTAGATTGCTCGTGAATCCATCGAGGAAACACTACAATTACTCAAGCGAGTTTTAGATAGTGAGTTGAGATGAAAGTTAAAAATTGAATAAAATATTATTTTTTTAATATTATTATTATTTTTAGATTTAAAAAAATTAAATTATTTATAATATTTTATGTAAAAATTTAGAAAATATTTAATAATAGAATGGAATGAAATGAAATGAACAGCATCATGCACTATATATTCGCAAAGGAAAATAATAGGTAGACTGATAAAATGTACCTATCATTTGTCTCGAAAAGGTTTTCTTTTTCCCTTAAAGTTTGTATTTGTTTATTTTTTAATATATCTTTTTTTATATTTTATATTTTTAAATATATATATATATACACATAAATGCTTCAAAAAGTTACACAATCCGTACAATTTTTCGATGAGTGTTCTCGATAATCCTAACATTGTCCATTCACAAATCTCCTTTGTTGCCTGTGAGAAAAGAAGAACATGAGACGACAAATCTCATCATGTTGGAATCAAGTTCATAGAAACTCAAATCTATAATCCGTCCTCCATCAATGAATCAACATGTTTAGTGTTCCTTTCTCCATAATTGACAAAGGAATAAGCTAAACTCATTGATCTCGTGCAAAAAGAAAAAGAAAAAGAAAAAGAAAAGACAAAGTCACGTCCCTTATTTCAAGATCAAAGTCTCAGATCCCCACCACCAACATCATCGGCACATCTTTCCACATCTCCCTGTTTTATTTTATAATAAAAGAGTAATGTTATAGAAAAATCACTATAACAATACACATTTTTTACTTACTGTGTGGCTGCTTCTAGTTGATTGTTCCTAACATTCACTTGGAAAGATGTGTGGTCTATATGATGTCACATCATGTATATAAAATGGATGTTTCTAATAGTAACTTCTATATATATTTATTCATAATAAAAACAACAGTAAACGAGGTTTGATTCGCAGAATGTAAGCCGTTTATAGTGGGCATAAGTATGCAGAAGTCACGTGCTTTGGAGATCCATCACTCAAATGCGCATCTGCAACTGTAACTTCCTCGTCTTTCCTTGTTAAATTCCCAATCAGTTGCAGTTCAGAAGTACTGAACTATTCTATTACACTTTTTAAAGGGGGAAAAAAGTTATTTTTTGTGCTTCAATACGTATGAGTGTCGTGTTTGAGCTTTGAACAATGAAGAAGGCTTTCTCCAAGGCTTTTTTTCTGTTTAATTTGTTGATGTGTTTATATGTAGAAATTTGTTTCGGGCCTTCAATTTTGATTAATCCAGTTGTTTAATTAACTCTCATTATAAACAGATAATTAACCGATCAATAAGAAGATTCTAAAAAATAAGAGTTTTACGTTAGTTAATTTCGTGCATGAAAAAAATGAGTGAACGCAATGGCGGAAATAGCAATTGTGTTGAGGGGTACCAACTTTTCTACTGTGTGACATATTTATCTAAAAAGTAATAATAGATACAGTCATAGGAGTGCAAGCACTACGCACTTCTTTTGGAAAAAAAATGAGGTCCACTGTTAAAAAATAATTTTTTTATGTAAGTTATAGGTTTACTTACTTTTTTCAAAAGAAGTAGGCGGGACTTGCACATCTTAAGATTGTCAATATCATCTCTCTTATGTAAATTAAAAAGAGATTGAAAAATCATAAAAACATAACTACATATAAAAGTATATCTTGGTAATTTGCTATATACATGTAGAAATAAAATTATAAAAACACAACTTAAGATATGTTTCAGATTCTGACGATAATGTTTCGTGGAATAATATTCATTCATTGTTATTTTTGTAATAAAATATTTAAAATTTATTTTCTTCATATAAACTATCAAGAGATCTTTTAGAATGTCATCTTTTATTCTAATATATAAGCGACTTTATCAGATTTCATGCAAAATCTAGATATTTTCGTATCACATTAAACATATAATACTATAATTGAAAGTTTAACTAAATTCTTTTCTTACTCAACAAAGTTTAGAGGATAAAATCTCGCAACTATTTTTCATATAGATCATCGACCTTAAATAATTTTTCTTATATTTTCACTCTGGATTCCATAATAAGAAGCTAATATTGTATGACAAAACATTTTAGGATCCATATTAATAAGCTTATTATTTTTCCTAAACTTAATTTTAAGTTTAATTTTGAAAATGCCACATCCTTCAAAATAAATAATATATAGAAATTAAATAGAATTTTGGGACTATAAGAAAAAAAAAGTAAATGGGGCATTTTTAGGTATATTGAAACATAAACGTTTCTGACTAGATACACTTATAATGTGGTCTTATCGGATACCAATAGAGAGCTAACATGTAAGCCTTCCTCAATTGTGACAGTGGGGATGCATACATGAGATCATGTGATTCTCCATCTCGATCGACTCTCTCTCTCTTCGAAATCGATCGACTCTCCCTCTCTTCGAAATCGATCGACTCTCCCTCTCTCTCCAAGAACGCTCATGGGATCACTCGACTCTCCCTCTCTCTCCTTTCGAAATCGATCGAGCCTCTCTCTCCTTCCAAACTTCGATCGCTCGACTCTCCCTCTCTCTCTCTCTCTCTCTCTCTCTCTCTCTCTCTCTCTCTCTCTCCTCTCCCTTTCTCTCCTTTGATCTCTCACGGGAAGTCCCTCTTGAAATCAATCAGTCGACTCTCTCTCTCTCATCTTCCCTCTCTCTCATTCGATCTCTCTCATTCGATCTCCCTCACAAAAACCCTCCCAACTGTCGAGCACCTCAGGTATACAATCCCTAATTTTATTTTTTGTAATCCCTAATTTTTTGTAATCTCTAATTTCTAATAGTGTGTGTTTTGTTGTAGGATTTTTGGCTTTGATTTTTCACTATCCACACAACGACAAACCAAGCATTTCACATGGTCAGTGTTTTTTTTATTACATTTTATTTTCCAAACAAATTGCTATATTTGTTATCCTCTTTGTAGGATTCTGAATATCAGTACTAACTCTAGAGAACTTAAGGTAGTCTGATGTAGTGATCGATTTGTGCAGAGTTAGTGTGCTAGTTTCAGTTCTTTTGAAATGAAAGTGATCTTTGTTGTTTTGTTTCTATTAATTTCCTCCAACATACTTGGGGTATATGCTATGTAATGCTTGTTTTGATTCAGCTTCTGCACTTTTTTCCTAAGGCAATGGTATGAATTTACATAGTAGTTTGAATAGTAATTTGATAATATTGGGATTGAATCCTATATTGATTACATTGTTTTATATTGAGATGAAGGATTTTGAGTGGAGTTTGGATAGTGATGATGTTGAGATACTACCGACTAAAAACTGTCCACAAGGTGTAAATGAAATTATTGAAGATGAAATCGTGGAAGATCAATGTGATGTGAATGTTGGAGATAGCGTGCATTTGAGATACTTTGATGATGATAGAGTGAATGTGGAAGATGGAGATGGAGTCAATTTCAAGTCCACTTCTAGTAGTGAACTTTTTGAACCGTTCATTGGAAAATATTTTGATGAAGTTGAGAACGCCTAAGCATTTTACTAGGCATATGTAAGACGAAAATGTTTTACAATGAGGACCAACCATACGCAATTATCGAGAGGGGATAAAAAATTAATCGGAAGACACTATGTTTGTACAAGAGAGGGATTTAGGCGTGAAAGTCTCAAACAAAAACAAAGACAAATTTTCGAACCCGTTGAAACAAAAATTTAGTATAAAACTACCATGTGTATAAAAAAGGATAATAAAAGGTGGAAAGTATGCAAATTCGTGCCTGAACATAATTATGAGCTACTCACAGCAAGAAGTACATGTATGCTTCGTGGACATAGAGGAGTGACACGTGTGCAAAAAAACCTCATTCTCACTTTGAATGAGTCTGGTGTACCAACAAGGAAGATAATATGTGTTAAGCAAAGAAGCAGGTGGTGATTTTAACATTGGTTGTATTAAAAATGACGTAAAAAATTATTTGGGAAATAAAAGAAGAAAATTGTTTGAAGAGAGAGATGCAAAAATGTTGCATGCATACTTTCTTGAACGACAGTGTAAAGAACCTGGGTTTGTGTACTCTATACAGGTCGATGAGAATGGGTATATGGGACACTGTTTTAAATTTCGTACCGTACTGGCCGGTACGGTCGAAATTTTTCGTACCGGCCGTTGGGCCGGTACAGGTACTCCATACGTTTCGTACCGGCTCAAGTACCAATCGATATTTCGGCCTTCCTTTTTTTTTCATTTTTTCAAATTACAAGCTTATTTTTTGACCCTCAATTCAGACTATGCTATTTATAATTTATATATATGTATTTATATATAATTTATTCATATATAGACTATTATTTTGAAATATAATTTATATATATATATAATTTTTTCATATATCGACTATCCCGAAATGGTACCGGTATCAAAATATTTCGTTCTAGTGTCTTGACAGGTATGGCTTCCGGTACGGTATTCAAAACATTGGTATGGGAAACTATTTTTAGGCAGATGGAAGATCAAGGTCTGCATATCAATAGTTCGGAGATGTTGTCATGTTTGATGCGACTTACCTCACAAATGTTTATAAGATGCCATTTGTGTCGTTCTCAGGAGTTAATCATCATCATCAAACCATAATATTTTGTTATGCGTTGGTAGTCAACGAGACAACTGATTCCTATATATGGTTACTAAGAACATGGCAATAAGCAATACTTGTGCATGCCCTCTCAACCATTATTACTAATGATGACAAAGCTATGGCCAATGTCATTGCAAAGATACTCTCAAATACAACTCACCGGTTGTGCTTATGACATATTTTACAAAACATTTCAGAACATTTGGCACATGTCTATAACAAGTTTCCAGACTTTAAAAAAAGAGTTTCATCATTATATCCATGATACAATAACATCTTATGAGTTCGAGAATGAATGAGTTTCAATACCAGTGAAATATGGTCTAGTAGGTAATGATTGGCTGCAAAATCTTTACAACCGACAAGAGAAGTGGGTTTTGGCTTATTTACGAACCACATTTTATACCGATATGTCAATCACGCAAAGGAGCAAGAGCATGAATAAATTTTTCAAAGATTATGTGCGATTGAACATGATGGTGAATGACTTTGTGCATTAGTGCGAGAAAGCCTTAGATGCACGCTATTTTAAGGAGAAAAAGAAGGATGTGAGAAAGAAATTGACTAGACCGGTTTTGAAAACATGTTTAGAAATTGAAGAAGAGACGATCAAAGTGTATACAAGGAAGTCATTCAGTATCTTTCAAAATGAGTTAATCAATTGCCAACTGATTGAGTTGAATTATTACATATTTTATACATCTAGAATCCATATATTTAAATTATTTCATTACATTATTTTTTATTTTAGATGAAAAAATGGTTGAATAAATTTAAGTTGTGATTTAAATTGATTTATAGCATAATTATGCTTAATTTTATACCTTGTGATTTAATTGGGCAATATTTTCTTCACATGCATAACACATTTTTTATATTATATTCTTCATTTTTTTTATTTCTTTTTTATTATTATTTATTTTTCTTTCCAAGCCAAGAAATGTAAAAGAAAAGTAAAAAAGACACCAACAATCTCTTGGTGTTTGAAATTTGGACGGAAGCAACACAAAACTCTTTTGGTTTTGCAAGTTGGGCAACACACATGGAAAAGGAAAAAAAAAAAAACTCACACACGCCACACGGAAAAGAAAAAAAAAAGGTATGAGAAAAGTGAAAAAAAAAACACCAAAAGAAAAAGCAAGGGCTTTTGAATAGGAAAAAAACCTAAGGTCATTAGGGCCCTTTTTCACTTGGCATTTGCGTAAGAGGCACGAGTTTTATTATTAGGAGGACTTTTTCATTTGGAGGCTAGAGATGGAAGCAAACAGAGAAATAAGGCGCGACGGGTTGAAGAACCTCGAGGGGTCCAAACTGCAGCTTCTCAAGCCTCCTCCACTGCTTTTCATCTTCATCTCCATCCATTTGGCTTGCTCTTTTCTTTCCCTAATCTCTATTTAATTTTAGAATGAATTTTATAGTGTATTTTTTAGATTTGTAATTTAGAATCATTTAATTTTATATATTTTATTTTTAGTATGTTTAAGTTTGATGTAGTTATTTTTTTTGCTCTTTTAAGTTTTCGTTTAACAATGATTACAATTGCTATAGATTGATTTTGAGAATTTGTGATTTGAATACAAGAATGAACTCTAGAATCTTTATTTTGGAGTTTTTCAATTTTCAGTTTGTATTTTGTCAATTACTTTCTAATCTAGTTTAATTCTTAACTTAGTTTTATTAATCTCTTAGTTCCATTGCATATTAGATTGATTAAAGCTTAATTATGACTTAAATAATTTAAGTTTTATTAATTAATTTTCTGATTAATTGAGATTATTTAGCTTAGTTGGTTCATTGATTGTTAATTTTAATTTGTTAGTCTTTTACATCTCATTCTGACACTAAAAAAAATCTAAAAATATGAATCTAATCTATTACTAGTGCATTTTTTATTCTCATTGCACTTTTCCATTCATTGCACATACCATCACTTTTATTTTCTCTTTGTGAATATTTTTATCATTTTAAACGAGTTTGATTTTAAGTAACTTTCCATGAGGAGAGACAATTTATGAATTTATTCCTAATTATTACGCGACACCTTCCTGCATTGGAATAACCTTTGTGCTACTCATTTTTTAACAAGTCACCAACGGTACAAAGCAACAAAAGTTCAGAAAGAGGGTGAAAATAAGATGTATGAGGCAGCACCTGAGGGTAAGGACAAACGTATTTATTATGTGACTGTGGACTATGGAGAAGCAACAACAATATGTATATGTCATATGTTTGAGTTTCTGGGTATTCTTTGTAGGTATATCCTATGTGTCTTCATGAAGAAATCAAACTTAGATTGTTTGCCACATCAGTATGTTCTTGAAAGATGGACTATCAACGCTAAGAGTCGAGCTATCGGTGAAATACCAAATTTCAATGGCCATGTTTCGACACAAGAAGATCCGATAATGCGAAAAAAACATTTGATAATATAGTTTTACGATATTGTAGAACTTGCCTCACAATCAAGGTTTAGAATTGACCACATTTCTCTTGCATTGGGCAAGGTACACAACGAGTTGCTTTTGATGGATAATATTGAAGAACAAAATTTGAAAGGTGGATACATGTCACGTAATGATTCTCATGTGTTAAAATCACAAGTAATATCAAATTTCTTACAAACTTTACAAGATCCTCAATAGGTGCCAACTAGGGGTGATAAACGGTCCGGTCGGACCGAACGGACCGACTGTTTCGGTCCAGACCGGACCAAGACTTAGACCGGTCCGGTCCGGTCCACATTTTAGAGGACCGAAAACATTCGATCCGGTCCACGGTCCACGGTTTTTTCGGACCAGACCAGACCGAACCGAATGAAAAAAAAAATATATTTTATATATAATAATTGTACAATTAACAATATAAATTTTTAAATATATTATTAATACTTGTTAATATTCTATAAATTAACAATATTTTATATATATTTTTATCTAACCTATCACTATTAACAATATAAAATTTTAAATATGCTATTAACACTTGTTAATATTCTATGAATTAATAAATATATAATATCAATTAGTTAATTATATAGTAATTATATAAATTACTAATATAATTTTCATCTAATTTATTATCATTGACCATATAAAATATTTTTTTATTGAGTTTGTTACATAATCCATATTAATAAATCACTTAATTTAATTTAGTATTTTAAATAAAAATTTTTCATTAATTATTTAAAAAAAAAGGCCGGACCGACCGGACCGATAGCTATCGGTTCAGTCTGGAAAAATGATGGACCGAAAATATTCGGTCCATCGCCAAACCGGACCGAACCGGACCAGACCATTTGCAGACCTAGTGCCAACGAAAGGAAGACCAAAATCTTTGAGAGCAAAGAACCCGAGAGAGACTCAATCAGTGAATAAAAGACGTTGTAACATTTGTAAGATTGATGGTCATACCAAAAACAACTATCATTCGTTAGGGTATAATACAAAGATCCTTTTATTTTCTTGCGTTTTGATTTAATAACTTCATTTTTATGCTTGTTTTGTCTTTCATATAGGGATGTTGGAAATATAAATGACAACATATCACAAAGGGTAGATCTTGAACAAGAAACATGAGGTTGGTGTTTAACTTGGACATGCAACTTCTTTGTATGAAATGTGATGGTACTCTTATTGGCAAAACTCTTTTTTTTTTTTTTTTTATGTTACAGCCTATGGAGATAAAGGCAAATGACATCCAAGAAATCAATGAATTTGGGTTTGTTAATGTTTGATTTTTTTTGGTACAGTTGCTAATGTTTGGTAAATCTATGAGTTTGTTGGTTAGTTTCATGTTTGGCAAATTATTCTTTATTTGAAATTTGATATTTTTTTGCTTTCACAAGTGTAATTCACGGTTGATTAGAGGTCTGAAAATTCAATAATTCACCAGCCCCATTTCTCTGGAAATTCAACCACTGGTGGTGGCGTCTTGGCCAATGTTGCTGCTGTTGTTAGAATTACACTTCAATCCGCCAATGACATTTTGTTATCTCTTTTTGTTTTAGTTTTTTGCAACGCAACTGTACTAAGAAATGCCAAAACGTATTTGATTTTTTTTAATGTTTCAGTTTTTTTAATGTTTCTTGGATGTTTGGAACCAAGAAATCAAACAAGAAAATTATTTGATTTAGTTCTTGATCTTTTGTTGGCATTTATAGACTTTCAGATAGGGTGGCCATGCTACTTTTAGTTTTAATTCTCTTGGCCTTTGGATATTGTAATTTTATTTTTCTCAACTGAGATAAAGGATCTGAGATAAAAATTCTTGATAGGCACAAAAAGTGGGATTTCTCAAAAACTAAAGAAAGGATCTGAAAATTCTTGAGTTGAAGTCATGCCATGTTTTGATAGGCACAAAAGGTAGCATTTGATGGTCTTGGCATATCTCTTCTTTTGACATCAAACCCGTCTATCTAGGTAATTGAGTATTGTAGTCCAATATAAAGGTCGGATGCATGGCTCTCGTGTGAATTATGGTTATGGCTCTCGAGATATTGAAGATTTTAATTGATTATCATATCTTAATACAACTACAATAATAAGTACAATAAATGGCTATTATATATATAAGCTGGTAGATATAAACCAATTTTATGTTCTAAGCAAATTAATAAAGGGTCATCTTAGATATAAACCAACTGTCCTTAGTACATGATTATTGTTGAAAAGTTAAAGCAATTACAACACAAAGCAAAACAATACAAAACCAAGACAAGGATAAAACTTTTAATATTTCATTGTACTTCTTTTCCATAGTTTTGAATTTCACTTCTTCAACGAACTTACATTCTTGATTAATCATGTCGTTCATTCTTTGAGCTAACTCCAATGTTATTTTGCAACAACTATTTTGTTCCATATCAAAATCAAGCCATTGAAAAAATCTGCATTATTTGTCCATCTTATACTTTGGACAATTGAAAAACTGTCTGCCAAAACTAGTATATTTCGCAGAAATCCTTAGCTTTGATGGAATCCCAAGTGGCAAAGTGGTCTCTCCAAAAACTTTGATGGAATCTCAAGCTTCATCTTTTGTTCTTGAAGTCCAAGAACTTGAACTAGCACCGCTGTTAAACTTGAGAGGCAAGAACAACGAGATCAAAAAACAGTTAGTTAAAAATTAAACAAGAGCAAGAAAGTAAGGTGGAAACAAACCTTTTTACAACCTTTGATGACCAAATTTTAGTCCAAACAAACTCTTAATTAATATCCAAATAATCCAAACAGACTGAAAGGAGTAATAAAATTAAGAAGGTGCAGTTCAAGGAGTTTAGTATCACGTCTATAAGTAGGGAGAGTGACAGAGCTTGTTACCCAAATGGCATAGCTAATTGCCATCTAGGTCATGCTACTGTCATTTACATTTTGCTCTCACTTTCTACTTTCAAATGTGGTGCTTATTATACTAACAACTACATTAATACCACGGAAAAAACTAGCAGCATTAATCCAAGCATCACTAATGAAATGCATAGATTTAATGTCAACCTGATTCACCCCTTCTCCCCTACTAAGTTTCCAACTCAGATTTCTATCCATCTAAATGACTTTAGATTTATGTCCCAACTCAGATTTCTATCCCTATTTCTATCCAACTCAGATTTCTATCCAACTCAGATTACCCTCCCAACTCAAATTTATATCCAACTACGTACCTTCATTATTCGATGGAGTCGAGAGAGGGTTAAGGTTTTGAAGTTTTTTAAAGCAAGCAATGAAAAAACTCTACAAAATTAAACAAACGAGAATTAGGGATTTCTTAAAAATAAAATAATGTATTTCTCAAAAATACACTCCTAATCTACTGTCAGGAGAAGAAAACATGAACAACGAAATCCAAAATATAATTACCTCGGCGTCTTCTTTGTAGGTCTCGGATGTCACGTTAGGGTTCGGTCGAGAGGGAATGAGAGACGGAGACGGAGTTTTCACGTTAGGGTTCGATCACGAGAGGGAATGAGAGTGAAGGATATGGAGTTTTCAGATCGAGAGAGGCGATGTGAGGGAGGGTTTGGGTTTCAATTTCACTTTCGAATTGAGAGATAGAGTGAGAGAGCATAGAGAATCTGGGTGGCTTCGATGAGAGGCAGTGAGGGCTTGGGTGGTTTTGTCTTTCGCATTGCTCGACAAAGAGAGAGAGAGAGAGAGAGAGAGAGAGAGAGAGAGAGAGAGAGAGAGAGCAAGCAGAGAGAGGGAAAAGAGGGTTTTGTCTTTCATCGGATCGCTTCGACAGAGAGAGTAAGAGAGCAGAGAGAGAGGGGGAGGGGAGGCTCGAAAGGCAGAGAGAGTGAGGGACACAAATCCCCTATTTACGTGGATTGTAATTGGGCTCATGTGCTCGCTTACGTGGTAGCTCCTTACTGGTCTCCTATAAGACCACTTTATAGGAGTCTCCAGCGAGAAGTTATTCTCATATTGAAATTTTATGGGGAGTGAAATGAAAATTTTTTGTTTTATATAAAAGTTTAAAATATTATTTTTAAATATTATTATTGTTTTACGATATGAAAAAGTTGAATTGAGATTTGAAAAAATTGATTTGTTTATTATATTTTGTGTGAGAGTTTGAGAAAATTGTAATGAGAGATGAAATAAGATGAGATGAGAAGTTTATGTCTCATCCCATGCCCCAACATACCCTAAATCTTGAGCCGTGAAATTATGTTGTAAGACTCCGGTAGACTCTTAAATCACTTATAGGGACAATTACAATAATTTAACGTAGGTTGTAAGACGAATAAATATCCAGTATTGTGAGAATTCTGCTCCGGTTGAGATAATTCTAATTTATCTACAACCAGTAATTCTGAAGAAATTTTTTCCTCTTTTTTTTTCAATAAAAGAATTTCACCCTTCTGTTAGATATTTTTACATGCCTCTCTTTGCACCTTGAGAAAGCTTTGATTTTATACAATTATGTCATTTTGGTAACTAAACTATGAAAAAAGTATTGGTTGTAAACTCAATCAGCAAAGGGTTTTGACTAGGGGTGCTATCGCAGGGCCACCCCCTCCCCGTCCCCCGTCCCAGCATGGGCGGGGGTGGGGATTTTTTCCCCATAATCCACCTTCGTCCATGCGGGGGCGGGGTACCCCGTCCGTTGCACGGGGTGCGGGGGTGGACCTCCATCCGTCGGCCCTCCGCCCCCCTCTTCCCCTCTCCGGCTCTTCCAATCGATTACAACAAACCCAAACCCAAGAGAGATTCATCTCTGTGTCTTTTACAACAAGACCAAGCACAAGAGATATTCATCTACCTCGGCGTCTGTTACTTTCATGGCAAACAAAATCGATTCCTCTCAGTCTTAGCGGTGTCTGTTATAACAAATCTAGTCGAGTCCTCTTTGCCGGCGTTTATTACTTCCATGGCAAAAAAAATCGAGAGAGTTAGATTGAGAGAGTTTAAGAGAGATTGAGAGAGTTTGGGTCCTTGGGAGTCTGGGTTTGGAACGAGAGAGATCGAGATCGAGAGACGGAGAGAGATCAAGAAAGAAAAAGAGAAACTGAGGAAATTGGGGGGGGGGGGGGGGGGGGGGTTTGACATGCGAGAGCGGTACAGGGGATTTACGGAGCGGGGTTAAGCCTCCTCCGTCCCCCGCCTCCACAACGCCCCTATTATACGGGCGGGGGGCCCCGCCCCCGTCTGTGCGGAGCGGATCCCCCGCCCCACCCAGGCGGGGGTGGAGCGAACGGGGCGATGCCACCCGCTGCCCACCCCTAGTTTTGACAATAGTTTTGTCTAATATCGATAGAATAACACCTTTTTTGTTATGTAGAATTTTATTGCAATATTATGAGACAAAGTTTAAATACTAAAAGTGTTTTATCTTATCTTATCATTATAATTTTTTTAAATTATTACATAAAATATGATAAACAATTTAATTTTTTCAAATCTCAAAACAATAATAATATTAAAAAATAATATTCAAATAATATTTTATTCAATTTTCAATTTTTATCTTAGTTTATCTTATCTCAACCTACTATCTAAATGACAAAAAAAAAAAAAAAAATTGAGGATTAACCATGCCTACAATTGCTAGACTTTCAATTTATCTTCTTAAAATAGAGAAATATGTCATTTGTGTGTACACATTTAAAACATAATTGTATTGTGTGTACTAGTTTGGGTACTTAGATATTTTTATAATATTTAATTACTATTTATTATTTGTTTTTATTATTTATTTATTATTATTATTAGAATTTTTGAAAGAAAACTGCTATGGATTTTGAATTCGGAATCCAAAATGTATCCCGAATAGAATATTTTTTTATGTATTTTTTTAATTATCATAAACATTTAAAAAAAAATAAAAAAATCACAACATCATTAAAAATTATTTTTTTAATCATTTGGTAAAAAAATAAAAAATAAAAAAATAACATTTGGGACATGTTTTGGTTCCCAAATTCATTTCCCTTCCTGAAAAGAGGAATGCTGGACAACAGCACAACCCACCTTTAGAAATTATTATTATTATTATTATTTTTAACTCAACACACCAGTATTGGATGTAGCCTGTAACAAATATTTTTCCACTTCAAAATGCATAGCGTTCAATGTGATGGACCGCATGTGAGGTTCACATCATTGTCCTAAAAGCGTCATTGATTCATTCTTTACTTTTACAGTCTGTCTGGTACTCTCGCTCAGAAAGAAGGAAGTCTGATACAGGAACGATTAAAGTTTGCCACAGAAATGAAGACGATTCTTACTACGAACACCTGCTTCTTTTCGAAACAGAAAATCCAGGTTGATTATTTTTTTAGCTGAATAATCCATATTGATTCAAGAACACGAAGAAAACCCCAGAAATTTGACCGAAGAACAGTCCAAACTTCAAAGGATTAGTTGATTGAATCTCAGAGTGGTAAAAGCTTTGGAAAAAGAAGCAAAAGAAAAGAAAAATGGGATCTTTCAAGGGTCATGTTCTGCCGGGAACATTGTTTCTGTTGGTTGGGGTGTGGCACATATGGAGCTCTATGGTTCGATACGTTGCGAACCCGAAAACGTTCAGAGTTCGGGTTTGGAATCCCGTGCCGGGTTTTGACGGGAGGCTCAAGTATTTGGAGCTTTATCTTGTTGCAGTTGGTGCTTTTATTGATATGTGTATTGAGCTTTTGTATTCGACCCACCTCAAATTTGTTGCCGATGATGTCTCGAATCCGTCCCACTTGAATAATTTGGAGCACTCAGGGATGCTCCTAATGTTCTTCATCTTTGGTTTGGTTGCTCTGTTCTCTGAGAAAACAAGGTTAGTCATAGGTTTTTTCTCGAGAATTTCATGTTCTTTCATGTAGCTACTAAGCTTTTTGGTGCCTGAGTTTTGATGAAACGGTAAAAGCTGAGCCTAAATGATTTTGGCTTGCTCGGTTTGAATTTTTTCATTGTGCCCAAATTTTAATTTTCTGCATACCAATCAATTCATTGTACACCATTAGATATATGTTAAATCGCAAGCAAAAACCAGCTTTTGCTACAGTTTTGTAACTGAGAAGTTTATAACTGCTTTATGCAGTCATGCTTGGGTTTGGTTCAATTTAGCGGATGTACATTGAAGCTTGGAGGTCTGAATTTTGAATATAACATGTAAACCTTTGCAGATGGCAGTTTTACTTGAGAGCTTGCCTGGGATTTCCTCTATCCTCCTCCTCTCCTGATGTTTCTAATTAAGCCTCAATGTGTATATCATCTTTTTATGTTTAGAAACCAGGTTTTTTGGGTTTACACAGCAAGATAAGTGGACCAAACGGCACCTCCCCCATTGTTTTAAACAAGGGAGTCTGGTGGATGACTTGTGCATTTGCTATAAAACAAGGGAAAAAACCCCAGTATACACTTCCTCGAACTTTCCCTCTGATTTTAGTCTGCAGTACGATCATTGCTACCATTATGCCAAGTGCGCAAGATGGAAGAAATGTTTCTTCTTTTGTCTTGTTTTTTTTCCTCTCTATGAGGTGATCCATTAGATCAGTTTTGAAAATTGTTTTTTGGATCGGTTTGAAAATTACTTTAGGAAATATGTAGTGTCTGAGAGATATTATTAGTGGCATGAAGAGATATACACTTTCAGTAAAAAATAAGATTGCTTAGATGGGTTCCATAATCTATTTGCTCAGAAACATTTTGGAAATTTGAATGGGTTGGCGAGTCCAGACACTTTATTTCTGCATATTTCTCGTGGGAAACACTTTAATAAATAATAACTCATGACAATTAACGGATTTCCTCATCAAGCCTTGACATGTTTCTTCCAAAAAGAGAAAATTATCATCTTAACTTTACTTCCAAATACATCTTCCTATGGGACCCACAAAAATTCTTTAAAAGAATACAAAATTTCAACTCTATTCATCTTCACACCATTCACATAAATCTCAAAAATCTTGTCTGTCTCACCACCCAAACCTGCCCTAAATGTGAATGGTAGTAAGCCTTTTGAGTCATGGAGCATTTAACGGATTTCCTCATCAAGCCTTGATATGTTTTTTTTTTTAATTGGCACCGGGTGTCCAGGAACAGCATCCCGACTAATCCCGTGGGTGCACAAGTCCTCGACAAGGAGTTTTCCGCAAGTGCACTTCGGGTAACTCAAGGGGAAAATCCTCCAGTCCGATGGCCCCTAGAGATTGTTTGGACCCAAGGGGATTTGAACTTTAGACCTAAGGGAGCATACCCTCAAGCCCAAGGCCTTTACCACTTGAGCCAACCCCTAAGGGTTAAGCCTTGATATGTTGCCTACTTTTTTATTTGTATCTTTTTCTTAAATATTGGTTGAATTTAATCAGTATGTTGCTCAATGTTTCTGAAAAAATAATGATTGATGGTTATGGGCAATATTTTAAATCCAGTGAAATTAAAATTGGTAATGCCATTTTATAAAGAGGTTCACTGCATCATATTAGAACCCTACTGTTGCAATTGGTAAATCATTGCTAACTTTTACCTGACCATCACCACAAGATTTTAAAATTAAATTTATCAACTCTAATCATGGCTTTTATTGTCTTATCCTCTTTGTATTTTTTTTTTTTTTTTTTGTTCAACATTTCCTCTCTGTTTAGGTTTCTTCCCTTGCCAGAAGGAGCTCTTTGTTTGATTGCTGCCACAGCATTCTCTGTAGAGTATCTCCTATTCTACTTTCATTCGACAACCCATAAAGGCCTTGAAGGGTACTACCACCTTCTGCTTGTTCTCTTGATAGGGCTTTGCATAATGTCCACGGTTACTGGCGCCTTCTTACCAACCAGCTTCCCAGTTGATTTGTGTAGTGGCATTGCTATAACACTCCAGGGTCTTTGGTTCTATCAGACTGCCTTCACTCTCTATGGTCCCATGATGCCACACGGTTGTTGGCTTAAGGAAAGCCAGACGATCTCTTGTCACTCAAAAGACAGCGAGGCCCGAGGTGAGTTGCTTGCAAACTTCCAGCTATTTTCTTTGGTCCTTGGCGTACTTGTTGCTGTTGTGGGATCATATGCTTTTGCAGCTTCACGATATGGGCATTCTGAGCTTCGGAGCTTGCACGCTGTTCAGGATGGATTAGATCAAGATTAGAGTAGGGTATATATTTGTATGATCTTTCTGAAGTCCCAGTTATGTAGGGTCTTCTCAAAGAGGCATTTTGATCTCTTCTGGAGATGAAATTGTTTTATTCTATTTGCATGTAGTTCGAATCTGTGCACTTAATCCAATAAATATGCTGTTCAAGCATGATACAGTGGTCTGGTATCATGATTGTCTATTTATCTTGGTTCTGGTTTGGACAGAAGAATGTCTCGTAATGCATTTTATCTCATCTAATTATTACAACTTTTTCAAATCCCAAAACAGTAATAATATTGAAAAAATATATTCTAACAATATTTTATTTAATTTTTAACTTTTATCTCAACTCATATCATCTCATCTACGAAATGGTGCAATTTGTGAAATGGACTGCGAATGTGACAAAGGAGTGCAATTTGTTTAGAACAATGGCTTCACCATCAACAATGATATAGATTCTGGGAATAGGTATATGGCAACATTGTTTGAGACATAATTATTTTGGGTACAGCAACGGACATGATTGAGGATGTTTTCCAAAGGAGAAAAAAAAAACACTATTTGCGAGGCTGGTGAATGTAGAGACCATTTTGTCATTCTCATCTTCTTCTCCTCAAGTTGTTCAGTTTTTCTTCTGTCATGTAATCCCCCCAAAAGGGATGTCTACTACTGATGTAACAAAACAATAGAATGACGAGAAAAATGTCTCATACGAGAAAAGTTGAATTGCTCTAGAGCAACTTCTTTTTTTCTTTATTCTGAAAAAGTTCTCTTTTTTCCCAAGCCCCATCTTCTTTATGTAAAGTACTCAGTTATTACAACTGAATATTAATGGTAATACTGGTATGCTAGATTACATTACAATAAACTCTTCATCACCATATGGTAACCTATTCAAAGAGATATCTTGGCTCTCAAACCTGACTAAAAAACTCTTCCATTTGATAAAGAATGCATGGAGCTGCTGCATACTACAATGAGGCTAATGCTGAACTTATCTCTAAAAATGGTAATAAACCCGACAGCACTTAATACCTATTTTGAACCCAGCCAATACTGAGTTTAAATAATACTGTCATAAGCACTGAAGCTAATGTTAAATGCACCAAAAAAAAAGGAATTCAAAACAGATCTAAATTATAGCTCTGACACTCTGGACCAACAGCTGCTCAATTGCATCAAGTTTTCTTGGTCCATGTAGAGAAAAGTTGGTAGAGAAACAGTTTGAAAAATCGAAGGATAGAGCAGACGCAAAAGATTGGAATGCTTTTCCAGCTGAAAACAAGACAGACTATGTATTCAGATAATTGGCTGGCCTTTAGCCATTGCCGCAACCTCCCAATACCGATCGCTGCACATTTGATTCCGACAGTTTCTTGATTCACTAGGATAAAAGTTGGCATAAAAATATCTAAGCAGTCAGGCATACAGCACAAGCACCTGAATTTGTAATATAAAGAAACTTGAGAGAGTCACTAGAGTCATACTGTTGAGCAATATTTATTTCATTTTAGCTCAATCAAGTTTCCCTAATACATCATTATGTTTTACAGGATAAGCCAATCCATTTAGTAGGGAACAATTATGGAATCTATGAGCTCTTGAAGTGGAGCCAGCTCTTTTCTGTCAATTAGCCCAAATTCCTGCCAAAAACCAGCATGACAAACAATCAACTGAGAATTTATTTTCTTATCCAAAAAACTGTAGATAATTTCTTAAATCAAATAAAAATGGGATCACAAATAATGGGATGAAAATGTAGTCCAAATTCCTAACACCGATCTTTTCAGAAGTTGCCATCACAAACAATGGGATCTTAATGCAGGAAGCCTTCCACTTTACCTTCTACGTAGGCGTCTCTCTTGTATACTCCGTGTACCTGAGTTGTCTTTTGTGCTAATCAATAAACATTTATTACCAATAAAAAAATGTAGGAACCCATCCACATTCCTGTACTTGTTACATAGCCCCAAAACAAGCATCAAAGTTGGACCAATGATGAGGCTAATGGAGATGATCATCCTTTTCTTTGGTTAAGTAGAGCAGATCAACTTAATGAAAGAGAGTAATTTTTCAAAACCTTGAAAGAAAACAGAGATTAAATAGGGTAAAGTTTATGCACGAGAATATAGGTGTATTTTGTACCCAATAAAAAAGAAATCAAATCAAATACTATGCCTAACACAATAGGAATAGTAATCCACAAGCCACATCAGGATAAAATTGGGGAATGATATAGTAGATTAAACCACATCATTTTCAAAAGTGTGAAAAATGTTATTTAATCATTATAATTTTACCCTGGTTTAACGAACAAAATGTCATCATCTGTAAAATAATTTAGAATCGCTTGAATTATTGTGGAAGTATCAAAAAATAAAAAATACAGAAAATAAAAACTTTCGAATTTCTAATGATCATGGACCACATTCCAATAAGCTAGTAGTGTTATAGTTATTTATTATTGTGTCTTACCTAGTTTCATTCCCATAGAGTTATGCCAAACCTATAATTTTTAAATTAAAAACCAATGCAATATAGATCAAACCCAAAGCATAATAAAGCTCCCAAAGAAGATGATAAAGAGAGAGAAAAAAATACATTCAGGTATAGAGACTTACACAGGTAAATAGTATGAAATGCTTAAAGCACGTGTTTAGATGGGCCTCCTCCTTGAGGCTTACAATTTTTTGGAAATGAGAGTGATAGATGTGGGCATATACGCGGAACAATCTTTTGAATATTGTCTTCACAACATCCTTGAAATTGGGAGGAAAGGGTGCCCCTACAAAAAAATTTTGTGAAAAAAAATAAGTAAAAGAAACTGGAGAAAATTTGAAATAAGCAACAAATCTGACAACAGATTTACCAAGCCTTTGAGGAAATATAGATTCATTATCAAGCTGGCCTTCAATCCAGTCCATCAAAAGTTCAACATATTTCGGAGCAGAAACCTCAATAGGTTTCTTTATTTTTTCACCATCTGCCCATCTATACTCGTATCTGTAAAAACATTATATGTATCTTAGAACTGTATATTCATATCCACACAAACGTGTCTGCACACTTTAAAACTTGGGATTTACTTATAAAGGGTAGGATTAACCTTAGCTTTTAAAATGATAAAAACCAATTAGACTCGGCAGAAGGTGGAAAAGGAATTCCCTCCCACCCCACAAAGAAACAAAAAAAGAAAAAAGAAAAAGAAAGAGCAAGTTTTTTATTGCAGCTGATAGGGAAGTTTCAGTGGCTGACGTGTGTATATTCTCTCATGGTGCGCATCTGTGGAATATCCTTTTTAATAGGGATTTACATGATTGGGATGTTTCAGAATTTTTCAGCTTATTATATTCCACGGAGATCCCATTGACACAGCGAGATAGTTTGAAGTGGAGGTCTAATAACCATAAGTTATGTACAATCAAGGCGTATTATAGCATCTTGACAACACAACTTGAGATTACTCTATTCCCTTGGAAGAATATTTGGAGGTCTCGTGTGCCCCCTAGAGTAGCTTTCTTCGTTTGGAGTGCAGCTCTTGGAAAGATATTGACCACGGATAACTTGAGGAAGAGAGGATGTGTAGTATTGGACTGGTGCTACTTGTGTAAGAAGAATGGAGAATCTGTGGACCATCTATTACTACATTATGAGGTAACAAGGGTGTTGTGGGATGAGATCTTTCTGAGGGTTGATATTGCCTGGGTTATGCCAATGAGGGTGGTGGATTTGTTGGGATGTTGGTCAAAGTTGCAAGGTTGCAAACAAGTGGCAGCAGTGTGGAAGATGATTCCGCTGTGTATTATGTGGTGTATTTGGACAGAAAGGAATGTGCGTTGTCTTGAAGATAAGGAACGCACAAGTACTGAGTTGAAAATTTTTTTTCTCCACACTCTAATGTGTTGGTTTTCCAATATTGTATTACATGGGGACAATGTTCAGGAATTCTTGTCTTTAATTTATCGCCTTTAGAATGTCTTTAGGAGTTCCTTTGTATACGTCCCGTGTACAAGGACTATGTTTATTTTATTCATATATATAATATCTCTCTTTTTACTGATCAAAAAAAAAAAAAAAAGAGCAAGTTTTCAAAATGATTTTAGTAAGCTGGATACTGCAATACTAAAGGAAGAGAACCTTCTATGCCTAAATCAAACATCGATTAACCAAAACAATAATGAGTTAGATAAGGCTAATACCACCCACAGAATGTGAAGATACAGAACTAAGAAGAGCTGCACATGTAAACCAAATCTAAGGACATCTACAGTCACTCTTAATTGGAAAAGAATTAGGAGTCACAGAAGCTTGAATGAAAGCCCAGACCGGGTACAACACATGAAATATTAATTCAAAACTGACCTTAATTTTTTATGGGGGCAGAAACAAATTATCAATTGTTGACAACAATTATGCTCGTTAATTGTCCAAAACTAGCAAACATAACAACAAGAATACCTGTCAAAATCAATTTATTAACAAAATCATAAAAAGCATTTTACTAGAAAAGTGGAAATGAAAATGCTACTTAAAATAAAGTTGAAATAAAAGTGAGGTAACAGTAAACTAACCTACAGATCCTGTGACTCAGGAGGAAATATGCAAAACTTATAAAATCAAGAATGCATGAAACAATCTATCCCGTCTTTAACCAAGGGACCAGAGTCACACACAGCAACTACCGAAGATTTGGACAGGGTATATGGATACAATTGTGCTGTCAGGAACCATATAAACTTAAACATATATATATATATATATATATATATATATCTATAGAAGGTTTTTTTCTGTAAGCATCAGAATTATAGATGGTAGAACTATCATACTTGTTAGTTCACTCATAAACTGTACCATGCCCCATACTCTGCACTTCTTTTCATTTCCTAGGGTTCTTTTTATTTTCTTTTTGAATGCCCTAACAAGTTTCATCTCCTCAAACTTTCAATAGAAGATGTTTCCTACAAATCATAGTCAGTAAGATTGATATGCTTATAACATATAATTTTTCTAAATAAAAAAAATATTGAATATTCTTCTTATTAAAAAATATATACTGCAAATAGTAATCACATCTGGAACCATATCTCTTCATTCAGCAAAATTATCTGAAAATATCCATATACTGAAGATTCATTGCAAAAATCGACAGCTTATTTAAGTTTACATGCGGTACAAGTTGTGAAGACAAAACGCTTGTGTGGCCAAGAGAAAGTAGGTGATGAAGTGGCAGTTAGGTGTGAGAGATAAACATAAACAGTGCCTCAGTGGATAATTGAGGTGAGAGATAAACCAGGCAATGATAGGAAGAAAAGGAGTTTATTTACATATTTGATTTGATATAAATGATATAGATAGACCAACATTAATTAACAAAGTTGGATTCTAGAAGTTTTTCAGACAATATTGAATTGGGTGAGAAACCAAATTGACCTATCACTTTATTTGTTAGTATAGTAGATAATGGAGTTAGCTTTTACTTTTAGAATCAGAAAGGAAAGGGAAAGTCACACTATCGCATTTCCATAAAAACTAAATATCATGAAAGGAAAGGGAGGTAGTAAAAAACAACTTTCAATATTATGCCATACTTGGGGCCTGCAGTCATTGTTGGACAATTCTCATCAGTACAGAATTCTGTGAGCGTACCAAAGAGCAAATTCACTTGGTTGAAGAAATCGACAGCTGAAGTTGAAAAAAAATACAAAGAAAACATCACATTCAGGTTTGGATTTCAGCAGAAATAAATTTGAAATTGGAAATTTTAAGCACCGGCCAAAGAACATTTTTATGATTAGCCGATACAGCAAACTAGCACCCAACCATACTAAACTGATTAAGGAGAAAATATCCTAAGCTTTCACAGGCTACTTTCTAAAGTGCATGAGAGAGGATAATTACTGTTGACAGCAAGCCACTCATTTAAATCCTCTCCAGTAGGAAGTTTTACTGCTTCCCTCAGGTTTCCACTACCTAGGGTGGCATCAATGTGCTTTCTGAGTTGTGCCCCCTGCATCACAACAGGACATAGATTGGTACCTTCAGTTATACCAGTAATATTACACCTTCACTGCAAAGTTTGAGTACTGAAAATGTATTTCACATACACCGCGGGGGGGGAGACTAAGAAGTGATAAATAAATTCTGGATAAAGTAAATCAGCCATAAGACACCACTGAATGCACTCTCACATATAAGACCTACTTTTTTAAATTCATAGTAACATTTATTTCAAATAACTGATGACAGAATCATTCTATCAGCTCCATGAATTTGTCAATAGCACACTCTTGGGATGAAGGAGTAAGAAGTACAAGATTTAGCAACAGTAATAAGAACATATAAGCACCCACAGAAACAAAGTGTGCGCGTGTGTGTTACAAGGTCAAATGATACAAATAATTTTTTTTTATAAGTAGGTCAACTGATACAAATTAATAAATCATGAGAGACTAATAACCGTCAATAATCAAACTAGTAGTTAAGAAAAGAAGAAACAACCTTACTCCCTGAGGGTGCACTCTTTTTTGGACGGAATGTCCTCTGGTTTCTGTTTGCCAAAAAAATAAAGAGAAGGAAAATATCAGTGAAAAAGATATAACTAATCAAATGCATTCAAGTCCTTGGTTATGCATTCGATCGATTAGAATATACCATTATTTGTTTCGCACAAGACCAAATGAGCATGTGTAAGATTCCTTAGATTAAAAACTTGCAGGAAATGAATTCTGTGAGCTTTTCTATATTTGAAATTGTGGTAATTGTCAAGACCACTAGAGCTGCCGCCTGCTCTTTCTGTTCATTCTCTTCCGGAGTGGAACCCCCATGCTACTATGGTACATCATACACCTAACATTCAGATAGCAAAGTGGGTCTTTTTCAAGATTTTGTTTGCCCTTGCAAATCTTCAATGTATGAAACCAGCAATGCAGTCGCAGCATTGCTTGGGACCCATTCAAGTGACTAAATATTTTTAATAAGTAAAAGCAAGTTTTCAAAAAGAGACTGGATATTAAAGTTTGTTTACTCTGTAAGATTGAGTTAAGATGAGGGTTTATATATATATAGCAAACCGGGTGGGCGGTGGGATTCCATCTGGTTGTTTGGCAATCGGTTATGTTACCCGAGGGCGGGGGAGCGGGGGGGAGGGAACCCCACCTGGATTGCTATATATATATAATATATATAAACCCTCATCTTAACTCAATCTCACATTCTTCTTCTTCTCTTTCTTCTTCTTGTTCAACGTCTAGGATCCACAGCCATGGGTTTTTCAGCACGTCTGGTCTGGGGCCAGCCATGCAGAGATCGGCCAGTCTGTTGGAGGGTTTCCGTTTTTTTGTGTTTTGCTGTTGGTTTTAAGTGGTTCTGCGGATGGAAGGGTAAAACTCCGTCAGATTGATCAACAGGGAAGGGTAGAGCGGGTTGGGGGCAGGGGTGGGGTGCGGGAGGGCAGCTACCCGCCCATATAGGGACAACTCCCATGTAAGTGCTTTTTTTTTAAAGCTGTGTAAAGAATCTTTATGCGTAATACTAACAATAAATCCGAAATGTAAATATCACAGAAGAAGTGTTCGCGTATTGCGGAATTGGTCACAACTATGACCAAATTACCAGTGATCATAATCCATTTGCAGCAAATGCCCATAGGTTTAGAGCATATACACCACTTTACTGGCAATTTGAATCACACCAATCAGAGGAAAAACTCTTTAAAAAAAAGAAAAAATAAAGGAAATGATTGAATTTTCATTAAAGATTAGCATCATAAGCATGGACACAGGCATAATGCCAGGTAAATACGTCGCCAAAGTCAATAAAGCCCGAAAGACATCTTAATCGCTAATTTTATATCTACTAAGTACACAGATCTGCCATAAATCGTCACAAACCATGCAATCGTTTTCATAATCTTACGCAGAATTCAGAACACAGAAAACAATAAGAACACCAAAAAACAAAAAGGATGGAGAGAGAGAGAGAATTATATAAATTTCCAACGAAAAATAATATCTAAAAAAATTATCCATCTTGCTTTCATTTAAAAAGAAAACTTATACCTGCCCAGACCGAAGAGACTCATGGCCGGCGGGAGAGAGCGAGAAAAACAGAGGCAGAGAAATTAGAGGAAGGTTTGGGTGTCGGGATTGTCTTTCGACTTCGGACTTTCTTCAGGTGTCTGTGGGTTGAAAACTGAAAAAGTAAGGAATAAAACCAAGCAGCTTTTCTGGATTTGTGTTATTCCTTTGTCGAAAAATTTTACTCTAACAAATTATGTGTAATAACACGCGCTAGTAAATTTTATTAAAAATAATATTAATTTAAATTTAAAATATAAATAGAACAACATTAATACACATATTAACACGAGAGAGGCTGGAGAACAGCCGGAAGCCGCAACACATCACAGATAAATTTTTTTTCTTTTTTTCACCCAATACATTAAATGTGATGCAGATGTTATGTACAGTAAGATTGTATTTATATTTTCTCCTTTTATGCAAACTTATTCCTACGTAACAAAATTCTCCCTTTATTTTTGTCATTATTATTTCTTTGGCTAAATTTCAAAGACGCCCCCGAATATGCCATTGTTTGTGTATCGAGCCAGGGGCAGGGAGGTCTCGCGGGTTCGCAAATATAATATTTTATTTTAGGGATTTTTTGGGACGCATTGCTTCTGGCCCTTTCACTCTGCCCCTATTTCCGGGCGATGTGATGGGCTTTCCAATTCAACGGCCTTAATGAACCAGGCAGCCTGTGCAGAGTTTTTTTTTATTATTATTTATTATTTAATGAAGCTGTCCAAAGTTTTATATATATATATATATACTAGCGGTGACTAACGTGTGTAAAGCACGTTTGCCATGTCTGCTTAATTGAAAAATAAATAAATAATAATTTTTAATATTAAAATAATTAAAATTATTATTTATTCATATTTATTATTTATTATAGAATTTAAATTATATTCAAAATTTAAATTAATTAGATAGTTTTTTTCTATTAAAAATATTCAGTAAAATTTCATCATTTATTTAATGATGATAAAATAATATTTTATAAATTAAAGTTGATTTTAAGTGTATGATATAATATTATTCTCCTAAAAATATTCAGTAAAACTTTATCTTTTACTTAATAATAATAAATTAATATTTTATAAATTAAAGTTAATTTTAAGTTTATGGTAGAATATTTATATTTTAATTATTTATTTTATATTAGTTTAAATTAATATTTAAATTTCTATCGTTAGATTAAATCTGAATATTAAAGATGATGGGTTGAAATTTAAAACCTAAAAACTTATATTTTCCCCCACTTTTCTTTTCTCACTCTCTCATTCCCCATGCACGTTGCCTAATTTAATTAATTAAGAATATTATCATATTTAAATTATGTTAAAACTCTAATTATTTATATGATTTTAATTTCTTATAAATATTTAGTAAAATTTTATCATTTATTTAATAATGGAAGATTAATATTTAATATTTATATATTAATTATTTAAATTTTAAATTAGTTTAAATTAATGTTTAAATTTCTATTATTAGATCAAATCTAAGAATTTAAAATGAATGATTGAGATTATTTTTTTAAAAAATATTTAATAAAATTTTATCATTTATTTAATTTATTTCAATATTTTTAATTAAATTAATATTTATTTATATATAAATTAGTATTTTAATCTTTTATTGTTAAATCATTTTGAAGACCCCGAAACAATAGCTAGGATTTTAATGGTTATTAATGTGTCGCTGTATGTAGGTTAAAAAGTAACTTTTGCATATAATATAATAGGGAAATACTTAATTAATTAGACACAAATAAATTAGATAAAAGTAAACTTACAAGTTGATGTGATTTAATTAGGTAGGCTAAATTGTAAAATTACTTTTATTATAAAGTAAATATAACATATCCAATAAAACCATACACATCCGTTTTTAGATTTATTCTTGTGTTTATACGTAGCAGTTCTCTTCATCATTTTCACACACTATATTTTTTTTTGTGTGGACGAAATACTCCAGCCATTAATCCGTTTTAATTTCTTTTCTTTTCACGCTTTCGTCACTTTTCCCCCCCTTTTCACGCTTTCCTCACTTTCCCCCCCTCTCTCTCCCCCCGTACGCGTGACTCCCAGCCGAATCTTCCTCTGCCCAGCCCGTCGCCGTCGTGCGTCGGTGAGCCTCACCGCCTCTTCCACCGGCACCACCTCACTCCGGCGAGTCCCCCCACACCGGTCTCCCTCTCTCACGCTCTCTCTTCCTCTCTCTCGGTTGTGCGCAGCCCCGAATGGGTTTGATGTTGCTGCGCCGCCGTACGCGATCCTCCGGCGCCACCACCTCCACGGTAGCCTCCTCTCCCACTGGCCATCCCCCTCCAGCGAGCTCGGCCTCCATCTCCGTGCCGTTTGCTCCCACGAAATCTACCTCTCTCTTGCACGGGTTCTCCACACCCACGGCGGAGATCCACCTCCTCTGGCCACCGCACCACCACCGGGACCTCCTTTCGCCACCGACCATCTCTCGTAGCCGTCCTCACGCCCAGCCGAGCCACCATGGATGCTCACCTTCCCTCACGGACGTCCACTTCCCCTTCGGCCACCTCCACCGTAATTTGTGGTGATTTTTTTTATTTTATGGTATTTTTGTTGTGATTTTGTGGTGATTTTGTTAATTTGTGGTATTTTGTGAAGATTTTATGATGATTTGTGGTTTTACCGTGTATTTTTGTGATGGTTTTGCTGTGGTTTTGCATCTGTGGATTTGCTTCGAGATGCAGAGAGGGACAAGATGCGATTTGCTGAAGATTTTACCGTGTTATTACTGTTTGGTGAAGATTTTATGATGATTTTGTAGTTTTATCGTGTATTTTTGTGGTGGTTTTGTTGTATTTTACTTCGATTTTGCATCTGTGGTTTTGCTTTGAGGATGCGATTTGCGGTTTTACTTCGATTTACTGTAGATGTCAATGTTCATTACTGTTCATTGAGGGATAGATGCTTTTAAGATATAAGGAGATATATATATATATATATATAGACACACTAGCCGTGACTAAACGTGCAAGCCATATCTACTTAATTGAAAGAAAAAATAAAGTGTGACTTTAAATATTAAAAATAGTCTAATGTATAAGAGTAAAATTATTGTTCATTCATATTCATCATTTATTATGGGATTTAAATTATGTTAAAAATTTAAATTAATTAGATAGAGTTATTTTTTTAAAAATTTTCAGCAAAATTTCATCATTTATTTAATAATAATAAATTAGTATCTTATAAATTAAAGTTGATTTTAAATGTATGATATAATATTTATATTTTAATTATCTATTTTATATTAATTTAAATCAATATTTAAACCTTCATCGTTAGATTAAATATGAGGATTCAAGATAAAGGGTTGGGATTTAAAATCTCAAACCTAACATTTTCTCCTCACTTTTCCTTTCTTTCTCTCTCATTCCCCTTCAGCCACACGTCTTCTCTCTCTCTCTCTCTCTCTCACCCGATCTCCTCCCTCAAGCAGCCCAATGCCACTATGCGCTACCCTGCGGCTTAACCGACCATCTCACCGACTTCCCCTCACACCAGCGAGCAAACCCCACCGCCAAAGCCCATTGGCAGCTCCTTCCTCAGCCGCACGCGAGCAACCCGAAATGGATCTCGATGCACGGGTTCTCCACCCTTGCGCCACCGCGGCTCAACCCTAACTCCACCAAGCATCACCACTGAGTTCTCATCACGCCGTGGAGCACTGTTATGGAACTCACCACATGTAGCTTCTCTCTAGCCCCACGCACGAGTTTCTCCCCGTAGCGCTGCCATTAGCCACTCCTACAGCACCGCACCACCACCACCAGCCTCGTCCTTCGCCGACAACCCCTCCACTTCCTCCTTTCCTCCAGCTGACGACCCCTGATTTGTGACTTGTGTGGTGATTTTGTGCTATTTTGCTGTGATTTTTTTGTGATGATTTTGCTATAATTTTGTGATGATTTTGCTGTGAGGATGTAAAAAGGGACGTAAGAGAAAGAAGAAAAGCGTAAAAAAAATTTACTGTTCATTGGACGATAGGCTCTTTTAAGTATAAGGAGATATATATATATATATGAGAGTAATGCTACGTGCAGTCGTGGAGTAAAAGAGTGAGGCCCACTATTAAAAAATTATTATTTTCTTATGTGGATCTCGTATTTAGTCATTTTTTCAAAGTGATTACACGGCACTTACACACTCACGACTGTAACTATCTCATTTCTCTCTCTCTATATATATATATACAAGGAGACAATGCAAGAATTGATACAATCCACTTGGGACAACCATCTATTAACTTGATTTTGGCTTTATTGGATGAGTTTTCAAATTAATTATTGGTTCAAGAGATTCCATTCTCACGGGTTCATATCAAATCGATAGTTCATTTTGCCTTTCTTTTTGTCTTTAAATATTAAAAAAATAGAAAAAAGTACTTCCCGGTAGCACCTCCCTTAAATGAAAATGGAAAATCTTAATTTTCCAATTTATTTTTGTCACTTGACTTGTACTGACCATGTATGCAAGTTCACGCACGAATTTTATAAAGAGAAATGATTTAATCACAAAAAAATTATATAAAAATAAGTTATATTATAAAATTATTTTTGTTGTGAAGTAGATCTAACATATTGTTAATGCCTAAAATCGGTACAACAGTCCAGAAGGGGAGAAAGATCCATTTCTGAACCCGCTGAGGTTGTTCTGAGCCTCGGTTGGTATTGTGTGGAGCCCTCAGCGGTAGTCCAGTGAGGTTGTACGGTGTTCGTGCCTACATCGGTGGTGAACAATAAATAAATGCAGAAAAAATAAATAGAGGGAGACATATAGATTTACATAGTTCGACACTGGGCATACGTTCATGAGGGTTCAGGGAGGGGAGAATTCACTATAATATGCTCGTTTACAATCTCTTGTGGTCTCTCGTCCTCACTGTACAATGGAGATCTGAGTTTTATTCTTTGGTTTTCCTCCTCTCGCTGGAGTCTCTGTGGTGAGATTGAAGAAGGTGAAGTCTCTCACAAGCCTAGCCAAAAGTTCCCAAAGTCGTATGTGTCTGTGCCTTTTATCTCTTGCCCCATTTGTTTTATGTTACTTCCATTTACTTTATGTCATTTCACTCCTGACGCCTTGATGCTTTTCTTAGTCTTTTGTTTCTTCATTTCCTCTCTCTTTCTTCCCTCTTGATGAGTCCCCTCTTGGGCTAGGCCTAGAAAACACCATAAGCTTAATATATTTTATTCCTTTAACATATCATTTGAAGTTATGTTAATTTGTAAGTTATGTCAGTTTATAAGTTTATTTTTGTAAAATCTCTTTATAGATATAACACTTCTATTTTGTAAATACAAAAAAAAAAGGTGTTTTAATTTTTCAAATAAGAAAAATTATATTCCACGAACGCTTAAGTATCACCCTCTCACCATTCACTTTCTCTTATTTAATATTATATTAGATGATGATGACAAAAAGAATGAAGTATAACATTTCTTTTCAAATAATGGGTGGTGTATTATTCCGTCACAAATGTTAAGATCTAGTTGGTCCACACATTTTTTTGGTATTGTCGAATCTTTTTCAATGGTGATCATCTTCTTTGTGACAGGAAATTTATTATTACTCTTGTCTTCATAGGATCTTCTTCTTTTCTTTTCCTGAGCAAAATTAGATGGAGATAAATTTCATTTAGGAAACCATTCATTAAAGAAAGCGTAGAAGCAAGAAAATCACAAAAGGAGACGCAATTTACCAAATTATGGGGGGTAAACAAATTAAAACTATCAATCAGTCAAAAAATGATGAAAAATATTATAACTACAAAAAGACCACACAAAATTAAATCTACAAACTGACGTGACATCATATGATACGTTATATATTATTTACAATAAAAGTAATTTTACAATCAACATACCACATTAAATCACGTCAGTTTGTAGGTTTGCTTTTGTGATCTAAAAATTTATTATACCAACAAAAGATTTTTTTTTTTTTTTGTCAAAATCCTTCTATTTATTTATTGACTTGCAAAAAAGTTTACACCAATACATCTACTAACTTTGCCATTCAAATTCTTCTTGAAACATGCTTCCCAATGTTCAAATCCCCTTTTCACACATATGAATTACATACTAGAGGGTTGAGTGCTACTTTTACCCTCCATTTTTTTTTGGTCGTTTTCATACGAGTTTTAGGCAAGTTTGGGAGGTGAGATGAGAATTTTATGTTTTGTTTTAGTGTTTAAAATATTATATTTTAGTATTATTATTATTTTAGGATTTGAAAAACTTGAATTTGGATTTAAAAAAGTTGAATTGTTTATTATATTTTGTATAGAAATTTAAAAAATGTGTAATGATGAGATGAAATGAGACGAGATGTCTCATCCCACCCCCAAACCTACCTTATAAACTTAAGACATGGGACCTTAATCTACGGACTGAGCAGACAAAACTCTTTTGCTATTGTCTTCTTTCATGACCATACCACCACCACTATGGTTAATGATGCCTCTCACTACCATCAATGTCCAATACCTACCCCCACACAATGCAATGTAGAAAATCACCAAAACCAACCCCCCAAAAAACTTGTTTGACATCCACTCCAACAACATGTCACCAATTCCAACTCTTCACTAACATCACAATCCTCAACCACCGTCTCTAATGCTTTTAAAACACATTTTATTCATATACCACTTCTTAAATTTATGGCACAAAAGGTAACTACGATCACTATTACTATCACCACCTGCTCTTCTAGTTCAGCTTGTGATCACTGTATAACAATCAAAGTAGATCGTGTATATTTTCCTTTTGTCCTCCACAAAGAATAAAAAGTTAGTGCCATGCATATTCTTATCCTTTTAAGGAGGATGTATCGTATTCCTCTAGAGAGAGAGATAAAAAGTGAAATAATTCAAAAAAAGTTACTTGTCTAAACAATTACAAAAGCTTAAAAATGATTGTATCTCTCAACCAAATTTGATTTAAATCATGAAACGCCGCAGAAAGTTCATATGCAACCAAAGTCTCAAATCATCAATATAGACTTGAACAATCTATTCCTTCTGACGGTGGCTTTAAATCCCTAACTCACAAATCCAGTTAGAATATTTTCTAGTTGAGTCTTTTCAAAGTGAACCATGGATGTTGGCTGTCCCACAAAACCTGCTTTGCAAGATTCATAAGTTGAAAAGCTTGGGAAAATTTCTTCTTCCTTTTGTATGTCTCGTTTCTGATATTCTTCTAAAAATTAATAAGGGAACTACCAACAATTTTGAACGTCTTATGTTGTCAGAGGCACATCTAAGCATGATGACAATAGTAATGTAGGAATAATAATGAGCCATTGCTTTTCTTTCTTTTCTACTTCTGGAAAAAATAATCTACTGACATAAACAAAAGTACCTGTCAGTTATGTATTAGCATAGACTCAAGATGGACTAAATCAAAATGAAGGCAGATGGAGAGCCTACACGACTCAGAGTTCTGCAAGGCATTAATCATCTTTAAAACCTGAAAGTGAGGGATGCACATGTCATTATTTTGTTTCAGTTTCCTTGATCAACAAAAGTAAGAAACATGAAATTCCAGAAAAACGAAATCCTGAGAATGAAGAAAAATATTGGACTTAATCTAATCAATCTTCTAAACCAGCAGTATCTTCAAATTGTATAGGCACAAAGTATACAATGAGTTACAGAATGGGGAACGCATTACAAAGGCAACTTAATGTGAGCCTTTTATTCGGCAAAACTAAAAATAAAACAGAAGTAAGCAAAACAATTCAGTGAAGCCTCATGCCTCCGTGTCTGTTTTATGGTTTGCCACAAGTTTGGTATTTAGATCACTTGGGACATACTTCGCTAAAAATATAACAAAAGTCTGTTATAATTTTTGGTCTTTGCTAAAAAGATAACAAGTATTTATAGCCGAAGCTTCCATCAAGCTTTGGTGACTACATGTTCCACGTGTTCAGTTTATCATAGGGTAGTTCCAACGTTCTACGAACGTGATGAATAATCATAGTGGACCACTTCAAGAGCTCCTAAACTTAAGGGAAACTAGAGACTCGTTCTTACGAACGGCCTCTGTGAGAAACGGTCAACATAGAAATGGTTTTACAAATTGATAATCAAGGTGGCTGAATACATAGAGTCAGTTTTTCCAAAGTTCTCTTAGTTTTGACACTACCTGCCCCCCACACCCCCAAGAATCACACCTTAAATCAATGGAAACCAATTTCAAGCAACAACTCCAAATTCATTAGAAAATTTAATATTTGTACAACTACAAACAGAACAAGTTACATTTGTTTGCTTAACCTTTGCGATGGTGGAAGAAGTGACGACCAAACATTCTTTAAACTTTCCGAAATGGGCCTTTTGGGACTGGCTTCATGCTCTTCCAGTCATAGGAGTCGACCTTTTTGTCTGAGAAATGTTTTTGCTTGAAGTTCGAGAATGTTCTATAGGCTTCTTTTTGTAGACCAGAGATGCAGGGTGAAATATTACTCCAGCCATCTCCTGCAACATCTTTTGCAGAGAGAAGGCCACTAAAACGAGCTAAAACCAATACACCATTTCTTGTAGCCATGAGAGCTGCCAAAAAAGGGTAGTCATCAAGCTTTGGCACTCAAGACTAGTCCTTAACTCAGGCAGACACATACAAACATTCAATATGTACATGCATAAAAATCATTCACACTTCATGTATTAATTTGGTGAATTGTAAACAATTCAAGACTAATATGAAATCTAGCGAGCGAAATGATTTAATTACAAAATACTATACCATTGTATGGAGCTTCAATGAGGGAATTTGCAGGTAGACCAAAGCCAAAACCCACCAGAGTGATGCCCACATTAAATCCAACACCACAGCCGGCTCCAACATAACCAATTACCTTAGTACCAAAATCAGGGCCCCATCCAACACCACAACCAATACCTATTCCCATGCCCCAGAAGGCTCCAAACATTGGATGTACACGATTCCATCTTTCATATCTCCTGAACAAACCTTTTATAATCATTACAACCTGAGATTGCAGATGATAGAGGGATATGAATGGAAAATGATTGAAAATAGTTATTTGAAGAAGAAGAAGAAACAAACATATAACTTGTATTTGACCAATGCACCTTAGTAACATTCAATGTGATGTTAGTGTTAAATCAATTCTACACCTATTAGTCAGTCATCTAAAGTAATTATTTGGTTACTACAAGATATAAAGAATCATATGGGAAAAAAGTTTATCTAAAAGGAAAAAGAAATTTTCTGCTACCGTCATATTGTAAAGAAAATGATTTCGAAGTTCCATCTATATTCTCCTCAATGGATGAACAGAAAATCATGCAAAAGCATATTCATACTTGTGGCTCAAGCTAAATATGGAAATGAAGGTCTATATAAAGTATATGCAACACAATAAAAAGTTCCAAAGTAATGGCAGGCTATCCAAAATTAAAGGACCAAGCATGCATATTCCCAGACTTAAAAACTAACTTCCAAGAAGCTTTTAAGCACAAAAGTAATTGACTTTGGAAAAATAAAAATGTGCGAATGTGAGGGATCTTGAGCCTTCAAATTCCAAAGTTATGTCGTATAAATTAGAAGGCCCATGAACTAGAAGGTTTTGGGGCATCAACTGAGGTTAACACTACCATTGCATTGGAAAGGTAATTAAAAAACAACTGAGCACTCTTCTTCTTCTTTGACAAGTGGATATGAAGCTTTTTATAATTTTATATGAAGCTCTATACATCAGGTGGAGTAAAGGATGAAACAAAATGCATATTACTAATAAACAAAATGCATTCCTCACGTTTACACAAACAATATCACACTACATGGCAAGGAAGCTATAGAAATTTAATTTTACTTATATGCAGTAAAATTGTAATGATGAGCTTAAAAAAATTAAAATCCTCTATACAGCATACATTGGCAACAAAATTGTGCAAAGATTTTGTTGCTATAATGATAGAAATTTGTACAAGAAAAATGACAATAATCATATTTCTTATCACTCCTCTTTATTATATTGTAGCTACAATTGTAGCAAATAACTACAGACAATGATACTGTAATGACAAAAATAACAATATCAATTTTTTAATAATACAGTAGAATAAAAAAGTTAGAAAAATTAAACTCTGGAAAGAGTCAAAATCAAACAATGAGCTGAAATCATCCTACAATTTACTGAATGTTCTTAATACATAGACACATACACAAATACACATGCATTATGCTTTTCCATAAATAAAACATATAGACTATAGTGGATTCCCACATGCAACTACAACGATACACTAGGCCCGTTTGGAGTCAGAGTTCTTATCTCATCTCATTTAATTATTACAACTTTTTCAAATTCTCACACAAAATATAATAAACAATTTAACTTTTTCAAATCTCAAAACAATCGATAATATTAAAAAATAATATTCTAACAATATTTTTATTTCATTCACTATCCAAACCTCACCTCAATCAACAATCATTCGATTCTCATCGCCAGTCAGAAACATTGATCAGCGCAACCAGTTTAATATGCAGCATATGACATTAATGTTCGGCTTTTCTCCCGAATAAATCTTATGCTCCACTTGGCTTCTGAACATAATTTTGAAAGAAAACGGCAACGAAAATTATGAAACCTAAAATTTCCTTTATCAAATGTTTGGATAGAGCAAAAAAAGAAGACTGAAAATTTTTGTCTCCGTTTTTGAGTTGAGAATGAGCTAAACAACAAAGAAGAAGAAGAAGAAGAATTATCAAAACACGACGAAAAGAAAATATAAATTGGAATATTGAAGAAGAGCATTGGGGTTACTTTGTCTCCGTTCGTGTTTCTGTCTTTCGTTTTTCTTTTAGTAAGTTCTGGAATAGCTTTTAATCTACGAGAGTTGAAGGCGCAAACTAAGAATGACCAGCAAAGATATGGAAAATGGAAAATCGTACGGATTGAACGTGACTATGCCGATACTAATTGGGTTTGGTATATGCTATACTTGGTTTACGTCTAGTGTCGTGGGCTATACAAGAGTAATAGTTGGATAGAGAAATGATTTTTTTATAAATTCTTACATAAAATGTATAATAAATAATTTAAAACTTTCAAATCTCAAAATAATTATAATATTAAAAAATAATATTCTAATAATATTTTACTTAACTCATTTAAAATCATTCAATTTCATCTCACTATCCAAACGAACCCTAAGTTGAGTGCATAAATTTATTTTTAAAAAAATTGAGTGCATAAATAATAATAATAATAATATAAGTTTAAATGTAAGTTGAGCACAAGTTTTTTATTAAAAAAAATTGACTCCCCCACGAAAAAGTTTTTTTCCATTAATTTTTTTTTTACATAAGAATTGTACATTTAAAATTTTTCTTTAACCTAATTCATTAAAAATATAAACTTGTAAATTATTTTTTTTTCACGACAAAACGTATTATGATTGGGAAATTATTGTCTTGGATTGAACTCCCGAATATACATAATAATTGATTTTTTTTTTCCGGCTACTTGGGATTCATAGAGACAAAGTTATGTTTAAAACACAATTGTTCTCAAACTATTTTACTATTATTAACAAATAATTTACTATTATTTATTACTATTTTATTATTATTCACAAATAATCGAAAATAGAACATCCAAACAGAGCTCAAGAGTCCAAGACAAGCGAGGGCGGAGACAATATGGAGATGTTTGGATTCAAAACCCACCCCAACCCATCTCAACTCATCTCATCTCATCATTATAACTTTTTCAAATTCTCACACAAAATATAATAAACAATTCAACTTTTTCAAATCTCAAAACATTTTTTTCAAATTTTCACACCAAATATAATAAATAATTTAACTTTTATTCTACTATTTACAAATCATCTCAACCCATCTCATCTCATCTCATCTCTGAATTTAAACTTCTCCTTGAAAAGAAAAGAAAGACAATAGACACGAAGGAAGAGTTGTTGTTCTGTTGCCTTTTGGACCCATAATAAGCCCAAATTCCATTATATGGGCTACTGCTTAAAAGCCCAGTTCAAGCCCAACCTTACTAGTGGATTGCATAAACATCTGTTGGACTTGAACATCAAACTCATTAAATAAAATAAAATAACAGCCAACGACGAAGTTCTCCTTCTCCATATCTGTGGGAAAAGGCTAGATAGAGATCGAGAGAGTACTTTTTTGTAGGGGGCCAGACACCATCAAGAAATTATGGGGTACACTCTCACTCTTCTTTCTAGCTCCTATATATTTTCTTTGAATTCTAAGACAACATTTAAAACAAAAATTCGGCAAAAGTCACTTTTGCATATTCTTTACGTATTTTACTAAATTTTATGTGCATCATTTTTTTTAATATAAAATAACTTTTTTTATCAATAGAGTGTATAAAAAACACGTAAAAATCATTGGATAATCAATTAATTCAAACTTTCTTAGCCATTCAAACATATTAACTCCCTCTCTTGGCATCATCTTTATTACCGTTATCTTTTCATCATATATAATTTATATATACTCTAATGTGATATTAAATTATTGAAAAAGTATTTATCATCAAATCATTGGATGCACGTCCCAAGTGAATGATGAGGAGATAGTGACTAAGAAAATGGTTGATAGAATTTTTCACACACATATATAAAGTAGGCTAGATGGGTTTTAGGATATATAAATTTTACGTTTTTTTTTTCAAAAAGTAGAATTTGTCAATAAATAAAAAAATCATATAGATCATATATTTTTCTATTTAAAAACTACCCGGAACTTACATAGATGGCACCAATCATTTATAGAAATTGTAGCAGCTGCGTGATAGAAAAAATCGAAAATATAGAATAATAATATGAATAAATATAGATAGAAATCACTATTGTGTGCATTCATTTTGTACACATGATATGGTATCATCTAGACCACACATTTCCCAAATTGAGTGTTGAGAACAATCAATTAGAAGCAGTCACGTAATAAGTGCAAAGTGTGTACTGCTATAGTGATTTCTCTCTAACATTACTCATTTGGAACTTATTTTACCATTACTTAAATATATATATATATATATATTTATATAAAACATTTAACCTCGTTTATATTTAAAATTCATCTCAACTCATTTCAATTTATCTCATCTTATCATTATAATTTTTTTAAAATTTTAAATAAAATATATTAAATAATTCACAATTTATCTCCATCTATCTCAACTTCTCAACGAATACTCGTTAAAAGGTAAAAAAAAATGATGATTATACGTACGACCCGTTAAGTTTTACTGGGGTCTCTTCTTTTAAGATGCATGGGGGAGGGTAATGTTTTTTAATCTGCAACACCAAATCAAAAGTTACATGTTATATCAATTAAAGTAATCAATCCGACATTGGAAATGGGGAAAGACTTGTTATCTATGGGATTCAGATTTCAGAGAGAGAGATCTACTTCGGAGAAGATCGGTGATTGCTTGGCTTTATAAACATCACTTTTCCAAATGACATGACTATCACAAACTTGAAAACCGAACATTCCTAACGTTAAAAAGTAGTCTTATGTCCTACGTGTCTTTCATGCTTATTATTATTATTATAAATGTTTATCTTTCTTTTTTCTTAAAAACAAAATAATAAAAAAAATTGTGAAATGTTTAAAAATTCATCATTGTGCTTACCTTTGTGAAGTACATGCTCGGATTAATCAAATAACCAAGGGCCCTGTCTGAAAGGTTCGTAACATCTTATTATATCAGGAGTGATTTAGATTTAGAGATGAGTTGGGATGATTTTTGAATAGTAGAATAAAAATTAAATTATTTATTATATTTAGTGTGAGAATTTGATAAAGTTGTTTTAAAATTTGAAAAATTTGAATTATTTATTATATTTTATGTGAGAATTTAAAAAAATTGTAATGATGAGATGAAATGAGTTGAATGAGTTTGAATCCAAACCTCTCCTGAGATGAGCTTAATAATTCCCAATACCATAATGCACATAGAGATTTATTCGAACAAAAAGTTCATACTATTTCAAAATTGAACGTTAGAACTTAATTCTTAAATAATTTTAATGATTTTAATTATTTTTAGTCGACTACTAAGAATATTTTTAAATTTATTTTATACGCAGATAAATATTATTATGTATAAATATATATATATATATAAGTAATGCTACTCATGATCTTAATTCTCATCATCCTCTGATTATCCTCTGATATGACATTAGATTATTGGAGACTATTTATTATATTTTACTTATAAACCTATAATCTAATGCAACATCATGGGATGATGAGAAAATAGCTAGATGATGAATATATTTACTCATATATATATATATCCCTCAATTTGGAAAAGAGAAGTGATAAACACACAACACTTTTTACAACACATGTTATAAAATAAGGGTATTTTTATAAAATGATGTTAGTTTTATAAGATATTTTACAAAAAATATCCCTACTTTTAAAATATTGTTGTATAAAGTATTATATAAAATGTTGTGTGTTTATCATTTTTCTTGAAAATCACAATTTTTTTTTTTAAATTATCGTTCTTTCTATACATTCACACAGAGAATAGACAAAGAGATGCGAAAAAAATAGAAAAGTTGATCTATTTAAAGTTTGATTTCTTTGTTTTTTTTTTGTTCGGATTTTGAATTTGTTTGGTAGCCAAAGAATGCATGGGGAGGGAATGAAAGAGCTGGGATTGCTTTGGACATTGACTATGCTTTTCTTGCTTAAGAAGATCTTGTAAGAACCTCTTTATGTAAAGCTTGGCACTCCCATATGTTGACCCTTGGCATGCAAAAACCATTTGATCACAGATTGATCAGAGATGGGGGAAAGTGACTCCTATTCGTGTCAAAAGAAGACTGTTGAGAGAGAGAGAGAGAGAGAGGTGTAAATTGAGTTGGGGTTTGGATGTCCCTCTAGTGCAAGCATTCTTTGCTTAAAGAGATCAGGTTAGCCCCAGGAATAAAGCTAAGAACAAGGCCGCAGTGTAATGGGTTAAAGTTAAAAGCACATCTACCTCGCTTGCCCACGATGCCAAAGCACCACCACCTTAAACCCATGCATGCACACCCGCCTGGCCTCCCTCTCGCGCGCCTAGCTTGCTGACAACCCACCTGATCAGCCAGTTACATTTCTCTCAACCAATTGCAAAAAACTAAAATAAGTTTTACAATATTTATTGTTCATTATTTAATGATATTCAAAAATAATAATAATTGTTGTAGACTTATTTTATTCGTGTATCTTTCTATCATGCAAAGACTCTCAAATTCGTGTAAAAAATGGAGATAGTATTTTTTGTGTATAATTACTTTCAACTCCTTATGGTAATTGTAAAAAAAATAAAAATTAAACATTAAAATTTTTTAATATTATTCGAATAACATAAGTTAATATACCAAAATCCCGTTTGGATGTTAAGCTAAGTCGAGATGATTTGAGTTCTTTATAAATAGTAGTGAGTTAAAATAGCGAAGTGAGTTATGTAGAATCTACCTAAGATGAGTTTATATGTGTTTGAATGTTAAGATGAGTTTATATGTATTTATGAAAAGTTGAAAAATATTGTAAATCCCGCGTGTAAAAAGGTGTTGTGTTGAAAAAAATTATAGATCTCACGTTTAAAGAGGTTTTAAGTTGAAATGGATTTAATGATTTGATAGTTGAGTATTTGGATGTTAGACTCAACTTAAAATTAGACTGAATTTCAAATTTCAAATGGGTCCTAAATGTGTTAATAAATATCTTTTTCATTAACAAAGATATTAAGAGCATAACATGATAATCACGTATACATCTCCTTTTTTTCGTTGTGTACAACAATAATATTGAGTGGTTTGGATTCATATATGAGTTGAAATGGTTTGTGAATAGTAGAATAAAAGTTAAATTGTTTATTATATTTTGTGTAAAAATTTGAAAAAACTGTTTTGGGATTTGAAAATTTTGAATTATTTATTATATTTTGTGTAGAAACTTAAGAAAGATATAATGATGAGATGAGATTAGTTGATGTGAGTTTTAAATTCAAATGAGGCCTGAAGATCTTCGAACATTTTAATTAGGATTCGAATATTGAGTAATGACACATGTATAATTTATTTTATAATTATTTATACAATTATAGTTTTAATTGAAGGTATTTATATAAAATAATATCACTTTTTATAAGTTATTTTATAGAAATACTTTTAATTAAAATAAAATTACATAAAAAATATATTATATATATAATTATAATAAATAATTATTCTTATCATCATCACATCACACTTTTTTTTTATTTTTTTATTTTTCCTATAATAAGTATGTGGTATATAAATGATAAGTAGAACAACTCAATTAGTTTAACAATAATAAAATAAAATAAAAAATTTAAATTTAAAATAAAAAATAATTTTAATACTACTCATTTTTTAAAAAAAATAAATTAAAAATCTATATTAAAAATTTATTTTTTTAATAATGAATTCATCCCTTTCAAAATAAATGCACAAATTTTTAAACGTTAAACACTATAATTAGTTTCGTACAATCGGATTGGACATACAATATACGGATTGTACTTTTCCCTTCCAAACCAAAAATTAATGAAAAGACTGGGTACTTGGTCACTGATAAATTTGGTTCTTTGGAGGAGGTTCAATGATGAGAGCGTATGATTTTAAAGCAGCTGTCCTAACCCCCTGCAATCTGATTGTACTATCTATATATTTTGTATGCGTGTGTATATAAATATATATATATATTATATTCTTTCTATATCTTAAAAGTGTCTATATATTTACTGTTTATTATATTAACAGTAATAAAAAGTAAAGCAGCTGTTTTTTTTTTCCGCATATCTTATTACTGTTTATCAACAGTATGATGAAGAGTAATAAACAGTATTTTTTTTTGCTCTCTTTTTTTTTTTTTTAATTTGTCTGTGTGAATGTCAATGTACGACGTAATACCGCAATCATGCGTAGGAAATAAGGGAGGAAGAAAGAAAAAGCGAGAAAAAATATTGATTTTTGAGTTTTAAATGAACAATAAAGAAGCTGTTGTTTTTTTCTTCGCATGTTTTTTTTGCATATCTTATTACTGTTTATTATATCATACACTAAAAATTAATTTTAATTTATAAAATACTAATTTTTCATCATTAAATAAATGATGAAATTTTACTGTACATTTTTAAGAGAAAAAAATTATCTAATTAATTTGAATTTTTAATATAATTTAAATTTCATAATAAATGATGAATATAAATAAATAATAATTTTATTATTATACATTAGACTATTTTAATATTCGAAATTACACTTTATTTTTTTCTTCAATTTAATAGATGTGGCCGATCTGTATAGTAAAAATAAAAAAATATAAACTAATTAATTACTGTCGTCTGGCCGATCTGACACTTGTCATTGCCGACCTTACTATACTAGGATGCCAATTAACCTTTTATATATATGTGCGTATATATATATCTCCTTATATTTAAAAGTGTATCGTCTGATGAATAGTAAGATGAACAGTAATGAACAATGATAAATAGTATTCTTATTTTACGCTTCCCTTCTTCGTCCATCTCTACATCCTCACAGCAATCGTCTTTATAAAATCACCACAAAATATCGTAAAAATTATTACAAGAGAACTGCTACCGAAAAAATAATCCGAAAATATGTCCTGAATGTGTATTTCACTTTTTTATTTTTATTTTTTTTTCATGTATTTTTTAATCATCATAAGCATTTTTAAAAAAAATAAAAAATTCACAACATCATTAAAAAACAATTCCTTAATCACTAGGTAAAAAAAAAAAAAGGTGAGAGAGGGAGAGAGAGAAAGCGAGACAAAACTAAAATTTTTTAGGATTTAAATCTAACCCTTCATCATAACTCTCCAAATTTGATTAAATGGTAAAAATTTAAATACTGATTTAAATTAATTTAAAATAGATAATTAACATATAAATATCATATCATAAATAAATTATCAAATTTAATTTATAAAATACTAATATTTCATCATTAAATAAATGATGAAATTTTGTTAAATATTTTTAAAAAAGTATAACTATATAAATAATTAGAATTTTAACATAATTTAAATATGATAATATTCTTAATTAACTAAAGAGAATTGCTACAACTAACGAAAAAGTAGTCCGAAAATATGTCCTGAATGTGTATTTCATTTTTTTGTTTTTCTTTTCTTTTTTTTTCATGTATTTTTTTAATCATCATAAACATTTTTAAAAAAATAAAAAATTTACAACATTATTAAAAAAATACTTCCTCAATCACTAGATAAAAAATAAATAAAAAAGAAAATTAGGCAAACGTCCATTGGACGTTACCTACTGCTAGTATGTATATATATATATATATCTATATAATACATTTCATAATTATTATAAAAAAAAAGACATTTGAAATATATTATTTGTGACGAGAATGATCATTTGGGATAAAAATAAGACTCATTTTAACAGAAAATAATCATTTTCGTAATACATAGCTAGCAACAAATAAGCAGTTTTCTTGTAGTGAATATATTTCACAATATATATTATAATATAAGAGTATTTTTATAAAATAATATTAGGTATTTTATAAAAGTATTATTGTGTAAAGTGTTATAAAAAATTAGTGTGTTTATCATTTTTCTATGAGAAATAATTTGTACAAGTCCCAAATAGACAAGCCTCATACAAGCCCTTATAAAAAAGTAGACCCCATTTTAAAAAAGTGTAAAATTTACAAAAAACTTGTATGAAATTTGTCTATTTAGAACTTGTATATATCATTACTCTTTTTCTATATATGTGTTTGTGTACGTGTGTTTATGTCAGTTTGTTCTTTCCAAAACAAACTATGTCTCATCGAATCTTGCTCGCCAATACTACGATCATATGAACAGTGATTTATCTATAAAAATTAATTTATACAAATTTTAAATATAAATTCCATAAGATTTCTTGTAAAAAAGTTAATACTACTTTAAAAAAATATAAAAAAAACTACTTTTTATTAGTAAAACTCATATTTTTTATAAAAAATTTGTTTAAAATCTCTCAATTTAAAACTTGTTACGTATTATTTATAGAAATAATGATTTTATTGTTCGGATATGTGCATTTATCTTTTTTTTTTCTTATTTTGTAATGGTCATGTCAGTGATCCGATGGACAATACATAATCCGATTACAACAATATTGTGATCAAGGCAAAATGGAGTGGACCCCAACAATGTTATTACGAGAGCAGTGCTATTCATATGCTCTACATCATACACATTTATTTAAAGACATGTTATTTTATTTTTTTTATTATATTTTATTTACAAACATGTATAGAATCATTTTCATTACGTAGATAAAAAAGTAAAATGATATTTTTTTAAATGAATGTATAAGAGTGTGAAACTTACTTTATAATGGGTGTGACGTGCTGATGGTATTGGTGCAAATGGCATCTAGATAAACTTCGGTTTGTACGCTTGGGATATTTTAAAATTACGTAAATAGATTGAGATAATTTATGAATAATAATAAAATAATATGAATTAATATGTTTTATTCAATTTTAAAAAATGAAAGAAAAAATATTGAATAAAAATATTATAAAGTTAAATTTTTATTTAAATATAATTTTTATTTTAAAGTTTATACAAATTAGAATGATTAAATAAAAAATTAAAAATTTGAAATGAAATATTGTTTTATGTTTGAGCGATGTTTGTGAATTTCATCTGTGAATTTCATCTTATCTCATCACCCAAATAAGAATCATCTTGTTTGTTTTCAGAGATGAGATGAGTTGAGATTAAAGTTAAAAATTTGAATAAAATATTGTTAGAATATATTTTTTAATATTATTTTTGTTTTGAGATTTGAAAAAATTGAATTGTTTATTTTATTTTATATTGAAAGTTGAGAATGTTGTAATGATTAAATAAGATGAGATGACATGTTTTCTGAAAACAAACGAGACGAAAATAGAAGGTAAAGTAATATAGATATTTAGAAGCACTATATTACAAACGAATCTCTATAAGTACGTAGTGCATGTACGTGTTACAATGGAAAGAAGTCTCTCGTTTGAAATGTCGAATCCCCGTTCTTTGCCCTCCACGTTCTATTTTGTCGTAAATATCTCTTCTTCTTTAATTATTATGCATCTCTTGTCCCATCAACATTTTATTAAAACTACAATAATCAAATTTCATGATCTCCAGCACAAGTATATATATATGGCTTCGAAACTAATTAATATGTCAGCATTGCATTTCTAGAAAAAAGAGGAGAAAAAACGCAACAAAGAGATTAAATGCAAAATAATTTCTAGTATTAGTGAAGAAAATAAGGACTAAAGGACCTTTGCGGAAAAGCACTGCCAAAACTCAAAAGGTTCACAAATCAACCAGTGAATCCACTACATTATAGCTTGGCTAGTTGCACATGATCCTCTACGTTTATATATGAAAAATGTACAATTATTTTATTTTAAATTATAAACATTTTTATAAAATAATTTTAAAAAGTAATATATTTTTATATTTATTAAAATATAATTATATACAAATTTGTAAAAATATCATTAAAAACACGCGCGCATATATATCAATTTTATATGTGTTTAAATTATATAGATAGCATTTTCCGTTTACCATTGCTTAGCATTGGTATTGGTTTCATCAAAAGTCTAGTCAAATATAAAATATGATAAATTTCATTAAAATATAATTACATTAGATTAGCCAAAGAGGTAAGTGTGAAACTTTGAGCTACAGTAAATGGATGGCTTTTTTCAAATTTAAAGGGTTACTATTCACTCATCAAATCTATTTTTTATTCACGTTTAATCTGCAACCGTCTTGTAATAATAATATAAAAATTAAATTAAATTATTAATTAACATATAATTAGTGTAATTGTAAAATATGAAAAAAAAATATTTTTATTAAAAAAATAATATTATATTATTATTTTGATGAATTCAATGGCTAATTCAATGTGGGGTTATGTTTAGATAGGTTTTGGATTTATAGAAATCATGTACTTTTCATTAAATTTTAGAGATAAATTTGATGAAGTCAATTCTAATGCTCTTAAGTTTGGATCCAAGCACATTGACCAAGGGTTGGTTTGGATTGAGAGATGAGATGAGATAATTTTAGATGAAATATAAAAGTTAAAAAAAATATTATTATAATATTTTTTTAATATTATTATTATTTTAGAATTCGAAAAAATTGAATTGTTTATGAGAATTTGAAAAAATTATAATGATGAGATGAGATGAAACACTTTCTAAATCTAAACGGGACCTAATTTTAAGCAAAGCTAGCCAAATCATTACTTCATAATATGAGTGGATAAAATAAGTAATAAAGAGGCTTAAAAAAGGAATAAAGAAATAAAGAGATTTCAGATTTGAAAGTGGTACTGGTAGGAGATAATTTTAAACAAACAAGGGGACATTTGAAGTCAGAGACTCGGAGATGAAACATGAAAATTTTCAGTTTTTTAAAATTTTTCATAATTTCATTTTTAAGTATCACTTAAATATAAAACATATTTTAATTTCAAATTTTTGACTTTTTAATTTAATCATTACTTAATTATTTTCCAAACACAAAAACTAATACAACTTACCAATACAAATTTTATAGACTTTAAAACAAAACACAGAAATCAATACAATTTTTTTAAATCTCAAAATAAAGATAATATTAAAAAATTTCAATTAAACAATTTTATAATTGTATAATATTTGTATTTAATTTTTTCTCTCTCATTTTTCAAAACTCAATGAAACATTTTAACTCGAATAATTTTACTACTATTTATAGAAGAAAATGTTAAAAGTGTCAATATTAAAAAAAAAAAACAAACAGATATCTACCATGGGTGCATTTTATGGTTCAACCATTGGATTCCTATAGAATGACCCTTTACAAAATTCTAAAATAGTCCAAATATCTAAAGAGTAGTAACAAGGAGCTCCTTGTCATGGTTTGGTGAAACAAAAAGCATCTAATCAATTATATTAGAGAAATATTACATATCATATTTTCATTACTTTAACTTATTATATAAAATCTTATGATTTTTATTATAAAAATAATATCACATAATTTATAATCATTTAACCCGAGATTAATATCTCGTATTGGTTTATTTGATAATAGAAATAGAGTTGTTTGGATTTGGAGATAGTTTCATCTTATTTTATATCGTTTAATTTTTATAATTTTTTTAAATATTTATATAAAATATAATAAATAATTTAATTTTTTAAAATTTTAAAATAATAATAATATTTTAATAATAATACTTTATATGCAATTCATCTAATCTTCCAAACCAACCTTTATTCTATATTTTATATGAAATTCACAAACTTCGAGAATTTTACACAAACAATTTAAAACTCACTTGATGGGATGGTTTAAAAGATGTCAAATAGAAAGCGTGAAAGAATTCATTCTGATCAAATCAAACCGCCCCTTCTATATGGATCACATCACAGTCAATGATGCTACGCCACGTGTACAAGCTAAGCTATAGATCCCGTCCCGCCCTTCTGATGAATTAGACATGTGGACCCTGGTTGACTGTTTAACGGCTTTCCCACTAACAGACTCACTCTTTTTCCCGTTATCGTAACGGCGAACCCCAACGTCGTCAAGTCCCTTCTCTACTCTATAAATACGGCGAAATCCCAATTCAAACGAGACTCTCACCTTACTCTGTAAAAACTTCGAATTCCTACCCAGATATATCACCGGCGTTTTGTCCCCGGCAAAGATTTTTCTTGGCCTATCTTTGCATTTAGCAGACCGGAGTGAGTATTTTTTTTTCCGTCTTTTTTGGAGTTGAGTTTCTTCAGCGAAATCCAGGGGATTTGATAGCAGCAAAAGGATGGAGAGATTGAGAGTTCTTCAAAAAAAAAAAAAAAAAAAGTGTGATTCTCTTATGCTCTCTTTGGTGCTCGAGAAATTTAATAATTTCATCGGGTTTTATCGAGAAGAGTCATTACAAGGGAAAATACTCCAAATTTTTTCTCTCTCTCTCTTTTTAGAAATCAGTTTCGCTGAACTTTCTCAGGAACCAAACCGAATGTTGCTTTTGTTTAAAAAAAACAAAAACAGTTTATGAAGATTTGGATTTGCTTTTGCTTCTCCTTTGGACCACCATCCATTCGATCATGGTTTTGCATCTTCATGTTGATGAAATGTCAAGAACTTTGGTTGCAGGAGAGATATATAAGAGAGGGCTGCTTTTGAAGAGTTTACCGGTACGGTGATTGAGACTTTGTGAAGAACGGTGAAAGGAAAGAGAGACAAGAGAAGAAGAACAGTTTTTGCCCTTTGGGAGTTGGGGTTGGCCTTCGGGTAAGTCGCTTTCGTGTGGTTCTAATGTTGCAATCCAATCTCAGAGCTAACGTTATTCTTGCTTCCTCATGTCCCTTTGTCTTCTCAACCACATCTTTCATCCTCAGACCAAAACAAAAGAAAAACAAAAAAGAAAATACATATTTTGTCTGTCTAAGTTGCTTTTTTGTCGTTGGGATTCTGGAAGGACAAGGAGCGATGTGATTTACAGTACACGAAAAAAAAGAAAAGAAGAGGGATTGTCAGAGACAAACTTGGGGCTTTGCACAGACAGCACAATCCTTTTGATTCTTTTATTCGGCTGGGAGAGGGGGCTTTTGTTTTGTGGGTTAAAGCAAGCACGTAAACCACAGTAAATGAGACCACTTTCAATATGCCTTTGCCCACATTTTGTTCTTTTCTTTTTTCTTGTACAATTATTGATTCACCATATCTTAACTCACTTTCTCAGACTTCTCTGATCCCGAGCCGCCCCCCCCCCCCCCCCCCCCCCCCTCTCTTGTGCTTCGCTTTACTCTTCCTCTCCAGGAGGGACCAACTTTTTCTCTCGAAACGAGGGAAAAAAAAAGGGAAAGAAAAACTCATATAGAATTCACAAGTTCATTGGGTTTCTTCATTCCTGACTGAATGGAAGCTCCATTAATACTATCTCTCCAGTAAACTGATGCAAAGAAAACTAGTTGCGTTATTGTTTTTCCTGTTATTTATTTCATCTGCTCACACTCTATATTTATAATTTTTTCATTGGGGTGTTTGTTATAGGATATAAGATATTTTTAAGCGTGGATCGTGGGATAGTAAATAGATTTTTCATTACGTATACTCTGCTTCATTATGTATACAGTTTTGACATGTAAAGGTTTTGTTGTTTTGCAGGGGTAATAAAGGAGGAGGTAATTAAACGAGGGAGGAAACAATGTTTACGTGCATAGCGTGCACGAAGCAAACGGGGGAGGATGGTGGAGAGGAAGGAGCGCGTGGGAGTGGCACCCCAGGCTCCGTCAAAAGCCTGACGGCGCAGGTTCCTAATCCTACACTTCTCTCTCTCTCTCTCTCTCTCTGATCTCTCTTTCGCTCTAGGTGCTTGTCTATCTCTGTGTTCAGTTGTTGCGTGTGATGCACTGTAGAATCTACTTTTTGTTCATTCTTTTATTCGATTTCTCTCACGTGAGATCCTTTACGTGCCAAGCTCTTAACCCCCTGCCCCTGGCCCCTCTGATTCGATTTCTCTCACGTGCACCACTCTTCTTGTTTTTAACATCTAATTAATTCCATCTAATATTCTTTATTCTTTCCTTTTGTTCCAATCAATAATAAGTGCATGATTGCCATTCTTCTATTATTCATGAAATCGGCCTCCATTTTTGGATGGAGATAATTTCCTTTTTTTTTTTTAAATAATAAGAATAAATTCAAAATATATATGAACATGATAATCTCTTTAGCAGAAATTCGTTTGGACCCAGAAAAACTTTAGCAGTGGATGATCAATAGAATCTCATGTATAGCTTAAACTTTGAGCCCAGATTGGTAGAAGGTGCATGGGACGTCGGTACGTACGTGCATGAGAGCCAGCGGGGAGGCCGGCTGTTTTTCTCTACATTAGTTTTTCTATCGATAACGAGGCTGTTTCTATGAATGTTTTGGCCCTCCAAAACTTGTGGCGGATGGAGTCTGGAGATAACAATTGAAATTGTATTAATTTTGTCTCTTTGCCTTTTGTTTTGGTCAAGTCTTCCTAGTTGTGGCAAATTTCCTAGAGAGAGAGAGAGAGAGAGTGACGACCAGATTACACATCGACCAGTCGTGGGAATCTGATAAAAAAAAAAACAAAAAACAAAGACAAAGACAGAGTCGACGCACACCAAGAAAAGGACTATCCAAATAGGTATCTTTGTGTGAGACCCACCGCTGAATTCTTGTCGTTTCCACTGTATTTGTTTTGAAACAATTAGCTAGCCAATTATATGATGCAGAAAAAGATTGAGAAAAAAAAAAAAAAAAAACTGTGGGTGACATACCGACCAAGAGTCAGGGCATATCAGAAAAAGCACCTATTCATTTGAGACTGTGTTTAGACTATATATCAGCCTTGACTGTGGCCCTTCCTTCACTCTGTCTATATTGTGTTATCAGTTATCACTACACCAATCTCAATTATTATTTTTTCCTCTCTAAATACATTCTTTGAAGCAAAGGCCATTTTAGTAGACAATTTTAGCCTTATGTTACTGTTTTTATGTGATTTTCTAGGCCATGGATTTAGCTATCCCATTGAGTAGGACTCCTATCTTAGCAAACAGTTTAGAAGCCATGCATGTCATCTACCAATACCAATACCAATACCAATACCAATATCAATATAGTTTTACTTACAACACTCATTTTGTTAATTTTTATTTTAAATTTAAAGATTTTCAATATATCAATAACTGATATGTAGAGAATTAAGTTTGTTATAAGTTTTTCTTAACTACAGTATTTTCCTTTAATTATTACCCTTTTATTGGATTAAAACCTTCTCAAAACCCATAATATAAATTAATAAAGAAAACTTATCCAGTCAAAAGGACTCAGTATCCGTACGTTGGCCTGACTGGCTTATCCCTTCTTTACGAGGGGAAGGGACCGGGTTCGCATGTGAAAGGAGAAGATTACTATTGCCTATGTCAATTTACTACAATGCATACTTTACATTATTGACCTTTTGAAAGGTTGAGAATCTTTCCTGCCATCGACGATCTATGGATTGAACTTTGTTACATGTTCCTCTATCTTAGCACCACTCTTGTAAATACTCGAGTACTTAGAGGATTTAAAAATAAATAAATAAAATAGTTAAAAGGCATTAATTACACGTTCTTATTTACTCCCCATTGTCAAAACTTGCTCGTGTGACCAATATTTTCCAATATTTTTTTATGTAGAGTCAAGAGCAAGAGTGTGCTTGATCTTCAGATGATTCACTGCCATTCTTTTCTCTCTTCTTTTTTTTTGAATTGTTCTTCCTAATCTTCTCCACTCATATCATGTACTAAAGATTTCTGTCCAATCTGTACTAGTAGTATTTTTTAACAAGAATAACTTGGGTGAGGATCGTCCATACTACTCTTCTCTATATACACGAGCTAGCTACCGAGCATCCAAACGATGCAAGCTTGGTTTATTGTATTTAGGCCACATTGAGTGCTGGTGTCCTACTTCATAGTTACATGAAACATAAGCCTGTTCTTAGCTCGTGTGGATCATGTCGTATGCTTTACGCTCTTTCCATCTACTATTGCATATATATAGCACATGATCAGTAGAAAGTTTTTCAAGACTACCTTTGGTATTTGTAGATTTTGAGTAAATTAGTTATGAACATAGAAAGATATCTGCAAATTGCTTGTCCATTTCATGGAATTGCACCATCTTTTTTGTGGCTTGCTGTTTGCATAATCCTCCATTTCTTATATAATCATGTTCAAAATTTATAACAGCGAACTTTTATCATGTGATAATCATGATTGCGCGCATTTTATTAAGCATGGATTTCAATAATGTGCAGATCAAGGATATGGCATTGAAATTCTCTGGTGCATACCGGCAATGCAAGCCCTGTACAGGCTCCAGCAGCTACAAGAAAGGCGGCCATCGGCCTTACCCAGACTTCGATACGATTTCAGAAGGGGTTCCATACCCCTACCTTGGAGGAGCAAGTGCAAGCTCAACACCTGCATGGGACTTCACAAGTCACCACCCCACAACAAGATCTGACTCAAGATTTAGTGGGGTATTGAGAGGTGATCAGACTCCTAGAAGAGTGTCTGTGTCTGCACAGTCTTGTGATGTGGTGTTTGAGGATGAGGATGAGCCCAAGGAGTGGATGGCACAGGTAGAACCAGGTGTTCACATCACTTTCGTGTCCCTTCCTAATGGTGGAAATGATCTTAAACGAATACGCTTCAGGTATTGTGAGGTTTACTTCCAGCATCAGCAAATTTATCCCTGTTAAATTCAAAAACAAAAACAATAAAGAAGAAGAATCAAGTCACAATTATATTTTTCACATTGATTAGTTCTGTCTCCAACCTGTGTAATATTTGGGGTAGCTTGTTTAATAACTCGCCCACTTGAAAACTATACAAGTACATACATATGAAATGGGCCTTGGGACCCCAAATTTCTTCAGAAAGCTTGAGAATTACACTCTCTGCATCCAGAAACTGACTTTACTTGGCATTTCAATTTGAAGCCGAGAGATGTTTAATAAATGGCAAGCTCAGCAATGGTGGGGTGAGAACTATGACCGAATCATGGAGCTCTACAACGTCCAGAGATTTAATAGGCAAGCTCTTCACACTCCCCCAAGGTCTGAGGATGAGGTAAACACATTCTAATGCCATCATCGCTTATTACTTGATCAGAGTATAATAATCAGCCGATAGGCTACTCACTAATAAATTCCAGACTTGAGTCTATCCATAAGGAAAATAAAATTCTACGTACCACGCTACTCATTAGGTTCATCTATTCATAAACCTATGCAGTCCTTCAGCTTTTTGGAATATCAACTCCATCATCCAAAGTGACAACATTGTCTTTCCTCAAGTCATGCTAAAACCTTGTATATATATGAAATATTATTTCTCATCAATTGGGAAGATGGACCTAATGGTCTATAAAGCCGGTGAGGATTTGCTTGAGTAATAAAATAACAAGCTGAAAAAAAAATTGACAGTGTCTCGAATATTTATCCCCCCATCTGTGTGCAAGATGGATGATTTGAGTGTCCTAAAAATATTGTCTAGTTATATTCATGAGGGTAATCCCTAATTACTAACGGATACTTTTACACTTCAACAGCAGAGAGATTCTTCATACACAAGGCTTGGATCAGCAAGGGAAAGTCCCATGGCTTCATCATTGAACAAGGAGTGGACACCAAGGAGCCACTATAGACCCTCTGGAAATACAGGGTATTACCCAGCTGATCCGTTGGATCATGGTGGTGGCCACCATTATAATGCAGGATCATCCATGGATGCATCGAGGACGACAACCTCTTCTCGGGATGAAGCTTCGGTTTCTATTAGCAATGCCAGTGACCTGGAAACTGAATGGGTAGAGCAAGATGACCCTGGCGTGTACATTACCATCAGACAGTTAGCTGATGGCACTAGGGAGCTTCGACGTGTCAGGTTCAGGTAACCAAATTCATTTGCATTTATATCATAACTCCTTGTTGCATCATCTGGTGGCCAAGAAAATTGAGGAAGGAAAAGATTTATGCAACTTAATTGAACAAGAGTTCTAACTCTTCCAAAAATAACTGAAGTTTTCTCAGCTGCCCAATTCACCATATTATATATATATAAGAGAAATGATACTTGCAGTCGTGAGTGTGTTGCAGTCGTGAGTGTGCAAGCGACTCACGACTTACTCTATATATAAAGGCAGGCATTTTAAACAGACCTCTTTTGCCTTCAAGGGTGAGGCAGCTTTTGACAAGTTTTGCATTTGTATTTGCACAGCCGAGAAAAGTTTGGAGAGGTGAACGCAAAGCAGTGGTGGGAAGAGAACAAAGAGAGAATACAAGCTCAGTACCTTTAAAGATTTGATTTAAACGATATACATTACCACAGATAAAAGTATAAAGAAGTCAGGGTGCATCTGCATGCTGTAATGGAGCCTTTATAGAGAGAATTGCAGGTAGACACCACAACTGATGGTTATAACCATGTGTTCTATCATAACCTATTATGATGGCTCTGTTTTGGGGTAAAGGCTCGTTTCCGTGAGATGTCCAGATGGGTCCTGTTTTTTCTTTGTTTTTGTTTTATGATAATGGTCACTATTTAGTGAAATATTTTTGGGCCTACCTTTTTTTCCCACTTACATATAAGGGTTTGTTATTTGATACACAAATTCGAGAAATGGAATTGAAATCATTCCCGGCTGTATGCACAGATTTCTTGTAATGCTGATTTTATTCTTTAGGAAGATTTTTTCGATTATATTGTATAATAACAAACTCTTAAAATGGAGTGTCTGTCCTCCTTGGAAGAAAAAACAGAAAAAGATAAATAGAATGAGTCGTGCTAGGGTGCCGTCCAGCAGTGACAGCTGGCGTTGGACGTGCCCCTAGGCCAAATTCATATTTTTTTAAATATTTTTAAACAGTTTTAAAAAAATATCAATATATTAATAGTCAATTTCTTAATCAGTAAGTAAAAGAAAAAAAATGTAAAAAATAAAATTAAAGATTAAAATGAGGGGACAAAATGGACCGGCATAGTTGCATTATCCAAATAGAAGAGAGTGAGCCATGCTAACTTATTCATTCGCCTAGCTTGGGATTAGATTTTTGGACCTTTATTGCCATAATCTGATTTGGGAGGCAATCTTGGTTCTGTAACATCTTAGATGTATTTGTTCAGCTGGGGCTGCAAGTAAGAAGGCTCAAGTATGGTGTTTGATTTTGTGTCTGCAAAAGTCAGCTTTGATTTATGGGGTAAGGCTTGGCCTGCGGCTGCAGAAGAGAGGAAAATATGAAGAAAACTGAAAACCTATCCTAGAACTTTGGAATCATGAATGTACATATTTAAAGTCCATCAAATTTACTTTAATGGTTTGAAAATGGTAAAAATATCAGAAGGCAGAAGAGGTGTGATAGAAAGATAAATCCTCTACTACTCTCTTCCAGATCTACCCCAGATTGACTGCCAAAAAACAGGCCAGTTCTTCTGAGCTTCATTCCAACCTAAGAGAGAACCTTCCCTCATTGGATCCCAGCTAGAGGATACAATCCCATAACTCACCCCTAAGAGAGCAGACCCAAAGAAGAAGAATGACACAATGAAAGGCACCCATGTAGGCACATCAATCTTCAGTCCAACTTTCAGATAGTAAAAGAATGGGAAGAATAAAAGCCCCATGAACAGTGGTATCCCTACTGAGAAACCCATCCTGCTCATCATCCTGTTGGTCACTACCTCTGGTATTACTCCTTGATCTGGCCCTTCATCTTCTTCTTCTTCTTCCTCTTCTTCATCACTGTCATTATCTCTCTTTGGCTTCTTGGTCTTCTTGGTTTTCCTTGGAGACGGTCCAAAGCCTCGAGGACCTCTCACGGTTGCAAAGAGTGATAAAGTTGGCCGGGACAATTGAGCTCGGTTTTGGTATAGTTTTGGGAGGAAATTGGGAATTGGGAGGATGCAAATCTTTCGTTCAATCTGCAAGAGAAGATATATATATATATATATATATATATAAGTATTCATACAATAAAGACAGCTGATTTTACCAAAAGGAATGAGATTCAGCAAATTATCATACTATATTCTTGCCCAGAAAGTCAGGACTAGAGAAGGAAAGTTCCTTTGTCCCCAGTTACCGATATCTTTGTACGTTCAGTCATAGTATAAGAGAACCCAATTTCCAACTTTTTGAGTAAAGTATTTGGAGGGATTTTACCTTGTGGTAAGATTTTGGATTGAACTTGGGAGTTAAAGAAAGCTTGAATGTCGATGAAGTTGCCTCCGAAATTACAGCCATTAGCTTCTCTCTTATCTCTAGCTTTCCTGTAATATCGATTCGATCTTCAATTAAAAGTTAGACGAAGAAGAAAAAGAAACTTTTGGTTTGAGAAAGAGAGAACAGGGTTACGATAACTAAGCTCGACGAGATATTTCAGGGTCATTTCTGAGTTGCCATGAGAGAAAGAGAGAGGTGAGCTTTGGAAAAGGATAAGGTTTGATAAATTAGATGAGATATTGTCAGTTCCTCAAGCCTCAAGTGGCGTCGAGTGGAACTTAACGGTCCTTCCGGTTGTATCCGCATCTAAAAATTATTCCATCGTCTGGTCTTTCACGTATGGTCTCTACGGGTCTAATCGATCTGGTTTAGCTATTGGGTCCATCATAGATGGACCGTTGGCTATTGGTCTGATATGGTTTGTGAATATTTTTTTTTCTTTATTTTACAAACAAACTAATGTAAAAAAATTAATTAAATCAATAGATTTAAAATTAAATAATTTTTTTTAAATTTTATATATGGTTAATGAATATTAAATAATTTTATAATATATATGGTCAATAGTGATCCATTTGATGAAAATTATCTAATTCACTCGTATAACTATTATATTTATAAAATATTTAAAAATATATATACATTAGGTCGATCTCTGTCCTGTCCAGTCCGGTCTAAAAAAATACACTCCGAGACCGACCAATAAGACTTTGGTTTCGTCTTTTAGCCCTAAGTACATATCATCTTAACATTCAAATACAAACATTTTTCAATTTTAAATTTTTAAAATTTTCATCTAATTATTACCTAATTATTACAACTTTTCCAAACTTATAAACAAAACACACAAAAATAATTCAACTTTTTCAAATCTCAAAATAAAAATAATATTAAAAAATTATGTTATTAAAATATTTTAACTTAATAATATTGTTATTCCACTTTTTTTTTTCTCTTTTTCTAAAATCTCATAAAACATCTTAACTCAAATAATTTCACTACTATTCATAAATTATCTCACTATTATTTACAGATTTCTCATCTCATCTCATTTGTGTAACTAAACAAGGACTGAGTGAACATACACTTTGATTATTATTTTTTTAATATTTTGAGGTATTGAATTCTTATAAAATAATTATGAAATAAGTTATTATATTTACAAATTAGCTTGAAGTATACACTGTCTACATCGTGACACATTTGATTTGTAAATTTAAATCTGTAAATTTTTCTTACATATTAAATTTTACTAAATCAGTAATATAAAATGCGTATACTCCATACCGACTCATGAATATACTTTTTTTTTTAATATAATATTTTTATTTAAAATTGTAATGAAGGCCGTGTATACAATTTTTATTTTTTCCAGGCATTATTTTTAACACAAATCTTATGTTCTATCGAAACCTTTGGTGATGGGGCTCTGTCTCGAGTAAAGTCTCATTTCAGTGAGATGTCCAAATTGGGTCCCTTTCATGATTAGGGCTCCCCACTTACATATTGGAGATTTTATGTGATGAACAAATTTGAGAAATGAAATTGAAACCATTCACTGTTGTTTATAGATCTTGTTCTTTTTGTTCTTTCTTTTTTTCTTCCATGTCTTATGAAGATGCTTGTGGTTTTATTGTTTAGGCTTTAGAAATTAGAATGGAAGGAGCTATGGAGTTTGTTAATTTAGTTGCCTACCTCTGAGTAATTTTACTCTTAGGCCCCTTAAGTCTCCAACGCCACATACAGTGAGCTGGCTTATTTTATTTTATTTTCTAAAGTAAAACAATTCGTTTTTTCTACTCCCCACGTTTTCCACATTTTCCCCAAATCACTAATTCGAATTTCTCCTCCCCACTTCTCCCTCCATGATTCGCCCCTCCGCCCATGTTGCAATATGTCTGCCACAACATTTCACCGTCGACAACTCCGATTGACCAAAGAAACTCAGATTCGGCAGGTTGTTGTACTGTTCTAGTATAAATGTCTTCTTTTATATCCAACTTCTCTCTCTATGGCCATCTCTCTCTCTCTAAAATTTTTTAGTAAAACACAGAAAACACCCACATTTCTCTACAACCTGAGTTGAAGAAAGTTGATGCTTGAGTTGCATGAGCACAAATAGAGTTGAGTGAAAAAAATTAAATTAAAAAGTTGATGCTTTGTCAATCTGAGTCGCATGAGCACAAATACACATGCAAATGCAATGCACAGGAGCAGTGCAGTGCAGTGCAGACTGCAGTGTAGTGCAGAAACTTGAGTGAAAAAAAGGATAATGGAGATTATTGGTTAGGTAGCAACTTCAATAGAGTTGATGATGGGTTAGGTAGCAACTACTAACTTTGAAAAAGAGTTCCAACGACAGTGTTGCTTAAAAAAAAAAAAAAAGAGAGAGAGAAAAGCTTTCATTGAGGCAACTTCCAAAGAGAGAAATCGACATCTTTGACACGATATTGGTTGTTTACTGAAATTTGTTACTTTCTGATATTGCAGTATTGTGTAGTGTCTCTAAGATCCAAAATTCTTTGTTGTTATCATTTCATTTTCCTCTAGAGTTTTAAGTCTATGAGAAATTGAAAATGTTACCGTGCAGAGGGAGGAGGGAGAGCAAAGAAGGAAGGAGAGGGAAGGCAGAGAGGGAACTCGATTATCATGAGGGGGGAGGATAGAGAGGGAACTCGATTCTAAAGCATTAGACCGTTTTCAAATAAATCGGTTTGCCACATCATTAGTATGTGGTGTATGCATCTAGACCAGCCTAAAGGTATAATTACTCTCTACCTTGGGCTAATATTTTTGGACCTTCATTGATTTGGAAAGTCCGTTGGTGTTGCAATTTGCTAGGTTTTAATTTTAAGTTATGATACTTGTAAATTGATACTTAAACGCACTGTTTCTTATGAGATCCATTATAATTTTAAAAAGAGTTAATAAATGACTTTACATAGAGTTTTTCTTTTATTTTTGGCATATAAATGGCAGCTTGGGGGTAAGGTTTGGCATGCAAGGTTGCAACTGGAAATTGAAAAACAGAGAAAAGAATAATATGGAGAAAACAAAAATGTGTTCTATAAATAAAGGTGACAAAGATAAATGCTTTAGGCTTCGATTGGTTACGCAGTTTAAATGAGATGAGATGAGATGAGATGTTTTGTTGAAAGTTTAATAAAATATTATTATAATATTATTTTTATTTAAAATTTGAAAAAGTTGAATTATTTATTATATTTTGTGTGGGAGTTTAGAAAAATTATAATGATTATATGAGATAAGATGAAATGAAATTGTTTTGTTTTGTGTAACGAAACCTACCCCTTTCTTCCCATATATAGAGGATAGAAGCCTAGAACTTGGCCTAAAATAGCATACCCAAGAAGAAGAATGATACATCATACAATGAAGGACACCTACGTGGGCTTGTTGAACAATGCTCTTCGTACCATAAGCCGAGAAGGAAAATGCTACTTAGTCTCATTAATATTATCATCTAAAATGATTGCTCGAATATTTTTATTTTTATTTTTTATTTTACTTAGTTATTAAGGAAATGATTATTAGTGATATTGTATATTTTTAAATTTTTTTTTTAATGATTAAGGATGCTAAAAAATATTTACAAAAAAATGATTAAAAAAAATAAACTACACATTTGTGCTAGCGGTACGCCCAACGGTAAGTGCTGGGGAACCTACTAGCACCACCCTTGTTTGAAACAAAAATTTATCTCAACTCATCTTAAACCAATTATCGATGAGACCTACAGTTTTTTTAACTTTTCATAAAAACGTTATACCATATCAATCTATTTATATTCAAACATATTTCAATGAGACTTATAAATACTATTATTTATAAATCAATTCAAATCATCTGAGATTATCTTAACATTCAAAAGTAATTCAAGTTCAACACAATCACAGCCATATGTAGAAGATAAGAACATGCAACATAAAGATAGACATGTTGACAAAGATAGAGTTAGAGTGCCAAATGATATCATATAATATTAGATTGCTGTTGTAGTTTAACTTCTAGGCTGTGTTTGATTGCAAGACTCGGTTGAGTTCAGTCTAATTTTAAGATGAGTTTAACATTCAAACACTCAATTCTCAAATTACTAAATTTATTTCAACTCAAAACTTCCTTACACGTGAGATCCACAACCTTTTTCAACTTAACACATATTTATACGTGAGACTTATAACTTTTTTTAATTTTCCATAAAAAGTACTAAATTCATCTTAACATCCAAACACACTTTAAACTCAGTTTAGATGAGCTCCACATTACTTCCTCCACTACTCAACTCATTACTATTCATAAAGAGTTAAGTTCAGCTCAACATCCAAATAGAGTTAGAGTGCCAAATAATATCATATAACGTTAGATTTCTGTTGTAGTTTAACTTATAGTCTTCTAGATAGTAAAAGATTGAGAAGAATAATTATTAATGATTTGAAATAATATACGATTATGTAAAATTTGAATTTAATATCTAAATAGAAAGGAAAATTGTTCTTTCCAATAATCATGATTTTGCTATAAAACTATTAGTGCAAAAATATGCAGCCTTGTATTGAGACTGTGTTTGACCCAAAATGCATCGAGACTCCTCTCAATTTAGAAGATGCTAAATGATTTGTATAGTTATAAATATGTAAATAGTTTAAAAAAGAGTAAATGTGAGATAAACACGAAAATTTTCATTTTTAATAATAGGTTCCACTATTTCCTAAAAGTGGGCATGCGAAATTTGCAACGTAAGATTATATTCCGTTTAGATAGTGAGGTGAGATAAGATGAAATAGTTTTAGATGAAAGTTAAAAATTAGATAAAATATTGTTAGAATATTTTTTTTTATATTATTATTGTTTATGAATTTTAAAAAATTGAATTGTTTATTATATTTTATATGAAAATTTAAGAAAATTGTAATGATGATGAGATAAGATAAAACCGTTTCTATATCCAAACGAGACCTATCAGGTATTAGTCATTGGAGATAGAGATGGAGTAACACAAATCTGACCAAAATACAAAAACATTGAAGTCTATATACGGTGTTAGTCATTGGAGATAGATGGAGGAACACAAATCTGACCAAAATACCAAAACATTGAAATCTTGTGGGAGATGTTTTTTAAAGTTGTGCACCAAATAGGCGTGAGCGTTACACTTACACCAAATAACCAGCTCGATGTCGGATTCATGCCGCCACCTTTGAGTGCAAATCCATTCACCTTTGTACCTCACCTCACCACCCATCGCATATTCCCCATTTTAGTTCTCACCAAAACCATTTCTCTCGTCCCTTAATTTAAGAAGTTTATTTATTTATTTATTTATTTTTTGTTCATTAAGCTTTACATATCATGTTTTTATACAATTAAGCCATATGAATCAAGTAAATTCATCAATGCCAATTTTGTAAACAAAATGTGTGGCAAATTCACAACTTGGTGACTTTCCTACACTATTATTATTTATTTTATAATAATGTTAGATACAATATTAGGATGTGTAAATTCCGTTCATTTCATTTGAAAAAGAGTGAGATCTACTATTAAAAAATTAAAACTTTTACGTGGGTATCATATTTACCCATTTTTTTAAAAAATGAGCATAATACTTGTACACTTTAAGAATGTAAATATCATTTTTTTTCTATTTTAACATCTCTTTAAGTCATTTGGCTCCAAATGAATTTATTATATCGGTGGATCTTGTCATAATGTTTAAGATATTGTTTGGATAATCAACTCAACTCATCTCATCTAATTATTATAACTTTTATAAACTTTTAAACAAAACATAATAAGCAATTCAATTTTTTCAGATCTAAAAATAAAAATTATATTAGAAAATTATATTATAATAATATTTTATTCAATTTTAAATTGTTATCTCAACTCATTTTAACTCACTAACCAAACATTCCATAAGCATAATGCTATTCAACCAGATAGGTTTCGCATTTAGTTTATAATTTCTTTGCTATTTTTTTTAGTGTTAAATGACCAAATTAAAAGAGGGAGGCACAATTACTTTTTCTATCTGTTCTCAAATTATAAACCTTCAAGTTGAAAATGTCTGCTTGCAGGCACAGAATGGGGAAGGCCTTGTGCACGCCAGCCACGGTGGTAAAGGACGACGATGTCGTTTTGTGTTTATTGAGTGTGCAGGACAGAAATGAAAGGGGAAGATGGTTCGTTTCATTAATCAACAAATCTTCACAATTTTCTAACACTTCACACTTCACATTATTTTTAATTTTTATTATTTTGTTATATGAATAATGAATATAAAATTTGAAATAATTTAAAAAGAATAAACTCAAAAAAAATTAAAAAAAAAATTAAAAATTTTAAAAAATATGGAATGTGGAGTGTGATAGAGGTTATGTAGCAAAGCTCTTCATTAATTGGTTTTGCCCTAAAGATAATCTCGTTTGCTTTCAAACATCTCATTTTGGGAGATGAGATGAGAATTTTGTGTTTTATTTTATTGTTTAAAATATTATGTTTTGGTATTATTATTGTATTGAGATTTGAAAAAGTTAAATTGAGATTTGAAAAAGTTGAATTGTTTATTATATTTTATATGAGGATTTGAAAAATGTGTAATGGTGAGATGAGATGAGATGATAATTTTGTGTCTCATCTCACCCCCCAAACCTGCTCTATAATTACAACTTTCTTAACTTCCAATACAAAATAAAATAAACAATTCAACTTTTTTAAATCCCAAAACAAAAATAATATTAAAAAATATATTCTAATAATATTTTATTAAACTTTTTAATTTTAATATTGACTCATCTCATCTCATCTATGAAAATAAACAAGCTAAACTCTTCGATTGAAAATGAGAAACGAAGACAGAATTTCCTTTAGACGCAAATTGAAATTTCCAAATAAAAGGAAGATATTTTAGAGAAGAAAACAAGAGATCAAATCCAACGATACGATGAGATTACTAAGAGCACTCTCAATAGATGTTGTATAATACATTTTTTTCTAAAAATATAAATAAATGCTCTCAAAACACCCTCTATTAGATATTCTATTTTGAAGACATTTTTACATTTTGTTACAGGACATTGCTAGATATAGAAGATTCTATTCATCAATGTAAACATATTTAATTAATTTCTCACTCCTCCTTCTCCTAGTACATTAGTATTTTTACATTAGCATGTCCACCCTTGCGTTTGGAAGAGACCCAAAGTTTTCATTTGTGGTGTACGTAACTATAATTATTCAATTGGGTTTGATTACAAAACAAAATAAAACAAGAATATTTTCATTATATAATCTTTTCGTTTTATTTTTGAATCAATTTATATTTTAATTTAGCTTATAAAGTTAGATTAATTTAAAATAGAATATAATTATATGATATAGTATATGGAGAGATATTGTAAATATCAAAAGATATAAAGATATTATTGATAGTTAGAGCAAAATATTTGAAATGAATAAAAAAGATTAAAAAATATAATATTTAAATGATATGAAGAAAAAATAGATAAGTTGATGTATAGCATATTGTAAAAGTCAGTATGTAAAATAGAAAAAATAAGTTTTGATAAGATATTTTAAAGAATAGGATGAAGAAAGTGCTCTAAGATTAGAATTTCAAGTTACTTGATGTAGCGAAGGTTGGTCGCTGCTAAAAATGAGATCTATAGAAAAAGGACTACACGATGACGAGGTTACCAAATCAAAACCAGAGATTTGGGAGAGAGAGAGAGAGAGAGAGAGAGAGAGAGGTGTATATTCCGAGTGATGCTACTGTGTTTTCTTCTTATTCGAAGGATTCTTCTTGCCGCTGCGTTTTCTTCTTCTTCGAAGCTCGACTGAGGATTCTTCTTCCTGCTGTGTTTCTTTTATTCTGTCTTTTTTAAATAATATAATCGCTGACGTCAGCGGGATTCACATATATGCACAAAGAGTGCTTCTACACCCACCGTTGGGACTTGGGGGCTCCCTCTAGGCATTTTAAGTTTTTTTTTTTGAAGTTTTTTTTTTTTTTCCATATCATTTTTTAATATTTTTTAAAAAAGAAAAAAAATATAATATTATTAAATAATAATTTCTTAATTACTAAATAAAAATAAAATAATAAAAAAAGGGAGCGGTGCCTTTCAACGAATCCCTCAGCGGGATCCCTAACTTTTTCCTATGCACAAATCTGGGCTTGTATGTAGCAGTACTGTATTATTAAGGACTGATTGTTTCATAAACATTTGAAATCAATCTCTATCTTATCTCATCTCATCTTAATATTCAAATATCATTTAAACACAATCATTTTTCAATTTTAAATTTTTAAATTTTTAAATTTTTATCCATTATAATTTTTCTAAACTTCCAAATAAAAGACAAGAAATAATTTAATATTTTTAAATCTCAAAATAAAAATTATATTAAAAAATTATAGAGTAAAATTATATTAACCCTCTCTTTTTCTCTTTCATTTTTTAAAATTCCATAAAAATGTTAATTTAAATAATTTTATTATTATTCATAAATTATCTCACTATTATTAATAAATTTATCATTTTATCTGTATAACTAAACTAGACGTAAATCACACTAACTTGCTAGACTTCCAAAAACTATAATTAAATGTTAATGATTACTCAACATTATTTGATATTTGAATTCTTATTTAAGCGGTACTACTTTTACCGCTGGGCTCCCGCTAGTGCTTTTGGAATGTTTTTTTTTTCGTATTTTTTATATGTATTTTTTAATACATTTAAATATATTTTAAAAAAAATTCATAATATTATTAAAAAATATTTACTTAATCATTAAGAAAAAAAATAAAAAAACTCAAAACGGTAGAAACTAGTTGTAAAAATCAGCGAAAAGAGTAATATTTTTCTTCTTATTTATAGATATTGATTGAATTATAAATCTGGCACACTTTCCTAAAGGTAACGAAAAATAAAAAAAAAAGAGTTTTACGACAGAACTTCCACCACATTCCACACTCCATACTTTTTTAAATCTTTTAACTTTTTAATATTTTTAAATTTTTTTTTTTGAGTTTATTCTTTTTAAATTATTTCAAAATTTTTATTCATTATTCATATAATAAATATTTAATAAAAGAAAAAAATAATAAAAATTAAAAATAATGTGGAGTATGGAGTGTTAGGAGGTTGTGAATATTTTTTATAAAAAAAAAGGCTGGAATTTCCATAATTATTGTCGTTAGTTAAATATTATAAAAACAAAAACGAGGTACCGGCCACGTGATGACTGATCAACCATTGGCACATCCTGACCGTCCAATTAAAGTGAGAAAAATAAGCCACGCCGTAGAAAATCATAGCCGAGAGAGAGATTAGTTAGGTAAAGGAATAGCAGGATCTATTTAGGGGTCGGTCTGCACGAAGAAACAAAGGCAACATCGGATCTTTTATTGGGGGAAAGGCACTTCGGCTGCAACGGAAGAGAGAGAAGCTCTGGATTCCAACTCCTCACCTCCCTGGCGACGGTGCTTCTGCCGCTTGGCTTTCAGGTCATCTCCCTCTCTTCATATTTTCGTATATGCGTACGTGGTCCGGATCAGATCTGATGTATTTGCCACATATGGGGAAAATAGGAATTTTTTTGTTTCTTTTTTTTTTTTTTGGGATTTAGGATTCGGTCTCGTTGAGTTGTTCTGAATTTGATTCAGGGACCGTATTTTTTGTTTGTGTCGTTGGAGAGTTGAGATTGGATTTGATAGATCAGGATTTGTGCGAATTGAATTTGGAATTTGGGATTCGTCTCAGTTTTTCGTGTTTGAAATGGATTGCTTTGTTTTGGGAAACCTTTATTTTGGCGAAACGCAGACGTTTCTATGTGGCTTTATCTCCGAGGGTTAGGGTTTTGTTACGGTATTTTTTAAGGGTTATGAATTTTTTTCGGATCTGAGTTTTAGGGTTTCATTACTTGTTCAACTTGCACTTGATTTTTTATTTCTACCTGATTGCCTTCATTATGCATAGAAACGGAACCGTTCAACACTTTCTCAATTTTTTTAAGGTCATACCATTAGATGCGATTGCTAATGTGAACACGCATGTTGTTTATCAATCGTTGTATCTCGTGGGTTAAGAAGTGTGAAGGGTGTTTTTTTTGTGAAAAATTCAATTCTCAAGTTGGTGTGTAGAGCACATTTAATACAATGCTTACATGGTATAATTTAATTTGAAAGATAAATTTTAAAAATTTGAATTTTACAAATCAAATATTATCATGTATGTGATATGGATGATGTGCTCCACACACCGGCTTGGGAATAGAAGAACTCTTCGTTTGTAGATAATTTCACTGCATGGACTTTATTTGGCATGTAGTTGTATTTGTCCAATATTTTGTTGGAATCTGTACTCATATTGTGTTAAACTTGTTCTCATTCATTTTTAAAATACTTTTATTCATAGAAAGGCTCTCTTTTTTGTTTTTTCAATTTGAGTTGTGTGTCTGAAGCATTTGTTTTAATCTTCTCTGTTACAAATGGTGTTAGATCACTTACTTATCAAAAAAAAAAAAAAAAAAAAAAACAAATGGTGTTAGATCACTGGTATTATTTATTCCACATACTATGCTGAGTAGGGGTGAAAACCGAAGTCGTCGGCGCGGTTTTTGGGCAAAACCGACGCCGACCGACGTCTGAAAAAATGGGGGAGGCACCGACCATAACCGGTCGATGGGGAGGAGGAAACCGATCGAGACGGTTCTCGGTCGGCGTCGGTTCTCTGGCGGTTCTACTGAGAGAGAGAGAGAGCCCTAATGTTGAGGATATTTTTTTGGTGGTTAGTCTTAAGAGTGAGCGACTGATAAGCCATTATTACCTCATAATTATTGATTTTGGTTTAACTTGTTCGGTTGATACTTGAGCTTTGGAACTGTCTATTAAATAAACATGCTCCTCTTGTTTCACTTTAATTTGCGACTAGTTTATCATTGGAACTACTTATAAAAAAAAAAGTTTATCATTGGAACTTGTTCTGCCATATCATGCAAGACTATTGTCCTGCTGATGAGCTTTAGTTATGAATTAGGTAATACTTATCAAAACTTTCTGCATGATGATTTGTTCTTGAGCTTGGACGCTGTTAACTTTTTTTCAGGCTCTGCCAGGCTTGGGTTCAAAGTGCTTTAATATCTTTCTTAAGATATGGAGCAAGTGCGCTTCTGGTCAAAATGCTACAAGTTTAGGGTTTTCTCGTTCCAGGAAGTTCTTGACTGGAGGTTTCTTGTCCTTGGAGATTTTCTTCTGGTTTCCTTTGTTAATTGCACTTAGTGGTCGGCTCTTAAATGAAAAGGCGTAATGCAAGTTTTTTCTGAGATAGGTGTTGGATCTTTAGTGCACTTGTATAAGTAAGAACTCTCTCTCTCTCTCTCTCTCTCTCTCTCTCTCCTGCATGGTTACACACCAAGCACCAAGCTGTTTAACTATCTAATAAATTGTTTGTTGATAGTGCATTGGTGGCACAACATCCAATCAAAACTTTTGGGAAAACGTCTTCCGGGGTACAGCATTTTATATGTCATCATTTTTGTGATTATATTTGGTTGTTTTCTAAGACATTTAACATCATTCTGACTGTGTTCCTCTATTTAAACAGGGCTGAACTCTGCCAATCACTCTCGGAGGTTGCTTACCGTAGTTGACATTAGATAAGCAATTGCGTGGAGTCTGTGCAGACTGCACTGTTCTTGGTTGTTTCATTGTTGCTCCCAATGGGTTCCATTTAGTGTGACCAGATCCAAGTTAGCTGAAGATTCTGCTAAAAATTCTTCATAGTATAGATGAGGTAGCTATTACTTCAAGTTTTGAACCCTTGGCTGACTCTGTCTTGAGCCAGGGATCCTTCCTGTTTGTTAGACCAATAATTTCTTGTCAGGTGTTTGATTCATTACAATATGTTCTCTAGTACTTGTCCTTTCTTAGTGTCCACCCCGTGTCTTGAAGTCGTGGGTTTGGTAATAAATATGGCTCTGCAGCCCATGCATCAGAAAATTTCTGGTATCATCCTATTAGATCTCACTGCCAAAAATTAAGGGTGGATTCAGCTGGACCAGCAAGGCAATTGTTAATATCATATGGAATTTTTCTACCAAAGATAAATGCTATTTATCTTTTGTGAGTTCTTTTACTTTCCTGAATAAAGAAAAAGAGCTGCTTTTGTTCCAGAAGAATGGAGAGGTGAGTTAGTCTGCTGTGGGACTTGCTTTATAGAGTTTGTATGACATTGTCCTTATCACAGTTTTTGGTCTATTCTAGGTTCAACTTAATTAAGGAAGTTGGTGACGGAACATTTGGGTGTGTCTGGCGAGCTATCAATAAGCAGACCGGTGAAGTTGTAAGTGGTTTTAGTTCCATTCCCTCTAGAACTCACGTCTAGAATTTTGAGTTTTTTTTTTTGAAGTCACTTTTATTTCTAATGCTTCAACTTTAACAGGTTGCAATTAAAAAAATGAAGAAAAAGTATTATTCATGGGAGGAGTGTGTAAATCTGAGAGAAGTGAAGGTAATGTCATCTGCCATTTTTAATTTTTCTATTTCTGTCTTTGCTATATTGCAAATACTTCAGAGAATCAGAAGTGTTCTTCTCATGACAGTCGTTACGTAAGATGAATCATCCAAATGTTGTGAAGCTTAAGGAAGTCATTAGAGAAAATGACATCTTATATTTCGTGTTTGAGTACATGGTAGGTGGCATTTCTGCGCTCACTAATTGCTTGCTATTAGTGTATATATTTAGTTATCTATACATTTAATTGTTGCACTCATTTGTACTCTAGGAATGCAACCTATACCAACTCATGAAAGATAGGGAAAAGCTTTTCTCCGAAGCTGAAGTCAGAAATTGGTGTTTTCAAGTTTTTCAAGCTCTTGCTTACATGCACCAGCGCGGATATTTTCATCGTGACCTCAAGCCAGGTAATTGACCATCTTCGTGGAGGAGCTTGAATGATGGAAGAGAAACCGAAGGTCTTTATGAATTTTCTGAGGATGGACATAGACTATATCTTGCAGAAATAAATGTCAAGAAGTGTATTTTATTTTTGATTGGCACTAGGTGTCTGGGTACATGGGCCCTTTGCAAGAAGTTTCCTGGAAGTGCACCTCGGGTAATTCAAAGGGAAATTCACCAGGTCTGATGGCCTTTAGAAATTTTTTGCAGCCGAGGGTTCGAACCTTAGACCTAGAGGGAGCATACCATCAAGACCAAGACCCTTACCACTTGAGCCAACTCGTAGGGGGCAAGAAAATTATTTTGTAAATATGTATTGATAAAAGACAAAGCAGATCTTGTCTTGATACATTCTGTTTACATGCTATTTGAATTCTCTATGCATAAGCCATGCACAGCTCATTTCATATTTTCATTTGCTGCTAGTTTCTTTTGTTGTAGTTTACAACTAATACCTACAAGCGTCTTTGCAGAGAACTTGTTGGTTACAAAGGACATAATCAAGATTGCTGATTTTGGTCTTGCACGGGAAATCAACTCGCAACCACCATATACGGAATATGTCTCAACACGCTGGTAGGTGTTTTCATGTTCTCGTATTTATGAACCCCTGCTTGAATGATTGGTGTCGCGTTTTTACTGCGAGGTAGAGATACAAATGAAAACCCCCCGTGGTGGCCCTCTAGAAAATTAGGAAATATCTTTGGCTTCTCCACAGAATTTGAAATACCCCTCAGCCCCCAGAAAATCCATAGAAACCCATAGTTAAAAAAAGATGAGAAGAAACACATTTTTAGATCTTTTCTAATACTCAAAACTGCCTTGAATATAAAAAAAGAAACTGAGATATTTTTGTTACTTAAAATTTTCTCCCCAAAAATTCATAGAAGTCAAATGATTATTTTCCAAAAACTCAAATGGTTTTCTCAAACCAGCCTTGGGTTTAGTCAACCTCTTCCTGTTGTCATTTGTTTTCTTTGTTCTCCAGGACAACTTGTAAACAATAAATTGAATGTTTGTTGAGGAATAAAAATTACTATTGGTAATCGGTGATCTTTTGTTACAACATCCGTGCTCTATATTCTGTTAGGTTGATGTACGGGTTGATACTAATTGGTGTATCTTGAATTATGATCATAATGTTCTTGCTGTATTATTGTATATATCAAAATATCTATGTTATGCAAAAAGAAAAAAATAAATAATAATTAAAATATTAGGCCCCCCAACCGTAAGATGAATTCCTGGCTGTCATTGACTTCCAATATATCAAACATTGCAGGTATCGAGCCCCTGAAGTGCTGCTTCAGTCATACCTGTATGGTTCTAAAGTTGGTGAGTATTTGGTTGGATGAACCTGTGGTTCCCTTATTATGGTTGCCTACAGTTCTATTCATTTCTCATTTACGAATGGTTATGCCTTCTGACATCTAGATATGTGGGCAATGGGTGCTATCATGGCCGAGTTGTTCACTCTCCGTCCTCTTTTTCCGGGTATCAGGTACATATATTCTTATACTGAGATTTTGGTTCCTTTTTCATCTTTTGCTTATTGCAGTATTTTTATTTGCATGTCTTTTTTTCTTCACTTTTTTTATGCACAGTTTTTTCTCCTTTCTTTTGTTTCTTTTGTTGGGACGTTGTCAAAGGTTATGATTTGTTGATCTGGTTTGAAGTTTGATAAATATTCAGGCATGGATCTATATTGGATAGTCACTAGTTGGTACTGTATAATATAATTATTTTTGCAGTGAAGCAGATGAGATATACAAAATATGCAGTGTCATTGGCAGTCCAACCAAGGATACATGGGCTGACGGACTTAACCTGGCGAGGGACATTAATTACCAGTTTCCCCAGGTCGGTTTTGCTTTTTCTGGTCTGCATGCCTTGTAGGAAGTGCTTGTATCTTGGAAAATTTCAGTGGGCTTTCTTAAAACATCTCTGAAATACTTGGTTGTATCCGTAAATTGGGATGTTAATTTAGTGCTTTTGGCTGGGTCTTGCTAGCCAGATTTGGTAGATACAATGATTTTTTGTGTTTTTTGTTTTATGGTTTGAGTGGAGAGAAGTGAGTGGAGGGAAGCATTACTTACTTTTTGATGAGTGAGAAGCATTATTAATCCTTTGAGGACAATGTATTTTGCTACTCTATGCCTTTGTTACTTTATGGAAGATGAAACATGTAAAAACTGAGTGACCTTTTTAAGTTTTTTTGCTAGGTGACTAGAACTAATTCCATTATTTACTGTCCATGTGTGAACAGTTAAATCTCATGTTACTTATTTCACAGTACATGGTTGAGTTAATTGAACTGCTAATGTGGATTTACTCCTTGCAAAAGTAAATTTTTGATGTCGTTTGTAATTGGCCATTGTAGTTTGCTGGTGTCCATCTTTCTGCCTTGATTCCATCTGTAAACAATGATGCTATCAGCCTTATCACAGTAAGTATGCCATATAAAAATACAACTTTTATCTTTCATTTTTAGCCCCTATGGTGCTGTTGCTTTATTTCTTTATTGGTAAAGAAGTAAACTCTTGTATTTTCATTTTCTGTTGTTATAGTTCTCATGAGGTTGCATCCGTAACTTAATACTCTTTTTTTCTCTATTTAAACATTAGTCACTTTGTTCCTGGGATCCCTTGAGGAGGCCAACCGCTGCTGAGGCCCTTCAGCATCCTTTCTTCCAGGTTGTGGTTCATCTTTATAAATCTTTGCAGTTATCTTTATCTGAATCCAAGTGAGATATATTTTTTTTATAAGTGAATCCAAGTGAGATATATTAAGTAATGTTGTTTCATAAGTTCTAAAGCCCAACTCCATTTGATGTGGCAGAGTTGCTTTTATGTTCCACCATCCCTTCGTTCTAAGGCAGCTGTTATTAGAACACCTCCCTCTGGTTCGTCTTACTCCTTGAACTGACATTAGTTTAAGGTTTCTGGATTTCTTTAACTATGTTATGCTGAAATCTAGTCAATTTTCTTGTTGCAGCTGGAACAAGGGGGGCATTGGAGCAGCGATCTGCTAGGAGAAACTGTGGGACTTTGCCTAGTTCAAAGATGACTAGCAGCTCTCCTTCTAAGTTACACGCATCTTTAAGCACAGGTGGTTATATAATTTTGGTTTTTTAAAACATTTATGATTGACTTTATTAACTCATCTTTTGTCTTATGAGGGATGGTTGGTGGATAGTTATATTATGCAAAATGAGGTTAATCTCTTGTATTTTGTGCTTCAGGATTCATATTACTATGAACTTCTTAAATTCTAAGTTGCAATTCACAATGAAAATTGTCATAAGAATTTCATGCTAATAGATTAACAACAATTGTCATTTGCTTCAAACGTTTACAAGCTTCATTCAGAAAAATGACTTGTTAATTGTATATAGCAGTACAATAAGGGTTTGGGAACCCATCTCATCTCCTTCCCAAAAATTACTCAAAACACAAACACTTTTCAATTTTAAATCCTAACCTTTTCATCTAATTATTACCTAATCATTAGAATTTTCGCAAACTTCCAAACAAAACACAAAAAACAATTCAACTTTTTCAAATTTCAAAACAAAAATAATATTCTAACAATATTTTAACTTTATAATATTTTTATTCAACATTTTCTCTCATTTTTCAAAACCAAATAAAACATCTTAATTCAAACCATTTCACTACTATTCACAGTTCTCATCTCATCTCATTCCCCAAATGAGACCTAAGTTAGGGTTAAACCTGCATTTTTTAGTAAAATCTTTGTTTACTTGTAAAAAAAACGCAAGGGTAATTTTGATTTCTGAATGCTGATGACGAGATAATTTGCAAAATCCAACGGGAAGACATTATGGCATGAACTTCCAGGTCTATACTGCAGTCAACTTTTGATCATTTAAGGGCTATATATGACTTCGTCTTCATCAATATTAATGACTTTTGTTACCTTTTAATCTGATGCAAATGTTATAGATAGATAGTTTTGGAGGTCTCAGTGCATTATTGCAACGTCTTTTCAGAGCAGTAAGTGCATTGAAATTTTTTTATTGGTTGATCATTCCATGTTGATAGGGTTTTTTATGTACAATTACATGTATCAAGCTTATGCTTTCAGGATGAAGTGATAATACGGTGACCATATGGGTGTTTTTTATATTGCGAGTTTGTTGATCCCCTTATTTGTTTTCTTTTTGTTTTTGTGTGCATATAGTTCAAGGAGAACATATTAGGTTCCATTATGTGTTGATTTTCTTTTGAAATAATGGTGTGTGCTGTGTGCCACATATATTCATCCTTTCCTATATTCTCATCCTTTCCAAATGTTGTTACAGGTGTGCAACGCAAGCTGGATTTGGTTAATCAGGTAGATGCTGGAAATATTTTCTGTTACACTTTGTAGTTTGTGTAGTTTTTGTGCATTAGCAAAATATTAATCAGTTATTTTTTCAATTAGTATGAATGATGCTTTGGTTAGGTTAGTGGGTCTTTTTTGTCTGTGATGCTTTTTTTCTGAAGAACAATGGTATGGCGAAACTGATTTTGTCCTTCAATTTTTGAGTCGGGGGTTTGTTCTCGATATTTGGCACCCAGCCGTGCTTTCTGAATCTCTGATGCAGCCAGCATCGAGGAACAGTCTCATTTGTTACATGTACAAAGCAGTCTCTTTTGTCATTGCCCTGCAGAGATTTAATCTCTCTAATGAAGTCTTAAAGTTATACTTCACATGAAATTTAATTATATGCTATCTTGCCTAAAATACTTTTTTTTTTGGAAGTGACAGAGGTGTTTGATGATTAGATATGTAGAAATTTTATTGCATCAAGAGCATCAATTTGAAGAAGATATGTCGCTGCCAAAGTCAAATATGACAAAAATCAGTCAGATATGAAATAGATTGCATAGATTCGCTCCCCCCCTCAAAAAAAAAAAAAAAAAACTACCTTTTTTGTCATTTTTCAAATCAATTTCATGAGGTTCATGATGATTAAACATTTCTGCGCTTATTTAACTTTTTGCCTCATTGTTCTGAAGTTAAAAGAATGTCTAGTTACACTAACTTTTCTCTTTTTATTTGTTTGTTTAAGGATGCAATGAAGAATGATAAATCCCTAAAGAGCTCTAGCAAACAGCCAAGATATCAGCCACCAGGAAAGAACAGCCCAAGTAAGTTTCTCATCTCCTATGTTCTGATTTTAAAAATACGTTGTTAGTTTCTTTCTTCCATGTTATTCCCTTTATTAATTGAAGTTGTCATTTCAGGTTGAATTTACTATACTATGTTTTATGTCATCTTTTTTCGATGGAATATGGGCCAAATTTATTAGATGCTGTAAATCAGAATAAACTGCTCTATTTTTCTTTCAAGGGAGGTGGACGAGATTTGGTTTTGAGCTGTGCTACTCATCATCCCCACACATCACACATCACATTTTTATTTTTAAAATTTTTTGTTTTGTTTTATTCTTCTTAAACTAATTAATTTCTTTTACTCATCATCCATACACCGCTCATTTGGTAAGAGAAAAAAATAAAAAAAATTATGTGGTATGGTGTGAGGATGATGAGTATAATTTTTCTTTGGTTTTATTTGTTTGTATGCTTTGCTTGTTTCAAATGTTTGTTTTTTTTTTTAACGAGATTTGTTGTTGCCTTCACAACTAACTTTTGGTAACCGTTGGTTTGAAGGCTCATTGAACAAAGGAAGGACAGCACGGGGAGTATTGGATTCAACTGAGAAGTTGGCAAACATGAGTCTTGGTTCTCGAAGGCAGTCTGTGGGGCAGCCACGTCCCCCTCCCATGAAGGCTGGAGTCCCCTGGATTTCTGGATCAGGAGACATGTTTCTCAAGCCTTCCAAAGGGATTCAGCCTGCTAGACCTTATACCAGGAAAGTTGCTGGATGAATAAGCACCTCGCTCTCTGATGGCGTTTATATAAGATATATGTGAGATATGTGCCAGGAGTTGCCGTGTGTCGGTCGTTTTATCTACGTACGTGTGTTTTATCAAAACACAACACAAACCTACGAATCAGTCCGTGTCTATTATTTTTGTTGGGGATTATGGCCCCTTTTGTGCTGGTGTTGGATCGCTTTGTTTGCTACACTTGCGTTGCTTTTGGTGACGTTTGACTTAAATAATGCGTTAGTACCCCGGGGGTTATCGGGGATTAAAGGACCTTTATTGAATAAAAAAGAAGAGAGATTTAATTCGTATAAAGAAAATTATGAAAAGTTTATAATTTAATTTAATGACACTTGTTATAATTTTCAGTGGGCATGATGTCAATTCGCAAGTCTTAACTGGAGACATTTTTATCCAAGTAATTGATGCCTGTCAACTGAACGCTATAATGTGGACGGACTCAAATTGTACGATTTGAAAGAGTCATGGAGTCTGAACTTGAGCTCGTCACGCTGTCGACCAAAGCTGATTTTAAGTAAAGCAGCAAAACTCATACGTACCGTAAAACATCACTAGTTGCCGTCAAACCTGTCTAAGAAAAGCTCCGTTACGCTGTCCATGAAAATGCACATACAAATGGCAGCATGTGTACCTTAATTAAATAATTGTCGTCTTTGAGAAGATGGTGGGGTTCTGAACACTATACCAATGAAAAAAAAAACACCGGACGGTGTTCTACATCCTTAAATATAAAAGCATCCTGAATGAGCCTGGTTCTCCAAATCAGGTTGAAATCATAAAGAGAACACGCCGGTTGGACAAAATTGAAAGCTTTTGTCAGATGAGACAATTGGCTTACGACTATTAATGCTGTTCCTTGGCCGAACTCAATTTAGTTGATTTGTATTATGAGATGAGATGATTTTAGATAAAATTGAAAAAAAATATTGTTTGAATATTATTATTGTTTTAAAATTTGAAAAAATTAAATTGTTTATTATATTTTGTGTAGGAATTTGAGAAAGTTGTAATGATGAGATGACACTTTCCGAATCCAACCGAGGCCTGACCTATTCTAATATCCAAACTCTCAACTCTCAAATCCCTAAACTTATCTCAACTCAAAATCTCTTTACACGTGGAACCCACAACCTTTTTCAATTTCTCATAAATACATCTAAACCCATCTTAACATCCAAACACATCTAAACTCGTCTTAGGTGGGCCCTACAGAACTCATTCCATCATCTCAACTCACTACTATTTATAGAGAACTCAACTTAACTCAGCTCAACATTCAAACGCAGCCTAAGAGGTTTTTAATTAAAGATTAAGGTCACGTTTGGATAGTGAAAGTACTTTATTTCATTTGATCTCATCATTACAGTTTTTTCAAATTTTCCTATAAAATATAAGAGCAATGCTACGTACAGTCCCCATTTGGGGACTGCATTGCAAGCCTAGTTAATTTTGTCTTTAATTTTTTTTAAAATTACAATAATACCATTATCAAAATGGTACTTTTTTCCATTTAATGAAGGGCTTGCACATGCAGTCCCCATTTGGAGACTGCATATAGAATTTCTCAAAATATAATAAACAATTCAACTTTTTCAATTCCCAAAACAATAATAATTTTAAAAAATAATATTTTAATAATATTTTATTCAACTTTCAACTCGACTCATGCACCTAAAACTTTGATCAACTACTCTTCACTGCGGCAAATCATACCACAATACACAAATCATTTTTTATTTTTTGATAAGTCATACTAATTACTAATACACAATCATACATCTTATAATCAATCGATAAAAAACGGTTTTGGTCACATCATGCTATAACTCAAATTTTATCCACCTTGTTGCAATCTTAGTTTATGTATGTCTTTAATACCTCCCGATGACGTGAAATACAGTGGGAACTATTAGACTAAAAAATAAAGAGGCAACCTTCCCCATCTCACAACCCGACCTTCTGAATGAGAGAAAAAAAAAATACAAGGTGAAAGAACTAACAAACAGTGTAGTTAGAATCAATGACATCACTTACACTGCCTAAACGTTGTAACTGAACAAACTACCTCATCTTCAAACCACCTCTAGTGTACATCTATTACGAGGAGTAAAACAAATAAAATGTCACAAGAATTGGAAAACAAACCTTTAACTCTTTACAAAAGCAAAAATTGGTAGATATGAATCGCTTTCTGGCCTAAGGACAGTATGGCTGGCTGATTCTGTGTCAACTTTACAATTTTGCTTCATTCCCACTTCGCAAAAACCCATTTCATCCACGTAGACAAACAATGCTTAGAAATATGTTCTGGCAAGTCCACCTAGAAAACAGCAGAATGATAAAGAAAATCTATCAAACAATCTTCTCTTATTTGCTAACTGCACCTAGTGTAATAATTTTCATCTGCATAAGTACCACATGGGAGTCCGATAGACCGATGAAAATTTCAAACAAGCAATTAGAGGAAAAAAGATTCCTTATGATTACTGAATTGGACTGGCTCAAAAAAAGACCTACCATTTTTTTTTCTTTTCCAATATTGTAGAGAAAAAAATATTGGTTTTATTGCATCTATAGCAGATATTTTCCTTCTGGTAAGGTAAAGGTTAGTGTGAATGGGAAGTAAAAATTAAACAACTATATGCATTACCTGGAAGTAATTAAAAAAAGAAAAAAAACTTATTCGTCTGAGCTATTTAAAATTGGTTGGCCAACAGATTTTGTGTGCATGACTGCCTAATTGTTTACATAGAAATTGTACCACGTTGAAAAAACTAGATATTGTAGATTAGTGCAAAAGGTCAACAATAAAAACACGGGGGTGCTGAAGTGTAAAGCTTAACACGAGTGTGGGAACTTACACTGCTCCAAGACACAGAATATCCATCAATAGAGAGCAACCAACTTCCAGCATTAGCTTGCAAACCCCTTGTATTGATAGTATCAAAATCTGGCAACTCATTGTCACGGCTGTCATCACCACCAAACCTTTTTCTTCTCTTTCTTCTTTTTTCTTTCCTCCTGTGTTTGACTCTGATTGATGCTTTACGTCCTGAATCAGAACCACTTTCTTCTGACAGTTCATCATGATCTAGCAATCTATATTGATTTGATCTGCGAAAACCTATGTTATTATCTCTGAATAACAGTTCCCAGGAATCAAGAGTATGGCACTCCTCAGACAATACATAATAAAGAACCCAAGCCTGAAGACCCAGCCATTTTATCGCTTTAATGGTCCTTTTCTTGAAGCACTGCATGAAAATAGGCACCAAACTATTGGCATTGCTTGGTATTGCACGAACCCGTGACATAATGTCTTTTATTTTTGAATGTTCCTCCAGGCCCCCTTCCTCGTGTAGAAACCGTAGAAGTTGGCGCCCTTGTGTAATAATCGCATTTAACAACATCATCTGATCAATAGATCCGCAATCACCGCACTTAGAAATTATAACCTCAAACAAGTAAGATGAATTTCCAAAATCCTTAGGTTCCATTCTCGGGTCGAGAAGTTTACAAAGCAATTCCAAAAAACTATGCAAGTCCCTCTCTTCAAGAATAATAAGAAGGTGGTGGCACAACGAAGAGAAAGATTCTTCAAATAGGAACTGATTTATGACTTCCCATACATCTCTTGAATCCTCTTCATACATCAAATCAACAAAATATTCTACAAAAAATTGTCTATCAACGAACAAAATCTCACCATCTTTTAGAGACTCAGCAAACTCATTGGATGACCAAAATTCAGGCACATTGACAAGGAAATTCTCGACAGTTTGTTGGACGTCCAAATCTAGAAAGTAATGGGGCTTTGTAGCAACCATTGCAGGTGACTGACCATGTTTTCCCTTCCATTCAAGTTCCTCCCAACAGATATCCCGATTTACAAAAGCAAATTGGGATAACGCCTTGGCACCTTTTCCGTGATCCAGTCCACCACCAGCGGCAAAATTAGAAAACCATTGCAATATACGCCTCGGATTTCCTGCCTTGTTATGCAATTATGGCACAATCAGAACTCTGGAAAAAAAATCAGTGAAAATAATCACATAACAAGGACAGAGGATAGTGGGACTTGATTCCCACAGTAGCTACTCATACTTACCCTACAACATAGTAAGAAATATCTAAATGAAAATATACTTGAAAATTGGAATGTAAAGCCACGAGAAAGAGGGTAAAGATAAATATTCACCAATCAAAGTAATATCCAACAAGAAACTCATGCTACTAAATACATAAACAATGAAATGTCATTATAGTAAAATAATATATTTTCTCATCTGTTTTTCCTTCTTTCAGACGAGTAAATGAGATGGAAAAACTAAAGGAAAAATGAACAGACAGCACAACTAGTAATGTTGACTTGCCTTGAAAGAATTTCTTGAGAATGTAGCTTTTCTTGGCTAAGATGAGCCCCGCTTTCTGAGGCCTTTTCTCAAATATCATTTGTAGGAGTTGGGATGCCAAGGCCCGCTTCCGTGGCTTAGATCTCAGTAAGCTCGCAAATAGCTCACACTGATGGTGGGAAGTGATAGAACGTATGCCTGCTATAGTGTTACAAAGCCATAATCGAACCTCTGATCGACCTCCGGACATCATCAGCGACCAAATGACCGATTCCAATTCATTCAAGAGAGATATTCTAACACCGGAAGAGGCATCATCTCGATTCTCATCCCATATCGGCTCTGACAAAAACATATAAATCATTCTATTTACAAAATATCAAAATTTTGAAGCTCAACTTCTTTTTTGATAATTATATTGTTCAGCTCAACTCCAATGGCTCCAGAAAACGATTTCCTGCATAAAATCCAATTTGACACTTGAAACCCACGGCAGATTCAAGTTTAACACAGAAAATTCAATTTAAAATGAACAAACAAAATATAAATCTTCAGAAACTACAAAATGAGTGCATAAATTTGTTCCTGAGATCATACCCAACTACAAGTTTGCTCGAGAGTAAGAACGTGAAGAAGAGCACTAAGCCACTAATCTTTCGGGCGGAACCCTCTTTCTGGAGCGGAAGGAATTCCTTTACGGAAGTATTATGATTCATGTAAACCTCCATCACTCCATTGCCCTAGTTTTTGTATCTTCAAACTCCGGATAAAAGAAAACCCGACCCACTAACCCGGACCCGCTTTATACAAATGGGACAGCTTTGAATTTAATTAAATTTCGTCTGCAATTAATCTTCTGATAAATAGTTATCTTTATAAAACTATTAGCGATAAATATGACTAAAAATAAAATTCTATATAAATTAATCATTAAAAATCCATCTTCTGGTGATTAAATTGTGATATTGTAAAAGCTTGAAAAAATGGTTCAATTGAGGCCGATTCAACCGATTTAAATTGAATCGATCCGAAACCGAATTAATTTTAATAAACTTTTTGAACCGTTCCTAAAACCTCTTTAGTCGGCCAGTTTAGGCCGATTCAGACCAATTTTAACCAATTTCAGACCGATTTGAGCAGATTCAAAATTGTACATGTTTTTTAAGTTGTTTGATAACTGAGTTTTTTTTTTTAAATTTATTGTACAGAAATATGATATAATTAAACATATGTTAAATTTTTCATTATTGTATTCTAAGAAGTTTTACAATACTCATTTTCTGCTTTATTATTTTTACATGTGTATATAGGAAATCAATTAACTTACTATGATTGTATTTTTGACTAATGAGGGTTTGGGAACAGCTTTGTATACAAAGCTCATGTAATTACACTTGATGAATACAACATAATATTTTCTTCTACTCTGGAAATTAGTTCTAGATATTAGGGTTTCTTTCTAGTTTCCTCTTTCGTGCAACTTTCCTCTTTTGCGCAACTTTCCTCTTTCGATCATGGTTGATGATGATCGTGTACATTCCACTAATTCCGCTGTTAATGTCGAATCTGATCCACGAAGTCCCTATTTCCTCACCAATGCTGATCATCCTGGCATTCTTTTGTGAGTGAGAAACTGAGCAACAGTAATTACCATTCGTGGTCTTGCTCAATATTTCTATCCTTGAAGGCGCGAAATAAACTCGGTTTCATCGATGGATATCTTCCTGTTCCAGCCAACGCTGCTGGTTTGTTTCCTTCTTGGAGCAAGTGTGACACCATTGTGTTGTCTTAGCTTCTTAATTCTTTGTCTTCGAAAATTTCTCAGAGTGTAATCTATGTTGATTCCTCTCATGCAATGTGGCTTGAGTTGAATGAACGTTTTTCTCAAGGTAACGGACCTCGGATCTTTGAGTTGCAAATTGCTATTTCTGCATTACGTTAAGAACAGAGTGATGTTAGCACATATTTCACAGATTTAAAGGTACTATGGGATGAACTTTTGAATTATCAACCATGGATGAACTTTTGAATTATCAACCATTACCTATCTGTCAATGTCATGGTAACACATGCAATTCCTTAAAGATTTTTGCTCAATATCATCATCAGACCTATGTTATGACATTTCTAATGGGACTCAATGATGTTTTAGACAATGTGAGAGGTCAAATTTTGATGATGAAACCTTTGCCTTCCGTTAATAAGGCATTTTCTCTTTACTTCTTTTTGTCATGCTACACCTTCTATTGGTTCCTCCTCTTGGATAATCGACAGTGGAGCTTCAGACCACATGGTCCATTCTCCAAGCCTATACACCAGCCCACCTACTATTGTGTCCAATTCAGTTCAGCTACCAAATGGTACTTATGCCAATGTTACACACATTGGTGACATTATTCTGAGTCCCACCCTCACCTTAACCAATGTTCTATGTGTCCCCACTTTTTCATTCAATCTCATTTCTGTCAGCAAGATCACCCAATTCTTAAACTATTGTTTAATTGTTAAAACAGACAAATGTTTCTTGTAGGACCTAGTCACTTGGAAGATGATTGGGATGGGTGAATTGCATGATGGCCTATACAAGTTGACTATTTCAAATTTCTCTACTATACATCGTGACTCTCTTATCCCTACTTGTGTTTCTATCCAATCTAATGTAGCCTTGTGGCATTTTAGATTAGGACATCCATATTTTTTCAGATTACAGCTTTTGAATAAGCACATTCCTCATTTGTCTTCTAAGTTTGATTCATGTACCACTTGTTTTATTGTTAGACAAAAACGTTTGCCTTTTTTCCAATTAGCAATAATAAACGTACTGCTTCTTTTAATTTAGTGCATTGTGATATATGGGGTCCAATTTCAATTCCCACAAAAGAAGGATTTAGGTATTTTCTTTCCATAGTAGATGATTTTTCTAGATCTACTTGGATTTACCTAATGAAATTTAAATTTGAAACTGGTTTCCTTTTGCAGTCTTTCTTTGTTCATATAGAAACTCAATTTTCTGCTAGAATCAAAGTCCTTTTTTGCTTCTAAAGGGGTCATTCACCAATTGAGTTGTGTTGCTACTCCACAACAAAATTATGTTGTGGAGCGTAAACACCAACATAACACCAACATATTCTCAATGTGGCAAGGTCTCTCCTCTTTCATGCTAAAATTCCTATCTGTTATTGGGAAGACAGTGTGCTTACTGCTATCTATCTCATTAATAAAACACCAAGTCCCATTCTTTTCAATAAAAGTCCGTTTAAACTTTTATATCATAAAGTTCCTTCTTATTCACATCTTAAAGTGTTTGGATGCTTGTGTTTTGGCTCTCCACACTTTCTCATAATCGATCCAAGTTCTCTCCAAGAGCTGTAAAATCTATTTTTCTAGGCTATCCCTTTGGTATTAAGGGTTATAAATTGTTGAACCTAAAGACTTAGATTTGCTACATTTCTAGGGAGTTAGTATTTCATTAAGATGTGTTTCCTTTTGAAACTTCTTCCTCAACACCATTTTAGCCTCAAGATTGTTCTATTCCACTTTCTGCTCCAAATTATGATATTCACCTTCCACCTTCCATTTCAATTTCATAATCTAATTCTGTTATTCCAGTCCCTTCCCCACCTCCTCAATTTGATCCTCCTCGAAGATCAACTCAAGATAGACATCCTCCTTCCTATCTTCAGTCCTACCATTGTCAACAGGCTACTTTGCAATCTTCTCCTTCCTCTCATCAACAAGCTGCTGGGTCTTCTCCTCAGAATACTTCTCATCCCCTCAGTAAGTTCTTGACTTATGATAGATTATCTCATTCTCATAAGCACTTTGTTCTTGCCACTTCCACTCTATTTGAACCCAAGAATTTTTCTCAAGCTATCTCTTACCCTGAGTGGAGAATTGCCATGCAATATGAAATATCGGCATTGGAAGAGAATCATACATGAGATTTAGTTCCTTTACCTACTAGAAAACACCATGTTGGTTGTAAATGGGTGTATAAACTGAAATTTAACTCAAATGGCAATGTTGAGAGATGTAAGACTTGATTTGTAGCTAAGGGTTACACTCAATTGGAGGGTTTTGATTACCATGAGACCTTCAGTCCAGTAGCTAAGCTTACCACAGTTAGGCTTTTCTGTCCATTGTTGTTGTCAAGAAATGGAACATTATTTAAATGGATGTGAATAATGCTTTCTTGAATGGTGACCTCCATGAGGAGGTTTATATGTCTTGGCCTCCTGGTTTTGACAGCAAGGGGAAGTCTAATATGGTTTGTAAGCTTAAAAAGTCATTATATGGCTTAAAACAAGCCTCAAGACAGTGGTTTGCCAAGTTTTCTTCAACTTTGATAGCTGCTGGTTTTACTCGATCAAAATCAGACTATTCTCTTTTCTTTAAGAATGAAGGCAACTCAGTCATCATGCTTTTAGTCTATGTTGATGATATTTTAATAGCTAACAATGATGTTGCATCTATGACTTCTTTAAAAGCATGTCTGAATGATCATTTTAAGTTGAAAGACCTAAGCCCTTTAAAGTATTTTTTGGGTCTAGAGGCTGCTAGATCTTCTAAAGGAATTCATTTGTGCCAGAGGAAGTCTTCTTTAGAAATTATCGAGGATTGTGGTCTGCTCGGTTGTAAACCAACAAATCCTCCAATGGAACAAAATCTGGTTCTTAATTCCAGTGATGGTGATGAATTGGAAGACTCTGATTAGGCAGCATGCCTTGACACTAGGAGGTCTGTTACTGGTTATACTATGTTCTTGGGGGATAATTTGGTTAGCTCGAAATCAAAGAAGCAACGCACAATTTCCAGATCTTCAGCAGAATCAAAATATAGGGCAATGGCAACAACTGTGTGTGAAGTGATTTGTTTAAAAAATTTGTTGACAGATTTTGGTATCAAGCACTCTCAAGCTGCTCTCATGTATTGTGATAGTCAAGCTGCAATTCACATCTCATCCAATCCAGTTTATCATGAACGGACCAAACATATTGAATTAGACTGCCACCTTGTAAGAGAGAAACTACAAGATGGGATTATCAAGCTGTTTCATATAAAGTCTACCAACCAAATAGCAGATATTCTAACTAAAGCTCTAGGATTGTAGATATTTAATCATCTCATTGGCAAGATGGGACTAGTAAATATATATAGTCCATCTTAAGGGGGAGTAATAAATTTTACAATACACATATTTTTTTGCTTTAATATTTTTACACGTGTATATAGGAAAGTAGTTAACTTACTATTATTGTATTTTTGACTAATGAGGGTTTGAGGACAACTTTGTATATAAAAGCTCATGTAATTACACTTGATGAATACAATAGAATATTTTCTTTTACTTTTGAAATTAGTTCTCATAACATATTCAACAAGAATTGTAGAAAAATTCAAAGATAAAACATGTAGTTCTTTAAAGAGAGAACAAAACATTTAGAAGATAAATGGGTGTTTTGTATCAAATTTGTGGTGCATAAAATACTACATTTTTCATTTGCTAATAACTTTAGTCTTTAATTTCTTCGTATACGAGGCAAAACAATGTTGACAGTTGAAGTTAATAAGTAAATTACATGTTTATTGGACCAATTTAGATTCATATAATGTATTTATTGAAATAGTTAATAAATTTATATTTTATTCCTTTTATATATATGATAATAAAGTAATGTTACATGCAGTCGTAGAGATTGCAAACTCCGTACAGTCGCTTTGAAAAAAATTGAGGTCCACTATTAAAAAATTAATTTTTTATTTTCATGTGGGTCCCATATTTATTCACTTTTTTCAAAATGATTGCACAACGTTTATGCACTCACAATTGCAACTATCATTTCTCATGATAATAAATGCTTGAATTGTATTATATATGATTTTTAATACTTTTTTTTTTATCAATATTGAAAATCAAAGCAACAACAAAAATTGATAAAAAAAAAATCAAAACAACTGAAAAATCCACAATAATCATAATAAAAAAAAATTCTAAACTAGTAAAAATTCAGGTTTCCATGGCGGCACGACCATGAGTGCTCCAAGAAGGAAGAGATGAAAAAGTGGAGGAAAGCTGAGGAGGAGAATGATAAGAGGAGGAGGAGAAGGATAAGAGGAGGAGGAGGAGAAGAAGATGACGTAACCACGACGAGAGGGAGAGAGGGTTTGAGAGAAGAACCATAGGGGGGAGAGAGAGAGAGAGAGAGAGAGAGAGAGAGAGTCGGGGGTGGTTAGGTTTAACTTAAACATAACTTCAAAACGTCGTTATTTCGTTGTTTACTTTTTTTAAAAAATAAATCTAAAATAAAAAGACGTCGTTTTATTAACGATTTTTTAATAATATATATATATATATATATATATATTAAGCTAGGATGGGTTTAGGAGAGAGGGCCAAGGTGCTGGCCTGGGCCCAGCTCGCCCCCTGCCCCTGTTGCTTAAAAGCTTGTGGACAAGGCAGCCCGTCCCCGCATGGTGCGGGCGAGGTTGCCTGCACCACCTAGGTGGGGTTGGGGCAGTGGACGGTGGGATGGCTAACCTTATCAGTTTTTATTAGATTTCAATTTTTTAAGTCTTGAAAAGCACACTAAATTATAGCATGATTCTTAAATGCATTTGGAATTATGATTCTTGATAACTCAATTACAAAATCAAAATTTTTTTATACAAACTACCAATGTGTTATTGGGGATTTAAATCGAATGATAAACCTCTAGTTTCTTTAACATTTGGATTTGTGAAGGACAATTATGTTATTTTGTTATGAACAAGAATAAGACTATCTAATTTAAAGGATGAGGTATCATATATTTATCGTGCAGTATTCATTTGTTTTGATTTTTTTTTTGTTGTTCTATTCCAATATTTTGTTGTGTTTGTTTTTCTATTCTTTTGTTGACCCAAGTGAGGTGTTGAGCTTTTGGATCGGACGCAATCTGGGGCAAGAGCTATTCGAGAGTGGGGGGCGATGTCACGGCCGGTGATATTGTACGACCAGTGCTCGCACGTAGGTGCTACCTGCGTAGTGGAGGCTGTTGTGTCCGTGCGTGAGCTGGGTGCTCGTGCCGTCAGGGCTCGAGATGCCGATGTTTGCGGTGGGCGTGACGTCCTGGTCACATCGAGGCTTGTGATTTTGTAGTTTAGTTGTTAGTTAGTAGTTGTTAGTTGTTAATGTGTTTTATTTATTTTTTTGTTATTTTAGTGTTTAATAAAATAGAAATAGGCTAATGGATTTAGTGTCCATAACAGTGTCCCGTACCTTTCTTCCTTATGAGGATAGAGGGGCCTTCAAGTTCTGTTTACAGAATGCTTTCTCTGTTAGGAGATAATTTATTGAGAAGTTAAAACAATGTCCGCCATAAAAGAATTTGTGTGTGAGGAAGCTCCATGGCTTATGCGTAGTTTGACTTATAGTCTGGATTTTTTCATGTATTGATAAGTCACAATTGTAACTTTGGTTCATTAATGAAATGAGACTATTTCTATCAAAATAAAAAAATAAAAGAAAGAAAGAAAGAAAGAAAACCAAAAAATAAAAAATCGAATCATAACGTGCTGGGCTAAATTCCTCAAACTCGGTCGATCCATAAAAACTAAGCCCAGCCCATAATACATTGGACCAAGGAAATGAGCCCAATGGCCCAATTTAAAGCCTCGAAATTTCTAAGCAGCTATCCTTCCGATGAAAATATTTCAAACTCCCACAAAGAGAGAATAATCTGCTCCAGAAAGAAAGTCAAATAACAAAGAGCAGAACACATTTACATCCGATAAATTTCACTTGACACAAAAATACATTAACGCCCGTTTTGATAATGTGATGATTTTAGATAAAAGTTGAATAAAATATTATTTTTTAATATTATTATTATTATAAAATTTGAAAAAATTAAATTATTTATTATATTTTATATGAAAATTTAAAAAAATAATAATGATAAAATGAGATAAGATAACCGTTTCTGTATCCAAATGAGTCTAAAGATCACCAATTAAATTCATTCGACACCAATAAATAAATAAATAAATCGGAGGCTGTGAGGGAGAGTATCAACCACTTGCAAATTTTCAATTTGGTTAACTGGGTTTACAGCACAGAGACAACAATACACTGGGAGGAAATAAACACTATATAATAATAATAATAAAGATAATAATACACGGTACATGTTGATGCCTTAAAGAATATATATATGAAAAGGCCCTGTAAATTAATAAAATCGTATTATTTGGTGATTAATTTTCAGTTGAAAAATATGAATTCAAAGATTTTTTGCTTCTTTAGACTGAAACTAATATCTCTATGAGCTGCTGAAATTGCTTCTCTTTTTGCTTCTATTCTCGAAATCATATTTGTACTTCGACACTCCAAGAGATTCTCATAATGACTTGGGTTGCCATTGTTTTCATCATCATGAACTCCCATTAGAGGAGTACCAGAGTTTTTTCTGGCAAATCAATATCTTCTCCTTCTCGATACCATACTCGGTGTCTTCTTTACGGCAACCCCATCTCATCCCCTTGGCAATGGTGGCAACAGCATCTACAAAAAAACTGGATTCCCGAATTATTGCATACCCGTTCGGTCGCAGCATCCGGTCCATCTCCAGGAGTACATATTTCATGTCACATCTGCCAGAATACTAGCTATTGTCAGAACCAGAATACTTGTGTAGTTCATGCATCAATTAGCCAGAAACAGAATGTTTTAACTTGTTCCTATCATACTTAAGAGCTAACAGTGTACCACAATAGTCGAATCATATTAATTCTAATATTGAAAAAAAGAGGAGTGCCCTCATGCATTTGAAACCAAAGTATTTTCTCCATGGCAGACTCAGTTTGCTATTTGGGAGACTCACATGCACTCTAAGCTGAGAATAAGCAAGTCTGTTCTAGGTTATTAGCTTTTAACCTTATGTATCCAGTTTGGCCCACTCCACTGAATTCTCAAACAGCCCTGGGATTACAAATTTCAGTAATGTCCCAAGCCTTTTGTTTTCTCTACTGTAAAGTTCAACCAAGTTGGTGACCAGTTTCTAATATGTTATTTTTCAGATCTGAATTGTCTGCTTGGGCACTCTAGTCAACAAGATAAATTTATCATAATCAGTTCACATTTCAACATCAACTTTGTCCCATCAGACGAGTGTCATTCCAAACCCAGAGGCAAAAGAGTTATCACCATCCGAAAATAATCAACTAGTTCATAAAAAAAAAAAAGTGAAGCATTTGGCCAGTGCCTTACCTGTGGCTTTCATCAGTAAAGAGGCTATCAAGGTGAAGGAGATCATATGTTCTAGGATATGTTGAGAATGCTTCACACCTACCAAAGCAGCAGATACCATTCAGTATGATCTAATCAATAAGATACAAGGAAGGTACTTAGGATGCCATCTGTGAGGAGAAAAGGTTCCAGAAAATAATTAAAAAATTACCAATCATGGTAAGTTCCAATGAGACCCCGATCAAAGATCACGGCAAGTGTATTGGCAGCATAGGATGAGACAACATTCATGACCCACACGGGATCATCAACTAAAGCTGCAGCAAATCCCCCATAAACGGTATTCATGTCCATTACATTTCTTATCTTGTCAGTCCCAATTCCAGGGAGCAACTTTTTGTAGTGCTTCACTCGTACCTTCCACTTACTGTCATCATGCTTGAAGGTACTAACACTCCCACCGGGAACATCTGAAACCCGCTCAGGTGCAACATGCAACCGCTCAGGCCATTTAGGGATGGATGCCAATGCAGATTTCTTAAGGTTTGGGTTTGGAACAACAACACAAGGACGAAGTGGGGTGTACCATGCTGAATCTGGCTCAAGGCTATCATCACATTTAGGTGGATAGGCATCTGGATTATCCAGCTGATTGTAGCAACTATTGTCTGAAGATTTCTGCCAAACAGCAATGTCATCTTTTTTCTTGTACAGTTTGAAGCACATAGAAGTTAGCAGGTCCTGCAACTTTTCGTAATCTGATCTCTGCTCTTCCACGGTTGTGTTCCATCCTCGCCATCGGTTTTCATAGTTAACTGGTGGGCCAGACAAAACCCAGAAGCCTCCAGGACGAAGTATGCGGTGTATTTCAAGGAGGTACATTCCACCTGAAAGCAGGAAATTTGATTAGTGAAAGAAAGCAAGAATAATACCGCTCACAAAAAAATATCAGCAATTTTTTTACCAGCTTATGGATGTTCCAAAAGGAAATTCCTAACAACCCAAGTGGATGAGGATTTAAAACAACGACCTCACATGAAGTTAGTTAAGGGAAAAGAAACTCAGGCCACTAAAGAAACCACATCAACGATCTATCTTATGCACAGTTTGTGCATAAAATAAGCACCAGCAATTGCTACACAATTGCAAAACTCCAGAAAAATAAATTGCACACTCTAAACTAAATATACAGTATTCTCAGAACAAACTACATTCATCCGCAGATAAGAAAAGGCAGAAAAATTTGAAAAATAGCTGATCTTGTAGACAGAGCACGTATGACATGCATTCTCACCCCAAAGTTCCAACAAAAAAAAAAAAAAAAAACACAAATCGTGACTACTCGATTGTCTATTTGGACAAAATTCTCTTAGTTTCATAGGTTTTGATCAGAATATGACAACAGTTTCACAGTATGAGAAAATACTTACCAAACTCTGTCCATGGGATAAGGCATCTTGAGCAATGAGCCATATCAAATGACTTTGAAGGGAAAGGAAGGCGTTGTGTGGAAATGATGCCAAGGATTGCTGGAATTCCACGTTCCAGTGCAAACTGGACTTGAGCTTCATGATTATCTCTTGGGGCAAGGGAAACCGTTAGAATACCACGATCTAACAAATCACCACCCCAGCTTGCAACCTAAGAATTAAGCCATTTGTACAGATCAATTGGCCTATCTTTTAGCAGATAAAATATTAATTATTTCCACTACCTCTAATTAAATTCTCTACAGCACTGCAAACAGATGACCATGTCTTCAAGGACAAAACATATATAGACAAATAAATGACTAGTAGAAAATAAATGTCTTAAATAAGATGAATGTCATAAACAATGGAGAAGATGAAAGAGTCACTCACCCCGCACCCAGTGTCAATGGCAGTTCGAACAGTACCATCTTTCATTTCTGGGATCAGATCTTGCATCAGATCAACATATGCACCAACACCTCTAGGGAACATAGTACCCCCACCAGGAAAGAGGAACTTCTCCCCTTCTTTCCTAAGCCAATTCTGATTTGATTTCTGCTTGTTAATCCAATTATACGGTACATTCCTGGAAAGTCCACGTGATTAATTCAATGAAGCACTCAAAGCACTCAAATTAGGTATAAGATCCTGGCAACTTAAAGCCAGGGAGGCACTTTAACTAAAAACTAAAAAGATCATAATACCTGTACCAACATTGATCCCTGCTCTTTGGCCATTTAATAGGCGGCTTATACCCATCAGGGGGTGGAACCAAGCATTCCTTCCTTTCAAATACTGGAGGACAGTGACGTTCCATGAATCTAAGGCGCTGAAGACCATACTTCCTCCACCTCTAAACAAATAAACATGAATCAGAAGTAAGGGACTTTTATACCCTACAACCTTTTCCTAGATTCCAATACGTCTACAACACAAAAATAAATTAACAGTACCCTGGGATCCGTGCATGGAGTGTAGTCTTGATAGTCACTGCTGCATTCGGGAAATACAATGGGTTTAACTTGAAGAGGAGTAACTACTGATCCTTTCGGGGATTGGACATCCCTTGCAACATTGTTGGTGTCAAACCCACTCTTTTCAGAACAAAAGATTCCACCAAGATAAAATGACAATCCACATAGCAACAGAAACATAATTGACATCGGGACAAGCCTGGAATTTTTATCCCCTTGGGGAAATGGTTTTCCATCTTTATGCTTCATGATTCCCTAAAATTTGCAAATATCTGCACAGATGCAAGGGACTTGTAAGTACCCAAAGACTGGAATTTTTTCTATCTTTATAATTTTTGATAATGCTAATATTCCACCTTCCTCAACTCAATAAATCATATATAAAACAGAGGTATTATGCATATTTTCTCCTTGTTACTTAAGGAATCAGAATTTTCCCTTACTCCCCAAATCACATATTTCCACCTGTCCTCATTTGAAGTTAAAGGAAATGAAGAACACTAAAAAAATTATAACAGCCAGCCACTCTAACCACACTATTCATGACATTCCAAGTTCCCATCTCATTCCCCGTTATCACCCAAAAAATTAAACTTAGCATCATGAATATGAAACAAAAGATCAATGGATGCGCTGACTCAACTATTTAAGTTCCATTCATCCCAAATATTATGCAACTACCAGTTAGTTCTTTTCAATTAATCAGTGTCCTACCAAATTTAAAAGAACAGAGAAAAAGAAAAAAGAAAAGAAAGGTCAAGCAACAACTTCAAAAGTATGTACTGATGTGTTTAACTGAGCAAAACCCATCTGCAATGCGAAAAACACAAAGCAAGAAGTTAATTTTTATTAGAAGTTATAAACACCAGAAGTGCGCAGCAATCAGATCGATGCAAGTCATGCCACAAGACTCTGTTTTGAAGGTCAGATCCAGTTTATGCGTGCAAATTCTCCTCAATCAACACAAAGGAAAGAGAGTCAGGTCGGAAAAAAAGTTGAAAAAAAAGACCCAAAATAATCGGCGCAAACAGCGGAAGGATTAAGATCCAAATGTCAATAATCAATACCAACCACTAAATTGACTACGGTAAGCTGTAAACTACGAGATCTGATAGCGACTACAGACAATTATTATTTTGCATGTCACCTTGGCTTTACATTTTCACACATGATATTGGGTCCCAAACCTAACAAACGCAGCCGACCTTATGACTTATGAGGGCCCCCCCTCTCTCTCCCACTACTTCAAAAGGCAGAAAAAGAAGTGTTGATCTTACACCAACCATAGAAAAGAAAAAAGCAAATAAAAGAGAGTGCATCATGCAGTTTAATCATTTCTTAAAACATAAGAAAAGTTCCCATGATTTCATCGTCACTGCATGCCAATCAGCTGCTTCTGAAACATCATTGGTTATATGACATCAAGAAACGCAATTAATAGGAAAAAAGAAAAAAGAGCAAAAGCACACAGTTCCAATGCATTTCCAATCAAAGTATAGGATGAAATGCATCCATATGGTGCCGAAACAGAGCAGACAATGCAGACATAAATGAAACAACAATTCTCTTGAAAACCCATCTTGTAATAGGAAATCAACACAGAACATGGAAGAACAAAGCAACTGATCTAGACTTATACCCATATCAAAAGAGAAAAACGGGTCTACAATCAAAATGAAGATCAATTATGCAAATGGAAGAACACTCATCATGAGGACATGCATCCATGTCATGAAGAAGAGCATAAAAGTCGGAAATTGATAAAAGATAAAGATGGATAGAAGGAAACTGGATTATTAATACAATGATAGTATCTGACGAGATCTGACAGAGAACAAAGAAAAGCAAGAAACAAAGAGCAAACAGTGAGTAGCCACACAACAAGTCCAGGGAGAAGATGAGAGAGAGAGAGACGATGATGAACATAGAGTACGTACCTCTATCTCTTTCTCTGTACAGCCTCTCTTTTTCTCACTGCTTCCAAAATCCAAAGGAGAGACAAAATGGGAATCCGTCGAAAACACTCTTAAGGAAGAGAGAGAGAGAGAGAGAAACTTGAATAAAGGAGTATGCAAAAACCGAGATCTCAAGCTCGGTCTTTTATAACTCTCACCCCCCTTGCCTTCTGCTCTGCTGTCCCCCCCACCCCACCGGTTTTTCTCAAGACTACATTCTGCTTCTCTGGTAAAAAAAATTATTATAATAATAACGTGATAATGATGATCATGGAAAAATATGCCTCCTCGCCTCTAAAGTTTTGTCCTTTTTTTCTTTATGTGTCGGTGAATCTACATCGGTCTACTGTCATTCACGGAAAATGGCCAGACCCGAATGGTTTCTACCACATTTCCACGCACTGAATTTCACGCAGAAAAGATCAAGACCATGGGATTCTTCAGTTTTTTTTACTTCTCTGTGTTAATAATAATACAGTAAGGGAAGGACACGCGAAATCAGATCAATTGTTTTTTCTTTTTGTCTAAATTATTTTTCTTTTTTATACAAGAGCGGTGTTACAATCATCAAAATTGTGTCCCGAATAGTATATTTCTGTTTTTATTTTTATTTTTATTTTTTTCATATATTTCTTTAATCATTATAAATATTTAAAAAATAAATAAAAAATTCACAACATCATTTAAAAAATACTTACTTAATCACCAAGTTAAAAAAAATAAAAAATAAACTCTTTCGAGATATTATTTGGATCCATCATTTCTGTTTATATAATAAATTTTAAATAATTATATTATATAAGAGAATTAAGGCAGATATTTATGGCGGTGAAAGCTTTGCACTGCTTGTATCCTTATCATTTATTTATGTACAGTTGATATGCCGGTGATCCTTTGCCATTAATTTTGTTCTCTCACTCCAACTACTCGTAGAACGCCAGGATTCAAATCTCCCACTTGTTACTTCGAAAAATAAAATTAAATAAAATTAAATTAGAAAAGGATATTCACTTTGTCACGAATAGGTTTTACAAAAATAAAATCATAAAAATAATGTATGATACGTTAAATTTATTTTAATTTTATAATTTAAAATACCAATCATATCGGTTTATGAGTTTATTTTTATAGAATCTTTTTGTAATTAAAACTTTATCATATAGACGATAAATTGTTTCAAAAAAATGTTACTTACAATCATAGAGTGTACAAATTTTACGTTTATGCATTTTACGACTGTATGTAGCATTACTTTTCTTTTTAAATGGAATATACGATACTTGCATACTTTAAAATTATATCTATTACTCATGATTTTCATGATCGCCAATAATGACTAAGATAGTCGGAAACCCCAAATGCAAGATTTTAGCTGTAATGCTTAAACTGCTGAAGGAACATGGATTCCTTGTCTAGGCCATGGCTTTCGGGTTCATCAACAGGGCAATGTCCCTTTCCTGTCCTTAGATCAAAGGGACACTCTAACAAGATATATACTTTGTTTATCCCATGTTTAACATCCTAAATTTTGTGTGCAGCTGTAATTTTCTTCTTTTTTTTTCCCTCACATAAATTAAATAATTTAATTATAATATATATATATATATATATATATATATATCTAATTCCCAGCTCAGGTGGAAGGTGTCAAATTCTCAAGAAAATTAGTCCAATCATTTCTATAATTAAGGCTAGAGTTTCAATTAAAGTCAGTGGTGTATTTCTCACTGATTTGTGAATCTGTGACATCTCCGAACCACAGATAAGGATTGTATATATATATATATATATAGATATTGGGGGGTTCCTGACTTTTTTGTACCACCGTTAATGGATTTTTTGTATTTGTTTTTGGTGATGAAGAATGCTCGTAGAAACAGGTAGACCCACCTATCTTCATTCCAATAATAAAGTTTGGCAAAAACCATTAATTGCCCACAAATTTTGGCTTTTTATATTAAGCCATTGCTTAAATCTCAAGTTTAGCCACCTATATTTTTCGGCCAAGTGCTCTTCCATTTCATCTCAATATTTGTGGTTTGAATAATACTATTATACCACTTCATTTTGACTGTTCATATATTTAATTTTTTTTTTATTTTACTTACTGATTAAGAAAGTGACTATTAGTGTATTGATATATATATTTTTATTTTTTAAAAATATTTAAATATGTTAAAAAAATATAAATAAAAAATAAAATTTGTACTAGTGGGCATGGCTGTGGTCAAAACTGGGCGGCATACTAGCACTACCCTTGCTACCCTTGTGGGTTTGTAGATCCCTTTTTACCTCCTCTCTTTTAATTAAATACATTCTTTAGAATCTTGAATGGGGATATTTCTAAAAAAAAAAAAACAAAAAAGAAATGAAAAAAAGGAAGATATATAAATTATTATTATTATTATTATTATAAAATACGTATAATATGAAATTACGTTAATTTATAAGTTTATTTTAATAAAATCTTAATTAAAATATTTCTCACAGTGAATTAGTATAGTCGTTCCTCTTTTTTCTATTTTATTTTCGGTCAGAGATCATTTGAATAAGAGCTGATTCCCAGTGATCTATTAATGAAGATGGAATTTAAATATTATAAATGAAGGAATGATGCAAAAATACTTTAATTGCTGTATTGGAATTTAATTCCGAGGAAATTCTTTTACTTGGCTTTATGTCAGAGTCTAGATGAAAGAAAGAATAATAGGTGGTGCTACAGCCCCCGCTGGGGCTCCCGCAGGGGCTGTAGTATTATTTAATATATATTTTATTTAAATAATTTTTATATAGATTTTTTAATATTTTTAAAAAATAAAATAAATTAAAAATATTATTAAGAAAATATTTTTTTAATTTAAAAGTAAAAAATATATATTAAAAAATACTTTAAATAAAATAAAAAATTATAAAAAATATTTTTTTATAATTTTTTATTTTACTTCATGATTAAGAAAATATTTTTTAATAATATTATGATTTTTTTAAAAAATATTAAAAATATACATAGGGCTCCCGTTGAGTTTAACATGTACTTTTTTATGTGTAATTTTTTAATTTATTTTTTATATAGATTTTTTTTACACTTATAAATATTTTTAAAAAATAAAATTAAATTAAAATATCATTAAAAAACATTTTCTTAATCAGAAAGTAAAAAAAAAAACCATTAAATATTAATTTTTATTCTACTTCGTAATTAAGAAAATATTTTTAAATAATATTATAATTTTTATTTTATTTTTTAAAATATTTAAAATTATTAAAAATATCTATATAAAAATAAATTTAAAAAAAAACATAAAAAAATGCTACAGCCCCTCCCAGCGGGGCATGTAGCATTTTCCAAGAATAATTATTACAGATAGATACATTGCCGGCAACATAATTAATGAGATAAATTGAAAACTTATACTTTTATAGCTATAAAATGTAATTTCTCCAACTAAATTTAAAAATCACTTAGTAATAAATATTTTTCTTTAATTAATATGTCAAAGCTGAAAAAAAAAAAAAGAAAAAAAAAAAGGGTGTTAGACATGGAATGGCAGGGTTTGACGAATGGCACAAGAAAGTTGAAAGTACCGAGAGTCGGATCTCATTGTTGGGAACATCAGACTTGACCAAAACAATATATATATTATATATATATATATTTTATAAATGTCTTTTTTCTTTTTTATAAAAAAAAATATAAATTTATTGAATAGTATTTATTTGGATTTAAAATTAAATTGGTTTTCGAAAGTGTTTCATTTCATCTTCTCATTACAAATTTTTCAAATTCACACATAAAATATAATAAACAATTCAATCTTTGCAAATCTCAAAATAATAATAATATTAAAAAATAATATCTTACCAATATTTTGTTCAACTTTTAACTTTCATCTCAACTGATCATCTCATTTGAACTTATTATCCAAATTGCACCTAAATTATAAAGTTTTGAGCATGCGATGGGTAAATAAAAAACTTGAATAAACTATGAGATCATGACCTCCACATTCTAAGTTGACATTGAACACTACTTTGAACTAACTTTTATGTAAACTATACACATCTCTGTGTTCACACTGCACCGCAAAACCTGTTTAATTAGAAGATTCAATCAATCAATTATTTTATAAAAATAAATTTGCAAATTCATCGTATGATTTACTTTACAATAAAAGTAACTTTATAATCTAACGTACTGTACACATATCAAGTATATCAATTTATAAGTTTACTTTTATAAAATACCTTTATGACTAAAAGTTTTTTCAATATAATATATGTATAACTTATATTATATACTATTATTTTTCATTAGAGTTACTTGATAATATCAATCAAAACAGTAGGATAGAAATGAAATGAAATGAAAGTGTAATACATAGCGAACATATACATAAGTATATCTGTATGCATCTGATCACTGCATGAGAGAGTATTTGTAAATGGTAGATGGACTTCTTGCCACTTGCCAGTAGATGGACTGCATAATTGTTAACAAAGGAAAATAAAAATCTGCTTATAAATTGATCATCACCGACATTATATATCTCAGACAACTTTATTCTTTAATTACTTTGGAACTTTCATGGAAGACATCATGTCATCATGTGCAACACTTTGCTTCTCCTTCAATCTAAGGAATATGGAGATAGAGAATAATAAAAATTAGTCCATGAATGAGAATGTTAGCTACTGTTCCCTGGATCAGCATCTTGACTCTGAGTTGTTCAAGCTCTATATATATTATAAACACCATGCAGTCTAATCCATAATTAACATTTGGAGGAATCAATATACTATATATATATATATATATTTAGTCAGATCGGATGAAAAAAGACTACAAAAAAAACCACTTGGTTGAAATATATATATCAATTAAGGGAATAAATAAGGTACGTTTGTTTAATTTGTAATGGTTTTATCGAGGATAATTACTTGGTAAATGGATAAAATACATGAGTGGACAGACATCTAGCTATAGGTCAGATGATGAATGTTATACATCAGCCACTATTCACTCCCACACTGCACACCTACAACTTTTTTTTTTTTTTATATAGGGTGTGAGAGTGTTTTTTATAGAGTGTGGGATAATGAATAGTAGTTGATGAGAAGAATTTTTCCTTTGAAAAGTAATAGGTTTAGATTAAGCATATCAAAGAGGCAAAGGGCGATAATTTAAGGTAATTTGATCATTTCACATTATGTTAACAAGTGAAATGATCAGAATATCCTATCGATGATTCTATATAACTTGAAATGAAGAGTTATAACCAGCTTATCCTCGAACCCATCTAGTTTTTTGTTTTTTTTAGCTGTACAAATTGTATATCTATCCTCATTTTGGTTGAACTTGAACAACTCCAACCGCATCTAGGAAGAAAGATCACCATGAGTTCTTTTAGACCTTTCTCAATCCAATTGTCATCTCAATGGTACACAACACACATGCAAAATGATGATGGAGACCCAAAATATATAGATTGGATAGATCAGATGTTGTAGTTGTGACCATAACTGAATGGCTTGCTATCTAGGTAGCTGCATTTATACAAAACAGTGACAAATTAACAAAAGTTTTACACATGGTTTAGCCGTTTAGGGGCCCAGTCTACAAATATTGGTGCAGTTTATAATAATAAGCCGAAAAGGGTTTCGAGTATATGGACAAAAGACAGATGACAGATGACAGATGACAGATGGCATAGTCGAAAAGGAGAAAACGAAAGATCATAAGAGACCACAGGAGCTGGGCCGATATATCGCTGCTGCGGCAAAGGATAAACGCGTCGAAATGGATTATCGATCTTTGGCAAGTAACATGACGTCGGGGGCCAAGAAAAAAGGCTCCACATGGCTTTCATGCCCCTCCATGTGATGCTTGCTGTCTATGATTGTGCTGTTGCTATGGCTTCTCTCTAATAATTCCCATCATTTTTAGGCAAAAACCCAACTGCGTGTTGACTGAGGCATTTTCTATTTTGTCCTGCAAAGTCATATATGTACGCATGCAATTAGGACTTACGTACAAACAGGAAGGTGAGGAGAAACTTGCATACCATTACTTACACATACCATGAAGAGGGGAGAATTAAGTAGTAAATATTTTTATATATTTTTAAGCCTAGGCTGTCGGCTGTTGCCTGTTAGAAATTTCAATAAAAATTAGATATAAAAAAAAAGGGTTCCTGATTAATTTAATAATCTTTAGTTGTTTGAACATTGTATTTATAATTTCATATTTTTAAATATTTTGTTGATGGGGCTCTGTGGATTGACTTTCTTAAGTTGAATCCAATGTTTGAAGTTGGGTGAAGAGCCTAATTCATAGATCCATCTTTAGAAACTGATTAGCATCGTATGAACTTTTATTGCTTTTCGATTTGTCGTTCAAGATTGACCAAATACAATCATGAAATTCAGAATAAAAGATTATATATTATTACATTTTTTTTACCCCAAACTATTGTTCATTTTAGGAATATTTAAAAGAATAATGCTAGTATGCTTCCTCGTTTTGTCATCTCATTTTGACTGCTTATATATTTAATTTTTTTTAATGGTTAAGAAAGTGACTATTAGTGTATTGATATTTTTTTATTTTTTAAAAATGTTTAAAAATTATTTAAAATAAAAAGCAAAAAAGAAAGAAAAATTCTTTATTGAAGCCTGCAGCCGCAGCACACTCTACTGCATTGAATTGAAAAAAAAAAAAAAATATGCAGGTGTGCTGCGGCTATGAACTGATGTCCAGAATTTCTCAAAAAAAAAGTACCATTTTACATTGGGCGGCATACCAAGTGCGCACATAGAGACGACATAATAGCACTAATCTATTTGAAATTCAGAAAAAGAGCAGTTGGGTTCCTTCCTTCACTTAAACTAAACTAAAACAGGCCTCTCTTAAAAAGTTATAATTTTTCCGATCTGAATCCATAGAAAGCCCCACATACATAGATATGATAGATAACCCAAACCCGAAACATAGGAACATCCCCGGGGGAATGGTTGTACGGCATGACAAACAAAAGAGGAATGTGATATTGGAGCCAAAATAGCATAAATATGGATGGTGTTAAAACGGATTGATCAAAACCAAAGAGAAATGATCACAATAGGTGAACTCTACAACAAGATGGGAGTAAGGGCAGAAATGTCATTTTGTTGGCTTTTCAACGTGTAATCACCATGTGGCGTATAGTTGATCTACAGTGTTTCGACATGTCATCATTCCGTCAAGGATGGATAGAGTTTTTAAGAACATTGGCATTGGCCTAGCCAAATTTTGGCTAAATAGCTCAAAAATAGTCTGCATTGAAGTAGTCAAAACTTTAAAGTTAGCTCCACTTTTGAGCTATAGTAAATCTATCCCTTTTTCCAAATTTGGCCAGCCATTATTCATCTCCAAAATAATATTTTACTCTAAAAATATTCTCAATGGCTACTATTGGATAATTAGGTCGAGAAAAAAAATAGTTGGGAAGCAATAATTTTTAAGCAAAATTTAAATTATTAATTAATATATGAAATGTATTTGTAAAATATATATATATATATAAAATATTATTAAAATATCTAATATTATATTATTATTTTGACTTTTGGATGGATAATCTAATTTAGATTAACCTTTCTAATGGTTTTTGCTTTAATCAAAATCTCAAGTTTTAGTCAAATTTTAGACTTCGCAATGGCCAATGCTCTTAGCAGATGGACTTCATTCACAATCATGCCTAGTACAAGTGGTTATGACTAAAAAATGTACAAGGTACTAAAGTCCAAACCCAAGTAATCCATAGCACAAGGAGTGTTTGAACAAGTCACTCAACATACACCAATGACTGAAAATGACAAATTCAAGATAAATACCATTGCCAATGCTTTTAACAGATGACTTCATTCACAATCATGCCTAGTACAAGTGGTTATGGCTAAAAAATGTACAGAGTACTAAAGTCCAAACCCAAGTAATCCATAGCACAAGGAGTGTTTGAACAAGTCACTCAACATACACCAATGACTGAAAATGACAAATTCAAGATAAATAATAACATTGCTCATTAGGATCGCAATCATGGTTAGATTTTTCCAGATAAAGTGAACAGAATGGAATGTAATGATCCATACGTTTATATTTAGCAAACAAGTTTGCCAATCATTCTTTACTGGTACATCAAGATCTGGCTTGCTCTTGTCTATCCTATAGATAATCGGCTTTGGATTTGTGTGCGCCTAACTTGAATCTTCACAAATGGCTGTTGCTTAAAACTTTGCTGCTTCACAAAATATTTTATCCAAGGTTGATATGACAAGAATCCAACAGTAGCTAAATCACTTTAACATATCTTGACACTTTCTGAAACGATCCTCTCTATTTCTTCTAGAAGGCGCTCTTTTTCATCCACCAACTCCTCATTCTTCTTCTGAAGCTCTTCTATCTGCTTTGTTTGCTCCGAGTCCTTCCTGAAAGTTTATAGTACACTAGTATAAAATGTGAAAGTTGAGATTCCTGTAATGGCTAAGCATAATAGAGGAGAAGAAATCTGGTTGTATTTCAATTCAATCAAAAGCTATCAAGTGCCACCACGCCACCCTGACAGTGAGTCACACTTGCTTGACATAGCATTTCTAAATATGGGAGAATAATGCAGTGTACTGTAGGTTTGGTGTTGAAGTATGTGCAAAAATTTCAAGCTTCAAACTATAGAAAGGTTATTTGTTATGCATAAAGGTCAATAACAAGGAGTTGAAGCACATGCAGGTCATTGGAGAGAAGGAACTGCATCACATGCATTGCATCCAGATTATCGATAGAGCTTCCTGATCCTATATGGTGCATCTACTAGTGGCATCCAAGCCAGATGACCCAGAGTCATTAGTAAATCCATTCCCAAAAATTTTGGATAAATCTTCATATACAGACATGAATCTTCATTCCCTAGTTTATATTTTACTAATGACCTCTTCTTGCTTAGCAGATGATAATTTCAGTTCTTAAATATTATGATATAGAATTTTAATCCATCTCATAAAGAAACCTATCATAGTTCTAATCCTCCCTCATTAGGAGAATACCCAACTGTGGTTCTAAATACTTAAATCTCTAAGTTCTAACATGTAAAATTAAAAAGTCTGACAATTAGGAAGTATAACATTGATCTTAACTAAAGAACTGCACATCTTATTCCTGGTTTCGTCATATAGCAACTTGACTCCACCAAGAGATTTTCGATCAATCTGCTTGGTGGGAGACCAGCTTAAAGCTCACTAGCTGCACCTCCCTATGCATATGTTAAGAACAGAAAGAATCAAGATCGTTCTTAAATTAGCTGTTTACTTATCAAAAAACAACAGAAAGAATCAAAGGTATCAGCCAGCTGACATGCTCTCCCCAAGCTTTTATCTTCCATGATATACAAACACAAAGACTCTGACCGTACTATCTGCCTCATCCATAAAAAACCAGTCCACCTATAGTAAGAAAAAGAATTGTACTGAATCTTTTGCAGCAACTGAATGGACAGAGTGCAATCTTTTGTCCCAGTCAGATCCCTTTGACTATAAATTTAGGCCCCTGTATATGTTTGTTGTGGACTAAAGCCTTATATGAGGAGCCACTGAACTTATTTTTATTTCAATAGTTAATGGGGTTATCAAATAGGCCCCTAGTTAAGCCAAAGAGAAAATTACTCTCAAAATACAAAGCCTCAGTAGTTGCAGTCATGATCACGTGCGTTAGATGATTCTCGTGAACTAAAGAAGAGAATCTTTTCTTGCACCAAGCATGGAAAGTAAAAGGGTGGTAGTCATAATAACTACATTCATAGCACGCCTTTTCTACAGGAGAAGATATAACTTGTATGGTTTCCAGAAATAAAAACCTATCATCTGGATTGCAGAACAGAATCTCTATTTTCTTTGACTCTGCTGTCATTTACACACGTATTATAGACATATATGTTCCACGAGAGTTAAATGTTCACAATCACATACTGAGGGCAGGAGTTATTTTGGTAAAGTGGAAACCTACACAAACAGCCCTTAGATTTTCTTGGAAGGTGGACATAATTAAAAAAGAGAAATGCTACTAATATGGGTAAGCATACTTGCTAACTCTACATGGTGTCTGTTTGATTTCATTTGCTAGAATTCAAGTAAGACTATGATTTTAAAGTTTATATGTTTGTCAAAACATGCTGTCTATAGGCACATCATTGACTCTACTGTTTTCTGATTCAAAGGATTTGAAACTCCATTGAATCTTAGGAAATCCGTAAAGAACAATTCCAAGCATTGTATTTGTAAAATACTAGGCATGTTCACCAATTTCAACAAATAAGTTCGCGTTGAATAAAGAAGCAATATAGTCTTGAGCATTAGATTAGTAAGCATTATATCTTGAGTGTAAGAAAATAAATGTTCCATTTTCTCGTTACCTATTCATGAAGGATAAGTTGAGTTTGAGTGACCGCACTTCCTTCTCAAGGTTTTCACACCGCTTCAAGACAGATTGCACATCTGATGGAATTGCTGGTGTCAAATTCCTTTCCTTTGCCTCCGCCATCCTGCATCATCAAGAAATCAATATGAACCAGCAATTGCCAGCTGTAGTACTAACAGCAATTATATATTCTCAGGTTGCCGGCAAGAATGAGCTCGATATAAATTATTGGCCTACTTCCTTCGTGTGTGTCTGAATGTGCTCCTTTGTGTGTGTTTGTATGTGTGCATTCGTGTGCTTTTGAAATGTATCTCATTAATTTCAACAATGCTTCTTGTATGGGAAATACAGAAGTTATAATAAAAGAAATAATAAAGCTATGTAATTAAATCAATGATACTAAAGATAGAAAACAAAAAGAGAAAAAGAAAAGATCATGAAACATAGAAAGAAAAGATAACTTTAAAAGGAAGAGGATACTCTTCCCAAAGTTGCAGAGTTTGTTTTACGTACTTTCTCGATCGCTCCACCCTTCGCTTTTTGGTAGAGTCTCCCTTGTCCACTGTACAACTTTTGTTTGTTAGAGATTATATGACTGTATAATCGTTACTCTACCACTTCTGTGAAACGAAGTTTTCCATGTAGTGGTAGCATCAAGATAAGCATACTAATGAAAACAAGCACACACAAAAACAAGCGCGCGCGTGCACACACACACTAATCTCTCATGAAAACATATGAATACCTTGATTCCATTTTGCAGTCAGTCAAATATGTCAAAAGTGGTTTTTAAAGCTTTCCCTCAAGCATAAACATTAGCAATTCGGATGTGAGCGTTGCATTTCAGAAAGTAAAGCAAGCTAAACGTGCCATGTGATATTGTGTAAAAAAAAGTCACTGCATGTTTGGAAGAGACGAAGAGTTCATATCAATTTCATTGCATGTATGGTTTATGTGTAGAGTTGCAACAAATATACTTTTAATTTATTATTTTTTGAAATAAGTCGTCAAGGAAATAATATCAACAAATCAAGAGTGAAGAAGGAAATGTCTATAAGTATTCAGGGAACCAGAAAAGTTTCCAAGCAGAAACTCATGGCTTAGATTTTGACAAAGAACAGATCAAAATTCTGACCAATCGTACCATCCATTTAAAACTGCCTCAATATGGTTTTCATACCCCACCAATAGTCTCTTTTTCTTTTTCCTTTTCTCTTAGTAAGCTATGCCATGGGCCCATCAGACCACGACTTCATTCTCAACTCCATTTTCCACCATGGGACTGTGTTTCATTTAATCATCTCAGGTATACAGAGAGGTCAACCAATGAAATGTATGATTATTTAAAGATACAGCACAATCAGGCTTATGCTGTGGGAACATATAGAATTGCTTTGGCAAATAAAATTCTGTCCTATAAAATTTACCGAGTACATATAAAAGGAAGACCTAATGTTCATTCTTGTGAAGTTTTAAACATAGTTGATCACCTGAACCAGCTGATGTCACAGATCCATATCGGACTAGACTTCCCCTCTGCGTCAGATGCACAGAAAAAGAACAAAGTAAAATAAAACTGTGTTAAGGCATTTCCCCAAAATCTTTAAGCAAATACTTCCTGTTATCCAAGAATAAGTATATACCTTTCGATCTTCTTTCAAAGTGTCAATTATCCGTTCTCTGATTTCTGCAGTTACACAAGAATACACACTTGATTATCTGAATGTATAGTTCTTCCATGTGGTCCAGGAAGGGAAGAAAAGAAAAGAAACAGTATAATGTGTTGGTGTAGTAGGAGGCACACAATCTTTAAATTTCAAATGTTGTTTTCACAGAAACTATTCATGTTCATGTTGAGAGCTTCAAATGATTCAGAGTGCACTCTTTCATTCAAAGTGATGGATTCAATTATGTAACACATCCCCAGTGAGCCTCGAAAACTTATTTTTCTGCATCAAAAACTTGAAATTAATGACAAGAATTGCATCAGAAATTCCTAATTAGAGGCAGCACCATGTGCTAATAATCTAATAAGCCCCATTACCAATTTTGACAAATGACAACAAAGATCATTTTATAACCGAATGAACCAATAAATTCCATCCCAGTGATGAAGAAACAAGAAAACAAAAGATATACCTGCATGAAGGAAATACACTGATGTCATAAAACATATTATTTGTAAAAGAAAGAACACAGAGTCAAGAATGCTGAAGGAGAATGATGATGACAGGATGACTAGCAATTGTTTAAATCAACCTATGCCTATTTACCATCGTGTGGATCATATACCTTTGGCTTTAGTGCCATTTTCTGAACTCCTACTATTTTCAACTTGTTTCCTCGAGCTCTCACAAATGCTTAGAGTTTGACTTGAATTGCTAGGCCCATCACATGCATCTAAACCAGATGAAACTACTGGTGCAGCAGCAGAAGATTCACTTTGGGAAGGTTCTTGAGAAGCTCTACTCAGCTGCATTTGGTTTGTGGGATTTACAAAACCTTCCATGTCAAGGTCTATGGATTCTTCAACTGCAAGTAAAATCCCAGAATCCTTAATTTGGACATGGGATGCTTCTTGAAAAGTTCTTGGTATTTCATTTAAATGATTGTTTTGCCCTTGATCAAAGCTACCGTTCACAACAATGTCATGACCATGATAAATCCCATTAGAGCTATCCACAACAGCTTCTTTTTCAATCTGGTTGCTAAGCTTCTTGCGTTCTAGCGTACCCTTCAGCATACTCACAACGGAAGAAACTTTATCTATATCAGCCATTCGGGGGGTGGTGAAAGTCGATGAGGATGAATTTGAAGGAGACATGAATCTGCCCACTTGGTTGGGAATCTCACATGTCAAAAAGTTATTGAAACAATTTGAATTGGAAAATTCTTGTTTCAATGTATTGATGCTAAGCCCAGAAGCATTCTGCATAACTTCCATACCCATTGTTGTTTGAGCACTCTGCATAGCAGCGTACCTCTTCCTGAAAAAACAAAGTTTATATATTATTCATCTCTAAATTAAAATAAATTCAAAAGAAAAGAAAGCAAGAGAAATTTCAGACCCCAATGATCCCAGGCATGATTTCTCTATCTAATTAGCTACAAAATAAATTGAAATTTTCATGAATATGATTTTGACTGATGTATGCACTACACAATACATACCGCAACTCAGAAGATCGGCTTCTTGTCATAGGTTGAGAACTATGAAACCATGTCTGCATTAATAGTAAGATATCAGAAAAACACGAAGCTTTAGTGAAAATAAGATTCCAAAAGGAAAACCTAACCTTGGCCAAATATAAATCTGTAGTTTGCAATCCCTTTTCAACAGAATTCCTGACAAAACTGAAGTAAACTAAATCACTGAACATAATAAGCTCTATTGAGAAAATGTAGCACTAATAATTTTAGTACTTTACAAAATCCTGAAGTATAATACTAATTATGGATGATTCAACCAGAAAACAATAATGGCTCTACTAATAGACCTAGCAACTCTGGGACCATGCAATACTACAAAATGGATAGGTACATTCATATTTAAAGGAAGCAGTAAGCACCTAATTGATTGTTGATGGAGGTCTCCAGAGATATTATCTGCCATAGAATTACTCTGTGGATGTAAATTATCGTTGCTTCTTTTCTTTTGTAGTATACCCACATGTTGCTGACTAGAAATACTGGCAAGTTCAGTGGATATCCTGAAAGTGCAATGAAATTGCAACAGAGTAATTATGTGCCAATATCAAGTACACTAGGTAGTTTAATAAACTATATAGAAAAGAAAAATGACTAAATACTTAGGAAAGCAAGGTTTAGGGAAGTTGTAAAAGTAACTAAATGAATCTTATCAAACAACTAGATGATCTTAATAGTCTAACTTTTGGTGACTTCCCATGGCTTACAAATGTTTTCTTTGTAAGTAATCAAATATTTTAGTAAGAAATCAAAATTCATAGCTCAAGTACACAGGCCCCATGGCTTCAAATGTTTTTTCTAAAGATCAATTATCACTAGAGTGATGTTTACTTTAGGATACGGGTGTGTGGTTCTTAAACGTGGCTGTATCGATGAGAAATCATGATAGTCAAGAGAAGTAGAACTAGCACCAACGTAGACATCACTTAAGGTAGTATGGAGAAATATACGGAATTCAGTTCATCAGAAACTTTAACTCCAAAAATATTTAAAACCCAACAATAAGTAGATAATAAAGAGATTTGATGAGTGGAAAACTTTGGAACTGCAATTAATCTAATTTCAACTGCCATTTGGACTGTAGAGTATATGAAACTTGAAGTATACATTTTTCCACCATTTGGACTTTCTTATACTCTATTTTTTATTAAAGAAATGGTCATCTTAAAATATGAAACGGCTGGGCAGATAGCAGCTACACATAATTCAAAGGAAAATAAGTTATCATGTTGTTGCTAATTTTTATGTAATTCTATGGTAAAACAGTTATACAAACCTGAACGTAACTAGTCTAATCCTATATCATTAGGAAAGGGTAGCTTCCAAATGTTGAAGTACTTCAAAATTTTCTTATCAAAGTTCTGGAAAATTATTGTTATGATTGTTGGCACTGTTGTTTTTAATATTATCATGCATGTAAAATCTACAATGGCCTTTGATCAATTAAAAAGCATGTTTCCCTACATTATTGTGGGATAAAGAAACAAAAAAAAACATTCACAAACAAGAATTGCAGGAATTGCTTCAGTAAGTCACTGATGTCCATACTGCATATAAGATGTACTCAATCCATGAGTTCTCTGTTGATAGCCTACTCACCTCCTTGATGCTTGCCGAGTACGATGTGTGATGCTTGATGAGTTGTTGGCATTGTTCTGAAAATAGATATACAACAATGTAAGGAAAAAGTAATCGGGAAAGGGAGAAAATAAAAAGCATGCCATTTTCGACCACTAAGTCACAACTACGAAAATTTCAAGGTAGATTATGATCATTGGATGATGACTTACAGAAAGTCCATATTCAGTAGTCCAATTATATAACATCCATTCATATGTTTTCATTCTTTCACTATTTCCTGACAATAAGTTGATACAAGCCTGCAGCGATCATATCAACCATCTCATCTAATTTGGTCCAATACTCATCAAAACTTCTACAGCTTTCCATGGTTCTTAAGTCCAAAAAGTATCAATGATAAGTAAATTAATGGATCAAGAAATTTCAAAGGCTAAAACCGAATTTGGTTAAATCCATCGAAAAGAAAAAAAATGCATACTCCTGTTTAGAGCTTCAAAATGGATTCAATGTCTGCCTAGTCTATTTGACATGAGGTAGATGACAAAAGTATTCTCATGACTGATACTTGAAAAGGCTTTAAATTCTGTTTTGCTTAACAACGGGAAGATGATCTTGATGCTTCACCTTGCAAGGCAAGGGTGATCCTCAGTTAAAATTTCACAATTATGAGTCTAAAGGACCATCCGCAATTGCTGCACAACCATGCTGCAATTAATATCCCATGGAGGTGAAGACTCACACTCAGTTGCTAGTTGTCTTATTTGTAGTACTTCACAAAGCAATACAAGAAAAGTTTGGATTGTAGAGAAAATGCAAAAAGATTAAAAAAAAAATTATAGAACAAGAAATGAGGATGGCATAATTTACAAAGGAATGGCTTGAACTGCTCCCTACATCCAAAATGCTTCAAGAAAAATGTGTCACAATCCTCTAGACTCACAATTTTTAGGGGCCATTGGACTGAGAAAATTTTCCCTTGAATTACCCGAGGTGCACTTGCTGAAAACTCCTTGCCGAGAGCCCGTGCACCTCGGGATTAGTCGGGACTTTGTTCCGGACACCCGGTGGCAATAAAAAAAGGGTTCCTTTCAAAGAGGGTGCATTACTTCAGTAAATTACAAGCAACAATATTAGTCTATCTGATTAACACAATAGTAAAGCTCATATCCACCAAGAAACTAATAGGATAATAGCACTAAGTTTGAGACAGTTGTTTGCATCCCCTTGATATTCAAATCTGACATATGGTTGTAATTTTCTATACTACTTTTCCTACAAAAATCAAACGTAATCGGAATGAACTGCATGGAGCAGCATTTTCCCCCTTTATTCCCTCACAAAGAGTCACCAGTGTATAACTGAAGATAGTAACTGTGGTTAAAGGATTCAATAAAGCTTTAAAAACCATCACAGTGAATGATCCAACTGGTTTCGTCAACACTTTGATTGTGTCATGTTAAAATCCCAATTTGTAGTCAAGGAACAAAGTCATGAACAAGGATAAAAAAGCCCCACTTGCCTCTCCGTTTGTGAGCCAACATTTGAAGAGCTCCTCACTATCTGCATGTCGAAAGCTCTGAGAAAGGTTCTTAAATCCCAACATCTCCATGCTTGGTGCTGGGACTCCATTTGAGCTTTCCATGAAATATTTCAGGAAGATCTCCTCGCTTGAATTCCTATACAAGTCTTCCATCGCCACGAAATGCCTTTCCCTCCTCCACTCCTAGGAATTTTCTGACCCCGATTTGACTTCAAAGTCTGCTGATCACTGTCCAGTTACAAAAGATTCATCCTTAAGCTTCCCTTGTTTCCATTCTTAACCATATTTCCTTCTCTCCAAACAAGAAAATAAATATAAAAAAAAATCCCCTGAAAGGATTAATATCCACCTCTGTAAGTGGACTCTACCCTTGCCACCCCAACAAATAACCGAACTTTGTAAACTGAAAGACCATGAAAATCTTGAACTATATGATAAAAAATCTTGTTAAGAAAAAAAAATTGGCAAAAACATCGATACTTACAAACTTGAACTATGAGGAATCGTTGCTCCAACAATTTGCATATGAAACACAAAAAGCTTTGCCTCTAGATTAAATAACAAGCCAAGCTTTCATCTTGCGATGAGCCGAAAATATGACCCCTTTATCAGCAATCAGTTTACAGTTGTACCTAGACTCTTTCCATTTTACACTTAAGACCAACTGAGCATACACAGTTTACTCAACCTGAAAAGTCCAATCTACTAATATTCTACCGCACAGGTGAGAGTTAAGAATAGTATTTTTTTGTTCTTTTTTACTTCAACAATTTTACAAACATACGGTGGGCCAATTAATAAAATATTCAAGAAGCCGCATCTAATAATTGTGGGTTTTCTTCAGATTCCACCATATCATAGTTTGTCTTTTTCTTGATTATGATTATGAAACGTAAATTTACGGCCGTAATCTGAATTTAAAAGGTTGAAAAAATAATGGAAAATGATCGATTAAACTCAGGTGGAATTGTTCAATTCAAGACGGAACAAACTACAAAAAAAAAAAAAAAACAATAATAATAATAATAAGATGAAAATGAATTGAGTCTTCACCAGAGGTGGAGCAGATGGTCGGTAAGAGCCATGAAAGAGACTCGTTTTTGGGATTTAAAAATTGTAGCCGTTGAGATGGCGCTTTCATGGTTTGGGTGCTTATTGTCTACGGCCATCATACATCATGCAAAAAATATTCTAAATAAATAAATGTAATTCATTGTCTACGACTGGGAATAAATCAATTAAGAAAGAATTTAGTCGTAAGTCATACGTTGATATGTCACATTAACAAAAAGTTCAATTTTTTAAATCTGTTATTTTAATTTTATTTTTATCGTATTAGTATCATAAAATGTGTCATTCAAACCGAAATATAAATAAATACTCTTAAATTAATCGAATAATAATTTTTAACGAGATTAATTTTTTTTTTTAAATGCATTAAGTGGTTTTTTAACTTGACCAATGTAAGAAATCATAAGCACATAGACGTTCGTGTGCGTGGCATGACTCAAGTTGAAAATTATAGTTTGAAAAGTCTAGTATCGGTAACTTACTAACTTCACACTCATATCAACGGTTAATAATTTAGTAACGTTTTTACACTACACTTCATTCACGTGTCATAATTTGATTTAAATTTTAAATTTTAAAATTTAAATCTTACGAATCAAATTATATCACGTAGATGAGGAATAAATTCAAATAAGATAGATTTATTCTCTATAATATGTAGTGTAAATGCCTTCAAATATAATCATAAAAAAAAAAAAAAAAAAATTGAAGAGATTTAGAGCTAGTTTGGATAATAGTTTAAGAGACTAAGACACCTAACTCATGATATTTTTTTGCATTTTGTCTTGTAATGATGTTGGGTTTACTTCATGTGTTTGTCTCTCTCTCACTCGAGACTCTCAAAGTCCAGCAACAACTATGCACATGCTCTCCCAGTTAAAAATTAAAACTTTTTCTTAATCACGAAACAACTCTCCGATTTGTGGCAATAAAGTAGTTTTAGAACTTTGGTAATTATTATTTTTTTAAATTCACATTTTGTCATCTAGACTGTAAGTAAGTAGTAATTTACTTTAATCTAATTGGACCAAATTGTTGTTATATTTTGGGATTGAAGAAAACAAATTTAATGCAGCAAATGTCGATGGGAAGAATGAATGACATTTGCAGCTGAATGAAGTATTGATTTCGTCATGGTAACGCCACTTGATACATTATATTCAAGGAGATGATATCATTTGCCCACAAAAGATTCGTTTATTACTTGGTGACTCAAATTTCAGCATAAAAGAATGCAATGGTATACCTAAGCAATTAGGTAATCAAACATTATTTAATAACATAGTTAATCAGCAGCGGATTTGCATCCTTTGCAGTTGGATTACACACAGTCTGTCTCTTACAAAGTCATCAACCTGCAAATGTTTGACCAGAATTCTAACCGCTAGCAAATGTTGTCTTTTGAGGGTTTGGCCAAAATTAATTGAAAAATTGTGTGAAATTGGTACGTTGGGATTTTTTTTTTTTTTAATCTCGGGGAACATCTCCAAAGCAAGGCCCTTCGGATCCATCCCTGTAGAGTAAACTCCGGTCCCGTGCATCGTACTTTTGAAAATTTTCCTACACGGAACTGGTTAAATCGTTAACTTTTCATCAAGGAGTGTGACCCCAAAGGATTGTTTACACTCAAGAGGTGTTGAACCTTGGACCTATATTGTGAATTAATCCAATATTTGATTTGGTAACTCATTTGAGTTCTCTTAGTATGAGGAAGAACATGAATCCAAATTTTAAAAAAGAGTAATGATATTATAAGACATTTACACCACATATTGCTTACATGGCACAATTTGATTTTGAAGATAAATTTTAAAATTTGAATCTTATAAATCAAATTTTACCATTTAAATGATGTAGATTGTATGCTCTACATACCGACTCAAAGAATAGAGTAACTTTTTTTTAAAAAAAAAGAGCTTAAATGGGTAAACTGCTTTGTTTTATATGATTATTTATTCATATTTGAAAGTAACATTGTTTTTGGGATCCGGCTAATATAGAAGGCCTTCCACTTCGATGGCCATCATTTGAAAAAGGTCATGCACATTTATTAAAATGGTGTCCGCATGTTGACAAACATCAACTGCCACAATATACAGTTTAGACTGATTCAGTGATTCGAGAGTCAAACTATGAAATGGCTGGATCCCATGGAATAATCACAGATCCTTCATAAATCTGACTTCACTTTCATTATTTTTATGTTCTGATTATTTGTTTTATGGAGCCGGCATCGTCTGTCTTCTAGATTGGGACAAATTCTGACCTACTCAACAGTACCTTGCTGGCCTACTGAACAGTACCGACTTCAAATGTAGCATCTTAGTTTGAATTATACCGAGATAACTCATCTCATCTCATCTTATCTAATTTCAAATAATAATTTCATTACTATTCACAAATCATCTCAACTCATTTCATCTCATTTCACTATCCAAACGAGTCCTCTCTTCTGTCTATGTTTTCTTTCTCATGTCAAGGGTCTTTATCTTAACAAAAAAAAAAAAAAACTATTTTTCATCCTAAATCTTGTACCCCTCGGTCAAACTTGCATGCAAATGCCATCCAGCAGCAGCAGATTCAGCAGAATCAAAGATCTTTATAATGCAGAACAACAACTGAAACATTAACTTTCTGAATTGGTTTAAGATATATCAATGATAAAGAAACATAAACAAAAGGGTTGTGGGATGGATGTGCATTTGGTAGGTGAGAGTTCATGTGCATCTAAAATGCCGGAGTAAGATACCCTCTTCCACCCCTGTCTGAATCACACCCAAATTGCCTAACTTGAATCCAACTATGCAGTGACAGAATCTTTCAAGTGTGAGGTCTTTAATGCTCGTCCCTTTTTTCTTTTCACTCAACTTATTAATTTCTAGTCTCTGAAGGGCCCTAAAGCCAGAGCCTCTCCCTGCCCGTCTCTTCTCTTCTTCAATCATTGATAACTCCAATCGAAACGCCATATGAAACAAATCTCGTGTCGTATAGCATCCATAGTTTACCTTTCTGGGCATCATATAGTATCCTTAATTGAATGAAACATGATCTTTGAGAGTTACACTTAATTACTGTCATATTTCTGCGTGCCCTTTGGTGGTGCAGATCCGTTCGACCTATCTGGAGTAGCTGAGCTCTAGTGTCTGTCTTTTGCAGATTGTTCTCTTTATCTTATTGGGATTCACTTGAATCAGCCATTGTGTTATGGGTTAGTTTTCCTAGTTTCAAGTCTCACATATATGTAATCTAGGAAACATGGAGACCTCTCATATGTGTCTGCTTTGAGCTTTGTTGGATATGTCCTGTTTTTTTTTTGGGGGGGTAATCAAAGTAATTCACAGTAAAGCATAGAAATTCAAGTGTCTGAACACGATATTTGCCAAACATGACATGCAATCAAAACAACCTTAAGTTCTGAAGCTTTCTCCCATGGTCAAAAACTAAAGAAACCACTCAAAAAAAGTTTGAAATTTGACAAGACTTTCCTCGCTACAATTGCAGAATCCAGTAAATGTAAGTTACCTCGGCTTACATGAAGTTCAAGACGACAGTACATAAAGGAAATGGTTGCTGTCAAGAGTATTTGACCAGTAGCACACACCCAAAGCTAGTATATCTCATCATCTGGAACATCGGGAGTCAAGAACTTCCTTGGATCTTTACTAATTTCCTCGTAATTCAGTCTGGCTTTCACCCTTTCTGGCACAGGCATTAGAGGAATAATGCTATCCCTATCAATAACTCCATCAATTATTCCATATTCAACTGCTTCTATAGGGGACATGTAACGATCCCTATCAATGTCTTTTAGGACTTGTTCAAATGAGCGATTGGTGGATTCTGAAATAATTCTTGTGACATTATTTTTATTATGCATGACTTCTCGAGCTTGAATTTCCACATCTATTGCTTGGCCGCTAGCACCTCCAAGAGGTTGATGAATCATAATCCTTGTATTGGGCATTGCCAGACGCTTGCCTTTAGTGCCACCTCCAAGGATTATGGAAGCCGTAGATGCTGCAATGCCGAGGGCGACTGTGGAAACATCAGCCCTCACAAGCTGTACGACATCATAAATGGCCATTGTAGCACTGGTACAGATAATAACAGCAAAATAAAATGAGCCAGTATAAAAAATTTGTAGTGGGACAGCCAAGAAACCAAGTTATTATTTTTTTTGATCAATAAAAGATAGGTATTATATATATGAATGAAAAAGGTATAGCCCTTGTACACTAGAAGTATACATAAGTGCTCCTAAATACATTCTAAGAACGATAGATTAAAGACAAGAAATCATGAATATTGTCCCCATGCAAAACAATAGTGGAAAACCAACACATTAGTGTGTGGAGAAAAAAATTCTTCAACTCGGTCATTGTACGTTCCGTATCTTCAAAGCACCTCGCATTCCTTTCCATCCAAATACACCACATAATGCACAACGGAATCATCTTCCACACTGCTGCCACTTGTTGACTGCCTTGCAACTTTGTCCAACAACCCAACAAATCCACAACCCTCAAAGGCATAACCCAAGCAACATCAACCCTTTTAAAGATCTCATCCCACAATACCCTTGTTACCTCACAATGTAATAAGAGATGGTCCACGGATTCTCCATTCTTTTTACACATATAGCACCAATCCACCAATACACAACCTCTCTTCTTCAAATTGTCCGTAGTCAATATCTTCCCAAGAGCAGCATTCCAAACAAAAAAAGCTACTTTAGAAGGCACACGAGCTCTCCAAATATTCTTCCAAGGGAACGGAGTATTGTCAAGGTGTGTAGTCAAGATGCTATAATACGCCTTGACTGTACATATCTTGTGATTATTAGACCTCCACTTCAAACTATCTCGTTGTGCCATAGGAATCTCCATGGAATATAATAAGCTGAAAAAAACTGAGACACTAGGTAATTCCCAATCATGGAAATCCCTATTAAACAGAATATTCCATTGGTGTGTACCATGAGAAAATGACCGCACCTCCGCCACTGAGGCATCCCTATTAACTGCAATACGGTATAGAGCCGGAAAAACCCTTTCCAGTGCTTGTTCTCCACACCACACATCTTGCCAAAATCTGATTTGATTGCCCTCACCAACTACAAAACGAATTTGATTTGCAAAGCATGGCCACCCCTTCCTTATATACTTCCATAATCCCACACCATACCCCCCTCTCACTTCATTGGAGCACCAACCACCCAGCCCAATACCATATCTTGCATCAATAACCTCCTTCCACAATGATCCTCCCTCCAAGTGATATCTCCACAGCCATTTTCCTAATAAAGCTTTATTAAAAGTTCTCAAGTTACACACACCCAACCCCCCATTCACAACTGAGCCACATACAGTCTTCCAATTCACCAAATGAAAATTTTTCTCCTCCCCCATGCCCCCCCATAAGAAGATGGCAGCAAAAGTGGAAATTCCATTAAGGAAACATACTTTCCTAGGTCATAATTGGTTGAGTTTGAGACTGAAAAAATAATAATAATTGATCGAGTTTGTTGTGACATACACAGTACCATAGATCCTAAGAGTATTGACCACCCCTCATTTTTAACAGTGCTATTGACACCTATTGTGAGTCCCGTATCACGTCAGATATGCTTTCCCACCACAATAGAAAAATATTAGAACTAATTTAAACAAGAATAAATACCAAATCATTAATTGGTTTAAGTGCAAAAAAAAAAAAAATCATTGCAGATGCGACAAACGAGGAAGGAAAGTTGGGCAGAGGCAGAGGGAACTCGTTGAATGATATGGCAGTTGCAAAAATGATAGCGGTGTAGTGAATTGGAGGGTGGCAGGTTGGGATGAGGGTGAAGACACTAAAGAGAAGTGAGTGACATCATGGCGTAAGTGGTAGCTGAGGACTGCGCCAGTTTGTTTCAGATAGGTGAAACCGGAGAAGTAACAGTTTCAGATGCCAATTTAGTTTGGATGGAGCAAATGCGATTCCTGTACAACAGATTGTCCTCGCAATTTGTGAATGGATGGTGGCATCAAACTTTGGTGGCTTCCAATACAAGCTGACTAATGCGATGGAACCAATCGTGGCAGTATGATTCACTGAACTGAGACTGAGGCTACTCTAGTCATATGGGCAATAAATGAATAATAACCATTCTAGAGGAATTCTAGACACCGTTAAATCACAGCTCAAGCAGCCTCACTATAGTAAGTTAGTAACGTAGCACCAGAAAGTTACAAAGGCAAAAAATGATCACTTTATACTTGGGCTTTCCCAGACCCAATTCACCACGTCACATGTCATGACATTAGCAATGATAGTATCAAGCACTCAATCAACGGCTAAATATATTTGAAAATGGACATATCCAACACTTGAATGCCAGCTTCAGTAACAATATAGAATGTGGAATGGTGCTTGTGTGTGTGGACATACCCTGAAAACTATCCTTACGCATTCATGCCAAGGTATTTTGCCCAAAAATTCGGGGTTTGGTAAAAAGAAAAGAGCATCTTTAGCTCGTAGAATTCTCAGTGAATTAATCTACCTCCTCACTACTAACGTCAAATGCCACTTTTCAGTTTTCAGAGAAGTCAGATAGGACTAATCGGCTAAGTTGAATTAACCCTTTTCATCTGCTCAGCCTATCAAACTAATCAGGTAAAGTGTAGTTATCCCTTTCCTCTTATCTATTTTCTTCGTCAACCAAAAGGAAAATGACCTTAAAAAAATTTGACCTCAAAGCGCCGCCAGGGGAATTGATAAAGAGGCGGATATCCTTAGTGTGGTCCTGAGCGTCCAACAGAAGTAGCTGACTGATAATGGCGTCGGCCACGAAGTCATCGATGCTGCTCCCCAAGAACACAATCCTCTCCCTGAGCAAGAGCCCCATGGCGTCGGTTTCGGCGCCTCTCATAGCGGTCGCCGGGGTCTGCGGAGGCGCACCCGAGAGTTCGAAACTAGCATGGGTCCCTTCTCGGGGCCGTAGCTGAGCTTCGAGGGCTAGGGATTTGGGGGGTTTGGGAGCGTAGGTGTGGAGGGAATTGTGAATGGAGCTTCTGGGATGGCGCGAGGTAGTGAAGGGTGTTAGGGGCTTGAATGAGGAGAAGTGGAGGGAGGATTTGGGGCGAGAGAGGAAGTGAGAGCATAGTAGGGAAGACGACGGAGAAGAGGATGAGACGGAAAGCAAATCCATGGCGGGCTCTAAAGTATGGGAGTGGAACGCCGAGTAACCGAGGAGAGAATGAGAGATGGACCTTGCCGATCAACGAAATGACTTCAAATTTAAAAAAAAATTATTTTTGCAAAAGTAATACACAAAGAAAAATGATGTGTATCAGCCAGTAGGCAGCACAAAATGTATCGAGTTAAAAAAAAAAAAAAAAAAAAGTGAGATGTGCTGCGGTTACTGGCTGATGCATAGCAATTCCCATACACAAATTATCAAAACTACCTTACCATCATTTAACCGTTTAAAATAATTCTTCTTATAAAATATTATTCATCTCTACACATCAATCACCATATCTTATGAAGAAGAAAAAAACTGTTATGTGTGAAAATAAATTGTGACTAATGCATAGCAAGTTCCGTTATCATTAGAAATTAAACAAAAATATTCTTAGGTGATATAATTTCAATGGTTAAATTTATTTATTTTAAAAAGACATGTTTGAATTGAGATGTCAAATGATAATTTGATTATTTTCGAGTCCTTTGATAAATTGGAATATAAATCCAGATATGGTTCAACTTTCTCAAGTCATTACAAATGGTGTAAGAGGTAATTTTAGAATAATTTGATAATGCAAGTCATGCCAAGTCAGTTACGGTAATGTAAGAAAACAGTGAATGAAAGCTTCATAAATAAATGAGATCCTAGGTTGATAATTTGATAGAGGGAAAAATTATGAGAAAATATAAAAATCATCCTACTGTACATAACATCCTTATCACACCCATGTATTAGGTGAAAAAAAAAATAATAATAATTTTGTCTGGTGTGGTGCGGCTTCCGGCTGCTCTCCAGCACAGCTCAAAAATTATTGATCATTCCAATTAAACATTTTGAAACTAATTAAAACTAGTTTTAACACCGACCATCCCGCTTCACGGCAGCTCCACCAAAACTCTCCACCTTGATTTCTTCGTGATCGCTATCTTCTTCCTCTTCCTTTACAATTGTCTCTAGATTTTGTTATAACTGAGTTTTCATTTGTGATATTAAAAAAATAAATAAACTTTCATACAAGAAGAAATCACATGATGTCGCTCTTGCATGCTCTCTATGTACATGTTTCATGACAGTTAGCCCTAAGGCTAAAATAGCGTTTACAATATAAAATACCAGGACATTAGCAGGAAATCACAATGTAAAATCAAGACATTGAAACTTAAAAGAAAAAAAAAAAAAACACTCTAGTTAAGAAAGTCTTACAAAGATGCGATTATGGTATCGTATAGCACAAAAAGTCGTACAACTCCAAAGCAGTCAGGATGCTAGGCAAGTAGTCACTCTACCACACTTCTATCAAGGCATCACAAGTTTTCTTCATCTTCTTGTGCATCATCTGCACTTAAAAGGTGATTGAGTGCAACTCGTGCCTTTTTTGGTTCTGATGAGGCTTCATTTCTATCATCTTGATCACCCTTCCGCTTCACCCCTTCACCATCTAGTTCATTGTTGTCATCACGTACAACGGAAGGAGCTCCATCATCAGGATTTTCTTCTTTTTCTTGCACAGATGGCTTTGGGTCAGATTCTTCAGCCTTCTCTCTACCATTCAGATCTACTTTCATGGGCGACCTTTCGCGCTCCTCCAGAAAGGAGCGAATTTCTTCATTGCTGGCAAGATCAATGGGAGTCTTCCCTGACTTTGTCTTGATGCTAAGACTTGCACCTTTCCTTACCAAGTACTTGACAAGTTCTGAGTGGGATCCTTGGACAGCATAGTGTAATGGAGTCAGGCCCTTGCGAGTAGAAGCTTTAGCAGAGGCACCTGACGAAAGTAGAGTTCGTACGACTTCTAAATGACCCTTTTGGGCAGCAAAGTGAATTGCACCCATGTCATCCATGGCAGCGGCACCAACATCAGCCTTGTTCTTGCAGAGATAACTCACCACCTCTGCTTGGCCAGACCATGCAGCTAAATGTAGTCTATGATCAAGGTTGCTTGTGTCAAAGAAACAAAATCTGATTGCAAGAATACTAAATGATGGATACAAGTTTCACTAATAAGTCTCTGCCCATTAGTAAGTGAATTCCTCCCAGTACTCCAATAGTAGCCGCTCTATGTTATTTATAAGTTGCAAAGCTGACAGGGAAACAAATTAATGGCCAGTGGAAGATACTGGAGTAAAGAGTACATCAAGCCAAGATTAATATATAGAGTAAATGATGAACTTAGCATCTTAATAATACTATGTATTTTGAGAGATAATGGGACCCCCTGCACTTGCATTTGACTGTCCAGGTTCTCCCTAAGAATCAAATTTATAAAAAAAAAAAAAACACTTCAAAGAGTTCATCTCATATGGCACAACTACTTTTGCCAGTGTCGTATAAGTATTTTTTTATCTATCACCATAGCCAGTATCAAATCCATCTTCCAATCCTCTTGTTTTTACTTGCTAAATTCCTCTCTTTTTGTTGTTGTGATAAAAGAATTAAGATGAGAGGCAATGAGAGCATAAAAAAGGGAGAGATTTGGAAGTCTGGATTTTGTAAGAAGACAATTTTAATTTCTCGTGGTCTTTAAATACCCCCACGTTGCTATTTGGAGGTCCAATGGGAATCCATAAAACATCGAATATCAACAAACATGATGGCATCGACAAGTCCCCCAAATAACAAGAAATGGCACTTATGTTTTTATCAAAGTGACCATCTACGATCTACAAATGCACAAATAGGTCTCAAAGCAACAGCCATGTCTAAGTAGATTCCCCAATAAAGCATGAGCAAGCCATTCCAATTTCCAAATCCCAAAAACACAATTCAAAGATGCATGTGGAGATTAAACAGAAAGACCCGACAAAATTCGGTACGAAATTCTTTATTTTCCCAACCATTGCTGTTGTAACACAAAATTCCCGGAAGAAACTGCAACCAAGTCCCTCATTAATGAGTGAAAACTCGGCAGCTTCTCCTATCATCTGTGATCCCTTCCCTCGATAAGTTATGATCACTGTGTAAACTTAAACTAGAGATTTATGAAAGTAGAAAAACTATGATAGAAGCCCCCAAACTTTAATTTTAAAGTAAATTAAAGGTTGCAAACAATTTTATCATCCAATAGAAAGAAAATTACGAACTGGGTAATATCGAGTTTTCTATCGCTCACCTCATGGTCACTCATAATAGAAATAACAATACTAACGAGACAGATAAACTTCGTAATTTTATTATCTAAAAATAACTTAGAGACTCCAGAAAGTATATCTCTTCCACCATTAGGTTTTCTCGGGAACCAAACAAGACACAAATAAGAATCCAACTAAAGCAACAAAAAAAAGGGTGGAGAAGAGGATACGGAGTTCTAGAGTGCTTATCCCTGGAATTGACTGCCAAAGGGTTTGTGCTCAATATTAATTGCACCGCATTCAGGTCACCGGACCGAGCCGCGTTGTGAAGATCTCCGCCGGTGCCCGATTTCTGAGGATTCCCCATTTTTTCCCCCTTGTCTCCGGTTACAGGAAACAACAGTGATATTTCTCTCGAGTTTCTCGGGCAAAACGCACTTAAGGCCCTCCCGTTGGTATTGTAGGCCCACCCAGTCAAGAGCTGGGCTTTGATGGGCACTTGACCCATTCGTATTATTTTGTTTTTATTTTTTATTTTTAATTTTACCACATTTCTTTCCTTAAGCATTCCTTAATTAGATGATTTAATATGAAAAAAAATAGACACAACATTAAATATTTATATAAATTCTATATTATCTGAAAATTTTATACAATAAAACCGACTTAATTTATCTATTGCTCTCTTTATATATAAAAAAATATTTTTTTTTTAAATTGGCTTCGGATGTCTAGGAACAACGTTCCAAATAATCTCGATGATGCACAAGAGTTCGGAAAAAAGTTTTTTACAAATGCACGTTAAATAATTTAAGAAAAAAATCTCTTAATCTGATAATTGTGGAATTCAAACCTTCAAATCTTAATATAATAAGCAGTTACAAAAATGTTAAAATTATGGTAGTACATCCTCCATAACAATTATTTCAGAAAGAGTCGTGCTACCTATAAGCCTCACATCCTATACACCCACTTAAAAATATATCATTTTATATTTTTATCATATTTTACTTACAAATATGTCTGGAATCATTTTCATTATGTGGATAAAAAAATAAAATGATATATTTTTAAGTGGGGTGCAGGATGTGAGACTTATGTCTAAAATTTTTCTTTTAGAAAACAGATAAAATGTATAATTTTCTAAATTACGAGCAACTTAATTTGCTTCACGCTTGATATGATGCAAAAATATAGTTACAAGACGTTGGTAATTGCTTAAGTCTCTTCTTTTTTTTAAGAGAATTTACTGCTTGTTTTGCGTCACCTTTAAGTTTTACTTCTTTATCTCTTTTAAAATTGAATATTTTGAAAAAAATGAATAATCCAATTTGGTCAAAAATATTCATTACCTACACAATCATGGGCCATTTGGTTGAGCTTGGGATTCAATTATCAGCCAATTGGTTGGGCCTGGGCCCATTTACTATTGCGAAGCTCACAATTGCATAACTACCCCCAATTCAATCCAAAAGATGATCTAATCTGAACCGTTTCCCAATTCCGTCCAAAAGCTGATTTAATCTCATCCGTCCAATGTCTGATATCACAGCGGAGGAGTCTTTTAAATCCCTAGAACGACTTACCTAAAAAAGAAAAATAAAATCCCTAGAACGAGAAACTCCACGCTAATAATCAGACACTCAAGGTATGCAATTCGTCTCTGGGTCTCGGATCAGATGTGGTTGATTTCTTCAATTATCAGAGTTTTCATGGTCTTATTTGATTACACATATGCTGGTCTGCTCTTTTACTCTTGGGGTTTGTGTAATTTACAGCAGTTTGTTTTGAAGTGGGTTTTATGTTATTTAATCGAGCACGAAACAGATTTTCGAATGTTAATGCCAGTAATAGCTGATAATCCCAAGTTACAGCATCATATTCATGTTAATGTTTCAGAAACTGAATGGATATTTGTTGAAGTTGCAACATTCTTTGGGATTGTCTCCTTCCGCTGGTTGTAATATTCTTTGAATTCCCTGATTCCGAACCATACGGCATATTAACAGTTTTGAGCTAATTAGAGAAGGGTGACCTTCTGTCACTTCTTTTTTTGTTTCATACATTTTTTGATTTGGCACCGGGTGTCCAGGAACAGTATCCCGACTAATCCCAGGGTGCACAGGCCCTCGGCAATGAGTTTTCCGAAAGTGCACATCGGGTAATTCAATGGCCCCAAGAGATTGTTTGCATCCAAGGGGATTTGAACCTTAGGCCTAGAGGGAGCACATCCCCAAGCCCAAGACCTTTACCACTTGAGCCAACCCCTGGGGGTTTTTGTTTCACAATACAATGAATGAGCAACTAGAGCTGGCATGTTTGAAATAGATTATATTCCCTTGTTCAAGAGATCTTTTGAAAAAAATTTACAATAACGGTAGATTTTTTTGGTTCTTCTCGAAATTCGTTCTGGCTTACATATTAACACACAATTTGGAAATGGACTACAACATTTAACACAGATTGCTGAGAGTTTATCTGTTGCACGCGAAATGTGGACTAAAAGCATTTAAAAGTTCAAATTCTTTGCCGAGAGTTTATCTGATGTACCCTACAAAAGGGCCAAAAACTGCAAGTGAGCCAGACCCAATTTGTGAGAGGAACAAAACTATCTAGAGTGTTCTTTGAGAAAGAGGTTTGACTCCCTTCACCCATCACTATGTATGGCCAATGAACTCTTTGCTTAGTTTGTTCTTTTCCTTCTATGGGCTCGGGGCTGATAGTTTGCTTGCTCGATTGGGACATCTATAGTGAATTTGTGGGTTGCAGATGCCTGAAATGAATCATCTGAATCATTGTGTCACTGATGGTACTACTGCATAATTATTGGCTGGGACGACAATAGGATGAAGGTTGACTAACCCTTCTATGATTCTAATACGCAATTTTGCTCCTTTATTTTGTCACGAAAGAGATACCTATCAGGTTTTGATAATACTTTCAGTTGGTACACTGCCATAATAAGAGGCATTATCGTTTTTCCTTTTGGGTTAATGGCCCAAAGAGGAGAATAAATTTAACAAATGATTCAGCTGGTGCTAGTGATGGTTCTGCTATTTATTTTTTCTCTATGATTAAGAACAAAAGTTGGAGCTTGCCAGTATCGTAGTGTACAAGAGAAATACCTCTATGCAAAAGGGGAGAATAGATCTTAGAAACGGACTCGTCAACATAGAAACTGATGGTTGATGCTGTTAAATGTCCAGGTCTTTCTTTTATGTATCATTAGGGAATCCCTTGGTAATTTTGGTATCTTGTTTTACAGAATGAAATGGATTATTTGTTGAGTGCTGCTAAGTTCCTGTGTTGAGGATGTTCTTATTATCTTTATATAGAGAGTGTAGAGGCTCAAAGATTTAGAAATTGGTGCTGTTTGCTGAATTAGCTTGGAACTATTTTGAGCATGAGTTACTTTATATCTTTGGGCACAATTATTTTGCTCTATTCGGTGTTTGATGTCTATGAAGTTAAGTTGTTGGATTGTTTTAATTTTTCAGGATTCAGTTTCCGAACAATCAACTATGTCTTCTTCATATCTCCCAGCAACTACTGATTCTATTGCTCAGGCTTTAGAAGCCAAGACCCCAGCTGAGGCCATCTCTATTCTTTACCGTGTGCTTGAAAACCCATCATCTTCTGCTGACGCCTTGCGGATAAAGGAACAGGCAATCACAAATCTTTCAGATCTTCTAAGGCAAGAGAATCGGGCAGAGGATCTCCGAAACCTTTTGACCCAATTGAGGCCCTTTTTCAACTTAATTCCCAAGGCAAAGACTGCAAAAATTGTTCGTGGGATAATTGATGCAGTAGCTAAAATACCAGGCACGTCTGATCTCCAGATTTCCCTCTGCCAAGAAATGGTGCAGTGGACCCGTGCTGAAAAGCGAACTTTCCTACGGCAAAGAGTGGAGGCAAGGCTTGCAGCTCTTTTGATGGAAAACAAAGAGTACTCAGAAGCTTTAAATCTCCTTTCTAGCTTAATAAAGGAAGTGAGAAGGCTAGATGACAAGCTTCTGCTTGTGGACATAGACTTGTTGGAGAGCAAGCTCCATTTCTCTTTAAAGAATCTCCCCAAAGCCAAGGCTTCTCTGACAGCTGCTAGAACTGCTGCCAATGCCATATATGTGCCCCCAGCTCAACAGGGTACTATAGATTTGCAGAGTGGGATCCTTCATGCAGAAGAAAAGGACTACAAAACTGCTTATAGCTATTTCTTTGAAGCTTTTGAAGCTTTCAATGCTCTTGAAGATCCGAGGGCAGTATTTAGCCTCAAGTATATGCTGTTATGCAAAATCATGGTGAGCCAGGCTGATGACGTGGCGGGAATAATATCATCCAAAGCTGGGCTGCAATATGTGGGTCCTGAGCTGGATGCAATGAAGGCTGTGGCTGATGCCCATTCGAAACGCTCTTTGAAGCTTTTTGAGACTGCCCTCAGGGATTTCAAGGCTCAGCTAGAGGAAGATCCTATTGTCCACAGGCACCTCTCTTCTCTGTATGACACGTTATTGGAGCAGAATCTCTGCAGGTTGATTGAACCTTTCTCCAGGGTTGAGATTACTCATATTGCTGAACTGATTGAGCTACCGGTTGATCATGTCGAGAAGAAATTGTCTCAGATGATTTTGGATAAGAAGTTTGCGGGTACTCTGGATCAGGGTGCTGGATGCCTCGTCATTTTTGACGATCCCAAGATAGATGCAATATATCTGGCTACACTGGAAACCATTTCAAATGTTGGCAAGGTCGTGGATAGCCTCTATGTTAGGTCTGCCAAGATAATGGCATGAAGTTCTAGAGCTATTACCTGTGTCTTTCTAGTTTCTATTTCAAAGCAATTACTGTGTTTTCTCACCTGAGATGCTTCCCAGAATGATTAATGCGTTGTTGTTTAGCCTAAACTCTTTTTCTGGGTTGATTTCCGAGATCTATATGTTCTCTGAGGGAAAATTTTCACATTCTCTTGTCTCACTGTTTTTTCAGGATCACCATTTCAGCAAAAGCTTAAACTCCTTTTCCAAATGAACCAAACTCAAATCAAACTTGTTCCAACCCAGATAACATCTCTTGTATTACAAGCCCTCATAGAAAAGTAAAACCCTATCATATTCTCAATCTCTTGCCACTGATGCCTCCATTCAAGCTTTTTTCCCTGAATGAAGTAAGGTAAGTTTAGCACAAAGCGATCTGAAGTGGAGGGAGAATCAAAGGATTATAAAAGAGGGCCAAAGTTGATGCTGGTAAAAGCAATGTTATTATCGTCATTACAATAATAATAAACTTTGGTCGGATGGCGTCTATCTACCCTTTCTGTCGAAAGGTTAGTGATCGAGATTTTGTTTTCGGCTGAAAAAGGCCCAAACCAAATCACTCGATCAGATTATTTTCTGTGAATTATTATTACTATATTAAGTTATAAATATTATTATAACACCTCACATTTCCATCTTTCAAGAAATATTAATAGAAAGTGTTTCGTTGTCCCTTTTTTTTAACATTTGGGATCACTTTTTTTATTCGAGTTTTAAATTTCTTTAATATTTTAAAGAGATTGTGTAGAACTTTGTGAACACTAAAATTGTTAAATTATTTTTTATATATATTATATACGAAGGATATGCCATTGGGAGTCTCGGCCCTGGGTGATAGTTTCAAGGGAATATCTTTCCTCATACACACTTCACTATATAACACATGCCGGCACGCGAGAAGTGCTAAGCAAATCAGACGTCGGAGTTCAGGCGAGAGATACCAATATGGGCTTGAAGGTCTGCATAATACTCTCTTTTCAATCCTTCTTAGAAATCTCGCGTTTTTTTTAAGGAACTTTCTGGTCTTGTTTATTTTTGGTATTGATGATATGGCAGAACCCTTAAACACGCATCACCATCGAGTAGTTATCCACATTGTTTTTTGTTTAACGATTTCAAAGGATTGCCGATTTTGTTAATATTTGTTGGATTAGACTCAATTTGGTTCTTTCAATTATGGTAATTATTGTGGTAGGAATTAGTTCAGATCTGATATTATACTTGTTTCAGGAGATCAATAAAAGAAGAGTATTGCTATATCTACAAAAATATTAAATAAAAGGAATCTCACAAACTGACGTAGTTTCATCTGATCTGTTAGATCTATTTTACAATAAAAATAATTTTATAATATGACGAATTACATCAGTTTCTGGAATTGCTTTTGTGTAATCCCTTTATAGCTAAAGTATTTCTCATAAAGAAAGGAGAAGGAGAACTTTTTGGTTTCAGAAAATTCTTAACTTTAATTGAATTTACCAATCTTTTTTTTTTTTTTCTTCTTTGGTAAATTTGCTTTTAGATTATCTAGGAAATTAGATAACATTTTGGATGCACGTACTGGGTGTATGATCTACTATAAAATTACTCAATGCACATAAGATCAAAGAGAACCATCTTGATCTAGTTTAGGCATGATGAATTGGTATCCGGCATTGGAATTTAAGGTCCTTTATTCTTGGCATCATTAATGGGTTCCAACTTCAGTTTTCTTATTTGAATGACTCCTTCCTGCTTTATCTTGGCTTGGGAAAATTAAGACAGACTGAGAATAAAACCCATTCGTAGCAGAGCTTTACTTAAAAGGACGAATTTATGCTTCAATAACTTATAGCTCTTTTGGCATTTTACATGCTTGTAAATGTGTTAACAGTAGGAATGTGCTGGCGTTAATTAATGCAGGAGGAGTTTGAGGAGTATGCTGAGAAAGCCAAGACCCTGCCGGAGAATACCTCAAACGAAAGCAAGCTTATTCTCTATGGGTTGTACAAGCAGGCCACCGTTGGACCAGTGAACACAGGTAAGCATCTGTTCCTTTTTTAACTAAAAGCTTCTTTCTGAGAAAATTAATTTTCACCCTTTATGGCTTTTTTGTATCTAATTTTCAGGCCGTCCTGGAATGTTCAGCATGAAGGAGAGAGCAAAGTGGGATGCATGGAAGGCTATCGAAGGTAATGGTATTCTGATCTGTTAAAAGGGTGATGAATAGTTTAGTTAACTCTGTTGTGAGAAATATCGAACCTTTTCTTTTCCAGGAAAATCCAAGGAGGAAGCAATGAGTGATTACATAACCAAAGTGAAACAGTTACAGGAAGAAGCTGTGGCATCTGCCTGATGTAGTCTAGTTCGTGCAGAATGCCTCTTGATTCCCTGTTTTTTGGAAACTAAATTGTAGTAACTAAAACAAGCATCTGCAGTTTTCAAACTGGAAATGTGTTGTCTTGATTCCTCAAATATGTTCATTTTCTTGTGTTTGTTAATTTGAGTTGGCCAAAATTCTTGAACCCAATACAGTGCCTGCTTTAACTTTGCTTAAAAAATCAGGCTAAGCTGCTTATTTTATGCTCAAATAAATGGATGGGGCAGTTCGGCTTAGGGAGCTTAATTGAATTGAGATTTCCTAGAGTTTTTTATTGAACTCTAGGGTCTAGAGTGGGAGAAATTTTTTTTTTTTTTTTTTTTGATCGGTAAAGAAAAAGATAAACACCTAAAATAGGTATCATAGCATTTAATGCTTCCTAAAAATTTCACTGAGATAGTTATAAATGTTGTGACTTTGCGTGTCTATCTATCTAACTATAGGACTTAAAGTCTAGTCAATAACTCTATGAAGTTCAAATCCAGCTTAATCCTCTCAAGAAATGGTACTAAAAATAGCATCAGAACCTGAACCATTTGCCTGTTGTCCTTTTGATACCATCGCCTAGATTACCATTTAAGCTGCGTCATTGATGAATTTCAGCTTACCAAACAAAGAAGAGGCCATGTAGTTGAGAGTTAGGTTTGTTTTATTACTTTTCCATGTAGTCTGGAGTGGGGTTTGTTTTAATTCCAGTATCAAATGGACAACGTGAACCGCAAAATACCATTAAGAGTAATGTTACATACAGTCGTGAAATGTACAAACGTCGTACAGTCACTTTGAAAAAGAGTGAGGTTCACTATTAAAAAATTAATTTATTTTCATGTGAATTTTATATTTATTCACTTTTTTCAAAACGACTGCACGGTACTTACACACTCACGACTACAAATATCATTTCTCAGAGGTGGCAACCAATTTATTAGGTCGATGGTCTATTTTCTAGTTTTAATCATTGATGTATCCCACGCCCTTGATTTTATTAATATACTCCTTAATAGGGGCAAACTTAATGGTAGTGTGTAAAGTTTTACTTCTAAATGTCCCAAGAAAAGGCTAACCCCATTTGGATTGATAGTTGATCTCAACTTATCTCAACTAATTATTACAATTTTTTTAAAAAGTAGTGTTATTACGTCATTGCATATGCACACTTTTTTTTTATAAGTAAATAAATTCTATTAATCAAAGAATAAGCAAAGTCTGATACATGTATAGTTTGCCCTAGCTAAGTAGGGGCAGTAGTAATAAGGAAATCATGAAAATCTAAGCCATTAAAGTGCATCTGCACACTTGTGTGCCGCCTAGTGCAAATTATCCTTTTATTTTATTTTTTTTGCTTTTTATTTTAAACATTTAAAAAAAAATGCAAATACACCAATAGTCAATTCATTAACCATTAAGAAAAAAAATTAAAAATTAAATATATGAGCGGTCAAAATGAGGAGGCAAATTGAGGAGGCATAGTAACATTATTCTTTTCCAAATTTACACACAAAATATAATAAACAATTCAACTTTTTCAAATCTCAAAACAATAATAATATTAAAAAATAACATTTTAATAATATTTTATTCAACTTTCAACTTTCAACTCACTATCTAATCCTCACCTAAGCCGATCTCTATAACTATTTACGGATATTTTTACTAAACCCCACACTATTCTAATTTTCTATGTTGTTATTAAAAAGAAAAAGAAAAAAGTTTATATACATTTTAGAATTCATAGAAAAGTTCTGCTGGAGCAACATAGAACATGGTTCTCAAGGTAATCCTTGCAATTGCCGATGATGATAATAGTTGCAGCTTGTCTCTGTCCCTAATGTTTCAGATCTATGTTGACTACTACATTTTAAAGATGTAATGTTAGGTTAAGATGCTATTATTAACAAAGCTGAACTTTCATATACAGGAGACATTTAACTGCTACTTTATTGCTTAGAAAGTATGATACAAAAGAGCATATGCATATATATTTTTTGTGGATCAAGATGGCTTGAATATTCTATTGAACAAAAGGATACCTTGACATATAATAATCCCTTACACGAGAAGCGCCATCTCTTGCCAGAATCCCTTCAAGATCTCCTATAATTCTGGCCAGCCATATCTCCAAATTCCTCTGGATTTCTTTGAAGTTGTTTATGATCGAGTCTAGAGATATCCTCGTCTTCAGTTTTGCCTGGCTCACCTCATCCCCATGGTAACTCTTCCCAACTTCAGTTCGTAATGCCATGAGCTTCTGTCCAGTTTCTGATGCACGCTGCTGAAGTCTAAATGCCTCGAGTAAAAACTCTGTTTGCCTTTGCGTTCGAAACTCTGGACTAAGGGTTGGTTCACTGGGATCACTAGCCTGCTGTAGAAACGAGGAAAGCAACTTTAGTAACAAATGTTTGACATGCTCTTCCACAGCAAGATACTTTTAAAATAGCTTTGTAGATGCATCATGTAGGATTTTTCCTTTAATTATTTCACAAGGGCAAAGGGAACAGCCTTTTAGTTCCAATTGGTCACTATTACAAGCGGGACCACTCTCATGCATAGATTTCACATGTAGCATGATTCATTCAAGTGATGATGTGTCTAAAAGCATCAAATGACGATCGAGACTAGTCATGATGTGTACGAACAAAGAAGCAAAAACCGGAAGCAGTTGAGCATTACCATTCTTCTGCATAGATCATCAATCTTCCCTGCAAGAGCTTGACATCTCTTTGCTTGCTTCCTCATTGGTGTTGGTACTTTTGATAGATCACTGTTACCCACGCTTACCAAATTCATGAGTTCCTGTTCAAGTAACTTTAGTTTAGAGGCAACTCCAGTTGATTCACCATCTACCTTCCAAGGGGATTCCCTTCTAGGCAAGCAAAAAATGTTTCCCCTTTTGTTAGTCGTAGGGTGTTAGCAATACCAATACATTCTTCAGAAATTATCAGTGATAGACTGTTTCAATTTACCTTGGTACAAAATGCTTCATATGATGCAATGATTCGAGGGAATCATACTGTAGATCCTGCAAGATGAGACACTTAAACTTCAGGTCCATAAGAAATGCCTTCACTCTCTTCACAAATATGGAATTTAAGCATCATTAGTTTATCTAAGGCTATTAGAATATCAAAATAACTTAAGAATTCTACACTATCAATATTAGACCTGGAATCCCAATGAGAGATTAAAGTAGTATCATTCTGCTAATGATAATTAGTTGGCATATATCCAACAAACTCTTTTTTCTTTTTTCAGATGTGTATGCATGTGCCATATAGTTATTATCAAGTAAACTCTTTTTGCCCTTTTTGGCCATTTAGCTCTATCTACAGATGCATCCTCCATCAGACAATTGGAAACTTATGTTAGGTCTTCTCTTTATCTATTGGGTGCTCTTCTCTTGAACAAGCATCTTCATCCAATCCCATCCATCAATTTTCATCAAACAAACCCTAAATATCTTGTACAACTTTCTCTCATCTACTACTCAATAAAGATCGTGGCTACTTTCTTGCAAGTGTACTGAGTCTGAGTTATTCTCCATCATATTTTTTCACCATATAGGCCTCTTCCAAAGGCTAATCTTTTTTTCTTCGTTGTTCAATTATATTCAATTAGAAAACTAGGGGATTCAAAAGAAAGTTAATACCTGGCAGAGGCTAGCTCTTTCCGCCCAAAACTTGGAAGCAGAGGACGCCAACAACTCAGAATCAAATGCATTCTTCTGATGATGATTAAGCTGCGGATGTGGTTCCGGACGCTCATAAACAAAGTTCACCTCAACTGAACTATCTTCCTCTTCCTCCCCAAACTCGTGATGATCAACCCTGCTGGTCCTGGACATGAAGCTAATCATCTCATCCCTCTCGCCCACCTCCTTCTCCAGCTCCTCCACCCGCGCCCTGTACTCTGCCTCCCTCTTCTCCAGCTCCGCCACCCTCTCCCTCAGCTCCTCGATCCCCTGAAGAAGCCGCCTCTCCTCCGCCTGCCACGCGTTCCGGTGGCTCGCGAAGATCTCCACCACCCGGGCATTGGCCTTGGAGTCCTCCTTTCTCCGGGACTTCATCTGCCTCAGCTGCTCCTCCCCTTGCAGGAGTCTCAAAGAGAGTTCCCGGACTTGGGTTTCTAGGGCCGGTACCAGGGACATTGTCTTATTGGGAATCAATGCCAGCGACACCGAGAAGCTGAGCCCCAGGTAAGTTCGCACAAGCTTCTTCACTTCCTCTTCTTGTTCTTCGTCTCTGTCTTCTCCCGCGTCCTCCTCTAGTACGGTACCCAGTTCTCCTCCTCCTTTTTCTGCCATTACTTCCTTCGACTCCGAGTTGCAAGACCTTCGAGTCCGAAACTGAGAAGAAAAAGACCTTTGAGTCCACAAGAAAGCGGCTTTCTTTGCTTTTTATCGGGAATATCCCCCTCTGAGCCCGTAGCTCCTTTTCTTGGTTGGCTTTCCGACTATGAATTTACGAAAATGGGTCTTGCAGGACATGGAATTAACGAAGGTTGTGTCGTTGTGTTAACCAATCCGTCATAAAATATCACTGCAATCTCGAGAAATATATTTTCATTTCAGACCTTGATTCGTACCATCAAAAAATCAGAAGATCAGCTGTACATCAATCTTAAAGATTCTGCCTTTATATATTCACGAAGCCGTTTAGGACAATTTAAACTCATCCTGTCCATATTTAGCTGTTCAGAACTTCAGATTCAATTCTCGTGCTATGATTTCTGCTATAGTTTGTTTCTAAACATCATAAGAAAAAGATATCAATGGCATTGCCAAGCCTTCCTTCCATCTTCATATTTCTCGCGGTTTGTCCCAGTCTGAGCGTGTGGTTGCAGGCTTTAAAAATGAGGGAAGGGTAAGAAAGGCTTTCTACTTTTCTTCTTCCTTTAAGCTGTATTAACAAGGAGGTTCTTTAACAGCTTTTTGTTTTGTCTATTTCTCCCCTTTGGTTGACTTTCATTGTCCAATAGACAATAGCCAGTTAAAGTGGGAGCCTCGGAACCCATATCTCTCTCCCCCTTCTACCCATAAAACTCTTCATTGGACTGTCAAGATTTTTTTGGACGGGTAGTGATTGGGTTTTTATTTATTTATTATTTATAATATATTTGAAGTTTTTTTTATTTTGTTATTATTATTTTTAAGTATTTTTTAACATCTTTAATTATTAAGAAAAAATTTAAAAAATATATAATTTTACTAATAATTATTTCCTTAACCATTAAATAAAATTAAAAATTAAAAAAAATTAAATACAAAAAGAATAATAAATAGGTATTACCTGTCATTTTCCTAGAATCAAATGTTTATTTTTCTCTCTTTTATTTTATATATTCTGATCTATGGAAACGAGTAAATCATACCAGAACAATCTGTCAATCACTGCCAGAGAAAGAAGAGAGAGAGAGAGCATGTGCACTGTGCACAAGGGACAATAATCAATGAATCAACTTGGGGAACTTGATAAAAGGTTGGATCGAATCAATGTTTTAATCAAATATTTTTCTTCTTTTATTTTATATATTTTGAGCTAGAGAAAGGTGTAAATCAAATCATTACCAGAACAATCACTGCCACACACACTCACACAGAGAGCATGTGCACTGTGCAGAAGGTACAACAATCAATGAATCAACTTGGAAAGCTTGATAAAAGGTTGGATCTACTGGATTACCTCAAAAAACAAGTGTCCCATGGAACTATGATTCTGTGATATCGTGGAGCTGACCCAGCAAATTTATGTTTTGCAACTGCTTGTCTCGAAAAACTCAAAAGAAAAGGACACCCGGAAAAAGATGGTTCAAATTTCGGCTCTTTTTTAGATTGAAATGACCATCTACCTTTTTCATCTCTTGTCTCCCTCTCGTACCAGCTACTAAAATTGCTTGGATTTAGTATTGTCTTCACAACCAAGATGGCTTGGGCCAGCTGCCCATGGCCATTGTAATCTTGGATGCATTCTGCACAATCACATGCTTTTTTCGTGTCATTGCAGTTCTAATCTTTGATGTTACATGGATTTAACCCAAAACAAAGATGTCCTTGGGACCCAATTCCAAACCCCATACAAATTGTTGCCAAACTCAGTCGCCAACACTTTGCAGGACTCAAGGCTCCCAATAGATGGGGCTCCCACTGCAGAAATTATCGTGTCCCATCGCATTGCTGTATGCATTTCAATTATGATGCAGAAATCCGCAATGATCATATTATTGTTGCATTTCTGCGTAAGGATTCCTCCGGAATTGATGAAGCTCTCCTGCCTTAAAAAAACTCAACCTTAAGAAGTTCATCCCAGAATATGATTCGACAAATCATTTTACAAAGCGCTGCTCAGCCATGGGCTTATCTGTGATTTTTAAATCTCCTCCATCATTCAGAGCATCGTCTCTGTTTTCTGAGTATTTATTTGAAAAAGCAAAAATGGTTAGTAATTGTTTCAGGCTACCCATTACAGTCTGAAGTTCAGGGTTGATCTTGGTTGCGATTGTTAAAGATGAAAAATGTCTGCTTGAATCAAGTTCTTACATTTTTTTCAGAGAGAGAGAGAGAGAGAATACAACATAGTTATGAAAGCGAGAGACTGTATAATTGTTTGGCTTAAAATACTTGTCGACTTCTGCAAAATATCAAACATCTATCCCATTTAGCCGACCATGTTACAGAGCTGGAGATTGATACCTTCTCCGTCTGTTTACTCAAATTAAATGGTGTAATTGAAGAGAGATAAATACAGTATTTATTAAGCTTGCATTCGGTAGTGAGTTATTTACAGGTAATCTATAAATAGTAATTAAAAAGTAATTATAAAATATTAAATAATAGTAAAAAGTAGATAAAAAATAATAAATAATAATTAGGCATTCTCATGTATAATATCTCAATACCCAAACTAAGCTAGTAACTTTTTATAAGCATTTTTCCTTCAAGTCTGCCATCACTTTTTTGGAGTCGGTTCAGCACTATATTTCTCAAATTATGCCTGATTCATATACATTTTTGTTCTAATTCGTGAGAAATTTGGTGGGATCAACATCAGTACTTCAACTAGATTAGGGTACTAACCATTCGATGATAAACCAAAACAGCTCTTTTGATTACACCATAGACATGCGAAGACCACATCAATCTGTCCTAGAGGACCATGTTTCCATAAAAGATAAATACTTTTTTTAATCCTAATTCTTATTATTTATAATTAAATTTGATGATGTGATATGGAGAGGATAAAATATCTCAAACTCACAATGGGTTTCTAAGCCTAGCCCAAGATGAAGGGCCCCCACTAGAAGACAACAGAATAAAAGATGAATGACAATATGTCAGGAGGAAAATGAGAGAAGTGACATAGATGGAGATGATGTGACATAAAGGAATGAGATATTAAAAATAAAATAGGGAAACAAGACGAGTTGATATTAACTTTTGAGGGCTTCTTCCATATGACTTTTTGGCCAGACTACAGCTTTTAGAGCTTTTTCAACCTCACGACAAAGACTTTAGCGACATCATCTCCCGAGAAGATAGACCTCCAATTTTCATAGTACACAATAAGGATAAGATACTATGAGAGACTGTAAAATAATCATATTATAATGGATTCTTCTCTCCTCAAGCTCCCGTGGATGTAGGTATTATGTCGAATTACATAAATTTATGTATCTTAATCTCTTTTATTTTTCTTGCATTTATTTTTTGTTCACTACCTTGGATGTATGCACGGACACCGTTTAGTTGCACCGAACCACCACCAGGTGTTCCAAATCACACTGATCAAGGCCCGAATAGTCTCAGTGGGCCAGTAATGACTTTTTCTCCCCTTCCAACCTATTGTGTTATTTTTAAGCATGAACATGATATATATTAAGTGATAATAATCAGACTCGTCTACATCCTCCGATCTAGGATCTAATAGTTAGAAATCACACAATTGAGAAAGAAGCATGACTGGTTGAGATCAGAGAACCAGAAACAGAAGCACGTTTAGAACAATTAGGATTATAATGAAGAGTATCATTGCTCATTCCTAAAATATACAAATATTTATTCTTCTCATTTTAAACCATGTAATACTTGATTTGCTAGAAAATTTTAAATTTAAAATATATTACTAATCAAGTCTTCCCTTGTCAATAAAACAGAGGGTGTACTTTGCATACCGACTTCTAAATAAAAGAATTCTTTAGTGGTTAGCATGACAATGTAATCTCTAGAGCATTAGTATTGGTGTAGCCAAATGTAAATACAAACTAAAATTTAGCTAAGAGCATTCTCATTCGATTTAGCTCATTGGATTAGCTAAAAGCTAAATCGAATGAGAATTTAGCTATTAGGTCATAAAATTGCTCACATTGAATTAGCTATATTCCACAGTAATATCAAAACTCATTTCCAAATTTGGAACACACTATTCATTCATCAAATCTTTTTTATATTATTTCTTTCTCTCTCCCTTTAATATCAATTATTTCTCTCTCCATTTTAAATGACAATTGAAAAAATATAATTAGAATACAATTACTAATTAATATATAATATTATGAATAGTAAAATATGATAAAATAAAATAAATTCATAATTAAAAAAATTAAAAATTTTTCAAAATTATTAATTACTCATTACTATATAATGAATAAATGGATAATCCAATGTGGAGATTTGATGTGAATAGTCAAAGTTAAATTCATCTTATATTATTTTATTGTCATATAATGAAAAAATGGATATTCCAATGTAGAAACTTATGTGAATGTAATAGCTAAATGTTAAATTCATTTTATATTTATCAAAAATGTACTTTAACTTTAGCTAATCCAATGAGAGTGCTCTAACAACCCCACTAAATTATCTACATTGAAATAGGTAAATGCAATTTTTTTACTTACAAGTTACAGTAATTCCACATATTTGCATGGTTAATCTTTCCCATTTATTAAATAATTTATAAATAATTTATCTCTCTCTCATAAGCCCTTATTCTTTCTCTCGATAGAAGCTTAGCCAAAAGTTATTTTATTCATTATTTTTCACAGGGCCCACGCATAGAACCGCTTTTTCCCTCAAGTTTTTTCCAGCTCTGAAACCGGCCTAGGACATTGGAGGAATGCCTTGCTGATTTCTGAAGATAGTGTCTGCATCAATAATTGTTTTGCTCAGAGAAGACAATTCATTAACGCAAATAAAATAGATACACCGGTTCAAAAAATACTGGTTAATATAAAGAATAAGAGACAATAACGGGTGAGTCTTTTCCACTGTGAAAATCTAACAAATATTGCGAAACTTTGATAAGAGAAATGCTTCCAGCAATATTATTGAAAGCTACCCATTGTGCAATGGCATGCGCACGTACATTGATTATGAGATCAATGTATTTTTTTTACTTCCCAATCTTGTGTCCTTTATGGTACATTCTGCTATCCAGTCTTGAGTTTTTTCTAGCTCTGTCAATGTTGATAACGTTCTTTGAGAATCCCCTTCAATTGAGATGTTCAATATATTTATAGAACGTGCTTCTTTAACTCTTAAAAATGCTGCCCTTGCTTCCACTAGATTTGGGTTGCAACTTCTTATATGTTCGGCCACTATGAAAATTGTCTCCCCTGTGTGTGATCTGCAAACTACAATTGGAGTGCTACCATATGGTCTTACCGCTACATCAAATGTGATTGAGAATTTACCCATGGGAGGGGGAATCCATCTTTTTTTTACCCCTTCATTTTTTCCTTTCAAAACCCATGCATTACAATGGTCACTATAAGAATCCTTTTATTTAACTGCAAATTGTTCTATAGAGAGGTTTAGAGAGTCATGCACAATCTGATTTCTATAGAACCATAAGTTATCCATAACAATCACAACAAAAAATTGAAACTTGTGGACTTGAGTATCCAAAATTTGAAGGTTATGAACCAGATCCAATATGCACCTAATCCAAGTTTGAAGATTGTGACTTATAGCTGAGATGCTAAGGGGCAGGTTGATTGTCTCCAAAGAATTTTAGAGTAAGAGCACTCAAAAAGATGATAGACGATTTATTTAATAGATTGCAGATGAGACACAAATTTTGTAGTTATTAGTGTTAAATATGATCATTGAAAATATGATTGTTTAAATAATAATTTAATAATAATTTGATTATTAATTAGCATACTATCGATATAATTATAAAATATGAAAATTTTAAATTAGATAAAAAAAAATATATTAAATTAATAATATTTTTTTATTATTTTAATTAATAGATGAATAATCCAATATATGATTAGGTTTTGAATGGAATAAACAAAAAGCAAAACATACGATATAAGCTAAATTCTAAATTTGCCTTTAACTATTCTAATGCTAATGCTATTAGAAAGGCAGTTAGTTGCATCCTAACTTTATTGACCAAAAGACCAAAAAATCAGACAGTAGACAAACAATCGCAACATAAATAAACTGTCCAAAACAAATCATAAGGATAAAACTGTAATCGAGTAATTGTCTCATCAAACAAATTACCTATTCATCATTTTCATGCGAGTAAAGCTACTCTTACCGCTCTTAATCCCGCTAGGAGTTACCACTATATATATTTTTTATTTTTTTAATATTTTTTTATTTAGTGATTAAGTAAGTATTTTTTAATGATATTATGATTTTAAAAAAAAAAATATTTTACAATGTTAAAAAAATACATGTATAAAAAAATAAAATAAAAAAATACAACATTTTACACTAACGATAGCTCCCAGCGGGACTGGGAGCGGTGGCTATAGAGCCACCCTTTCCATATACCACACATCATATTTTTTTAATTTTTAATCTTACCAAATGTGTAGTATATGGATGATAAGTAGAATAATTCAATAAATTTAAAAAGAATAAAATTAAAAAAAAAATTCTCAAAATATTATATTCACCATTTTCATACACTACACACAATATTTTTTACTTTTTTATTTATTTTTTAATATTACCAAATGTATGATATATGGATGATGAGTAGAAGAATTCAATAAATTTAAAAAGAATAAAAATTAAAAAAATTTAATTTAATTTTTTAAAAAAATATATAATGTATGATATGGATGGATAATAAATAGAAAAACCCTAAAATACACTTCCCAGTTAGGAGGTACATGGAGACCTAAAGGTGACACGTCTACCAAATGTATACCATTTTTTTCCTTTCCTTGAGACCAAGGGCCAAAATCAAAACGCAAGGAATAAGAGGCTAGTTCTGAAAACGTGAAGAAGGCTGGAGCTGAGAGTATTAGCCCAATCTTCAGGATCTTCCCAAAACCCTCCCGTGGCCCTCTCTTCCTCTCTGGTTGTTTCGGTAGTTTCTTCCATATGCACGGGCTCTCACGAAGCTCTCTCTCCGGTTTCTTGTGGACCGGCGATGGCGCACGTTACAGGAACGCCGCCGCTCCGATTTCCTGCTCCTCACGACTTTTTGATTCCGTATGCTTTTCAGTTCTCTGATCGATAAACTTTATAATCAATAGTTCTTAAAAACTGTTTAAAAGAAACGAATATATATATATATATATATATATATATACACATTTAAATTTTGGTCGGAAATTCCAGTTTTAAGACGTTTTGAGTGAAATATTGTCGAAATGTAGATTTGCGGTTTCTCTTTTATTCGTGCTAATGCCCTTTTGCGTGTTTCTATATGTGAGTCGATTGCCATTTTCTATGGGCATGATATCTTGATGTTTCTGATCCGTAGTAGGTGGGAGAGAGTGAGTCCAGGAGTCGTTGGTACTCTGTGTTAAGTGCTGGAAGGAGTCATGTCATCAAATATTCAACTCAAGTAAACTTGAAGGACACCTCGTTTCCGGGCAATCAATATGAGTCCACTGCTGCAGCACCCTATGTGTCGGCCTTACCAGCTGAGAAATTTGAATTCTATAAGAGAAACTTTGACAAATACTTGGATTCATTACCATCTTCATGCTTTATAACAGAGGTAATAAGCATTATACTTTTGTATGGTAATGATTTGGAAATGTTTTTTGTCCTCTATTGACGTGTTTTTCAAATATTAGTTCCTTCTAAAATGGGCGCCCAATTAGCTATAGTTAAATGAGGAAACTACAGCTAAGTGTAGGCTCTACTCCTGATGTATGCGATTGTTTTTAGCATCTATTATTCATCATGGTGCCTCTCTTTCTGAGCTGAATTGCCGGGTGAAATAGTTTTTCAATCTGTACTCTATGCGCCAGCCATCGCTTCCATAAGAAAGGAGAACATAATCAATCCCAAGACCAAACATGTAAGGCTTTATGAGAAACAGCGGCTTGTTTCTGGTGACTTAGAAGGAAAAGTGATAAAAAAATATGGCTAAAGTTTGGACAAGAGAGGAATGCAATTTAATAACATATGTAAAAATATAATGTCAAGTTGTGGTGCTAATTTTTTTTACTTGTCAAAAAACGTTGTGGTGAATAATTGTTTTAATTTTTTCTTGAATAGTTCCCACAATATCTAAGCTTTGTGAAAGGTGTTGTGGCCTCAACGAACCTTCCACTTAACGTCCCGCGTGAGATTCTTGCGGAGAGTCCAATTGTAAGCAGCATTGTCTTTTAACCTTTTTAGGGGGTTGTAAAATTGTTTGTTATATCATACTAATTTTTGTTTCTATGCCTTCCTGAAGGTACAAATTATGAGAAAACCCATCAAAACCTCATCTTCTATTCACCTTCAAAACCTCCTTTCTCAATCAGGTTCCCACCATTTTCGGGGATTCTCATCCAAACCCAACTTTTCATTCACACCCTTTGAAGACCCTCCCCCTAATCTAGTCTCCAAAATTTGTAACATCCTCTCTGGTCCCCAGTGGGAAAAGAACCCCCAACTCAAAACCTTGTGCCCCAAACTCAAACCCTACCATGTATCCAAGATCCTTGAAATCCATAACAACACAGACTCAGCCTTGCGCTTCTTCTATTGGGTCTCTAACCGGCATTTCTACGTACGTGATATGAGCTGTTTTATATCGATGCTCAATAGGCTTGTGCAGGACCGCCAATTTGCGAAAGCAGACCACGTGAGAATCCTTATGATCAAAGCTTGTCAGAATGAGGACGAGCTCAAGCGGGCTATGTCATATTTCAATGAGATAAGTGGAACTGGTTTTGAATTTACTCTGTATAGCTTCAATACGCTTTTAATTCAGTTGGGAAAATTTGATATGGTTTTTGTAGCACAAGATGTATATTATAAGATGTTGAACAGCAGGATTAGGCCAAGTTTGCTGACATTCAATACTATGATTAATATATTATGTAAGAAGGGTAAGGTGCAAGAGGCAGAGTTGGTTTTGAGTAAGGTTTTTCAGTATGATATGTGCCCAGATGTGTTTACATATACATCTTTGATTCTTGGACACTGTAGGAATGGTAATTTGAGTGCAGCTTTTGAGGTTTTTGATAGAATGGTGATGAAGGGGTGTGACCCAAATTCCGTTACATACTCAACCCTTATTAATGGCCTATGCAATGATGGGCGGGTGGACGAGGCATTGGACATGATTGAAGCAATGATTGAGAAAGGGATTGAGCCAACCGTGTATACTTATACGGTTCCAATTACTTCCTTATGTGAAGCTGGGCGTGTGAATGATGCAATTGAGCTGGCGGGAAGTATGAGGAAGAGGGGATGTATTCTCAATGTTCACACACATACAGCATTGATTAGTGGGTTGTTTCGAGCTGGGAAACATGAGATTGCAATTGGGATATACCACAAGATGTTGAGGAACGGTTTGGTTCCAAGCACAGTAACATTTAATGCTTTGATAAATGAGTTTTGTGCTGGAGGAAGATTTGGTGTTGCTTTGAAGATTTTTTATTGGATGGAAGGCCATCGTATGGCACTGAATGTTCAAACATACAACGAGATTATAAAAGGATTTTGCTTGCTGGGTGATGTTCAGAAGGCAATGGTCCTTTTCAACAAAATGCTCAAAGCTGGTCCCCCTCCAACTGTGGTTACATACAACACACTCATCAATGGGTACCTTAAATTAGGAAACATGAACAATTCTATCAGACTATTGGAGTTGATGAAGGAGAGTGGTTGTGAACCAGATGAGTGGACCTACAGCAAACTTATCTCGGGGTTTTGTGAGGGTGGCAAGTTGGATCTTGCATCTAGTCTTTTCCATGAAATGGAGAAAAGAGGTATTAGTCCAAACCAGGTCTGTTACACTGCTATGATAAGTGGATACTGTACAGTGGGTAAGTTAGATATTGCCCTAACATTGTTTGAGAAGATGGAGGAAAGTGGTTGCCATCCAAGTGTTGAAACCTACAATGCCATTGTCAGTGGGTTGTCCAAAGATAATCGCTTTTCTGAAGCTGAAAAGACTTGTATCAAAATGGCAGAGCAAGGGTTACAGCCAAATGTCATTACCTACACATCTTTGATTGATGGGCTATGTAGAAATGGTAGGACCGAGCTTGCATTCAAGATATCCCATGAAATGGAAAAAAGAAATTGCTCACCAAATCTGTACACCTATAGTTTACTTATTTATGGGTTATGTCTAGAGGGAAAAGCTGATGATGCGGAGGGGTTACTTGAAGAAATGGAGAGGAAAGGATTGGTTCCCGATGAGGTGACATATACATCACTTATGGACGGTTTTGTTATGCATGGTAGGCTAGATCATGCGTTCTTACTTCTTAGGCGAATGATTAACATGGGCTGCAAACCCAACTACAGAACATTGTGTGTGTTGTTGAAAGGGTTGCAAAGGGAGTGTAAGTTGCTCACAGAAAAGGTTGTGGCACAACATGAAACAGTGTACAATTGCAGCTCAGACGAGAGATATACCAATTTTGAAGTTTTATGTAATTTCTTAACTAGATTGTCAGAGAATGGATGTGACCCTACTGTTGATACCTACAGTACTCTGGTGACAGGCTTGTGCAGAGAAGGCAGATCTTTGGAGGCAAGTCAATTGATGGAAAACATGAAGGAGAGAGGCTTGTGTCCTAATCAAGAAATTTACGACTCAATGCTGGTTGCTCATTGCAAGAACTTAGAACTGGACCATGCTCTGAAAATCTTCAACAAAATGACAATTAGAGTCTTGGAGCCCCGCTTATCGATCTACAAAGCACTTATTTGTGCTCTCTGCAGTACAAGTCGTGTAGAAGAGGCTCAAAGTTTTTTCAAGAGCATGCTTGAGAAAGGATGGAATAATGATGAGATTGTTTGGACAGTATTGGTTGATGGATTGCTGAAGGAAGGGCAAGTAGATCCATGTATGAAGCTTCTGCACATTATGGAGGCCAGAAATTGCATTCTCAATTCTTATACATATTTAATCTTGGCCAGAGAGCTGTCTAAATTAGACAAATCCATTGAAACATATGAAATATCTGACAAGTTAAAAAGGACATAGATTGACGATGAAGTATGAACGTCTGTTAAATGGGACCAGTAATGCCTTTCAATCTTGCCATCATACAGTGGGTAAGCAGACATGCTTCTAACTCTTCTTACCTTTTCTGTTTCCTTCATTTTCCGTTTTTTATGTCAATAATTTGATTTTCAAGTATGATTTCTTAATTACAAGAAGATGACAGATGATCGTGCGTCTGGCATACTATTTAAAGAATCTCAGACTCAGATGAAATCAGAAGGCTTAGTGTACACAAATGTGGTTCTAAAGTAGCCTTACAGTCATGTTTAGGTAAAGTTCACATTCAGAGATTTATTATTGCTTTCACCATATCTTTCAAGTAATTTTCTTGTTCTGTTCTAGTTTTCTTAGGATCGTCTTATCATTATTGTTTTGGTTCATTTGTCTTGCCAGGGAATAAAAGTTTTGTTCCTTTTTTCATTGATTATAGCCTTCTTAGACTACTAGTGCTTGCCAGTCACATTCCACATGCAACCTAGCTAGGCAATCTGGGGTCAAAAGAAAAGTTTTGGTCCTTTTGAAAGCCAATTAAGTCATACCATAGACTGTTACTCACGATCACAAAATTTTATGGATTATTTGATGAGAGCTTTTGAATATATGCTTGATTAAATTACTGCAGTTCATATTATTGATATCAAACAGCTCCTAAATGTGGTTTCTGACAAAGTCACAGACCTATAAAGCTTCCTAAGGGGTATTTCCCTACAAACAGCCTTTGGGAATTCAAGTTGTAATTACACCATGATTTATTAAAGCTTCCACATTTGAACTTGAATTCCAAATTGAGAAACCATAAAGATACTGGGAATTTCTTCCATTATTTCTAGCTGTGCAATTAAAATTTCACCTTTTTGATACTACAATCCTCTGATGCAAGATTGTACATTCACTCTCTAGGTGGAGATAATTTGAGAGCCGAGTAAAAAGTTGAAGAGGAGGCCCACTTGCTTATGTTCTTCTAAGACTTAGGTGCCATCCCAGACCAATTGAGTTTCCTGTCATTGGGAATCACATCTTTCTAGCCTGAAGGATCTCTCTTCCCACTCTCCTCCACATGCTTCCCCCCATATAACATAATACTATTAGGACGCTAGTATTCCGGTTAAATGAAGGGAAATTAGAGGAAACGGTTGATTAAAATGCTTGTTATTGTTGATCATAAGCATGCGTGTGATTCTCTCGCTGCTTCTTCTTATACTGTTTTAAAAAATCATGTCAGTTCTTCTTGAACCTTGCATTTTGTCCTTTTCTCTCTTTAGGAGGAAATATATTTTTAAAAATTCCTTCTCTCTCTTTAATGTACTTCTTGGAGCCAATTGAATAGGGTCTGAACTGAAAAGGGGAAAGGGAACAACTTGGTAAGAAGTCAGACTCTTTTCAGCATGATTTGATTTTAAAAAAATGAAAAAGTTCTGTGGATTTTCGGTTAGCTCCTTTTATAAGGCACTAACTTGTCATTGTGTCTATGATTACCCCTGGAAAAGCATTTGGAGAGTTAAGGTACCTGGTAAGGTGGCGTTTTTCTGTTGGTTGGTGTATCTTGGTAAAACTGATAAGAAGACCACATGTGCCTCACCTTATCCACAAAACCTTCACTTTTCAGCCACATGTTTTCAAACTTAAAATATCGGCGCCCACTTCGAATGCCCCCACAATCCAATAAGATAGGAAAATGATCTGAGCAAAGACGAGGCAATCTCTTTTGGCACACCTCCGGATAGTGCACCTCCCATTCCGATGAGATGAGAAATCTGTCCAGCCGGGACCATGTCTGATTATTCAACCAAGTAAAGGCGCCCCCCGAGAGAGGAATATCCAACAAGTTTAACTAAAAAATACAATCGGAAAACTCTATCATTGCAGGTCGCATCCTACTCTCACCCGACCGTTCACTTGGGGATCTGATGACATTAAAATCCCCTCCTATACACCAAGGAAGCTCCCACCAGCTGTGTAGCCCAGCAAGTTCCTCCCATAAAAATCTTCTGTCGTTGTCAACTTTTGGACCATAAAACCCCAGCAAAGGCCTACACAAAATTATCTACCACACTCTTAAAAGAGCATGCCATTGTATATTCCCCAACAAACTCCTCCATTTTGTCAACAACTCTTTTATCCCACATTACTAAAATTCCTCTTGAAGCCTCGTTTGAAGCAAGATACACCCAATCTGCATAAGTACAACTCCAAACACTTCGAACTAGTCTTCTAGAGATAGTTTTCAACTTAGTTTCTTGTAAACATACTATGTCCGCCCTCCACTCTAGCAGCAAATTTTTTATTTGAAGCCTCTTTTTATGTTTCTAGTGTGAATGTAGGTATTTCCTCTTGTATACTTCCTGTGTACTTGGGCTTTGCCTATTCTTGGTAATGAAATTCTGTTATTAATTATAAAAAAAGAAATTGCTTGTTATTTATGGTTTATAGCGCTAATTTGAAATATGTTCCTAAAACATGTTTAGAAAAACAAATGTTTTGCGATGACCTTCATTATGCTGCAATGTGGTAAAATCTCTCTTTTAACACTTCCAACGAATCTCGCAGAGAGAAGAGTTTTAGCACACAACTTGGGCAAACAAATGCTTATGTAACAGTAGGGCCATTTCCAAGCAAGTATTACAAGGTAAGGGTGCTCTTTCAAAAAACATGCCAGGTTATAGACACTTAAAATTGTTAGAATTGCTCGTGTCATTGGCTGCTGTTACTTCCACTCCTTTTCTTGACGTTTACTGGAATTATTTGCAAAAGGTAGGTCCAAGCTCAACACACCGTATACATAAGGCAAGGCTGCTGACTTTGTGAAACCTTGGGTTTTAGCCATTTTTGCGTTAGAATCTGTTTTCATTGTGTAGCCCATGTGCTACTGCTACTTCCTCTCTCTCTCTCTCTCTCTCTCAATATTTGAGATCGGCTGGACTTACTGCACTACCTATGTATGATGTTCAACGAAGAAAGGTGGATTTCTAATGGTTCAAGTCATAGAGCGCCAGATTGCGATGTTTACATTTTTAACATGATTCCTTGTACATGTGAGAAACATACATCAGGATAGACACTTGAAAATTGAATAATTACCCATGTTAGACAGGTGTGCTACCTATCTCACCTGATCATGTTCATATTCCCTTAAAATGAAACACCACGAACCTGGTTATTTATCTTGCCGTTTGTGCATTACTAACTTTTCTCTGGTCATCCACCATTTAAAACTTGTCCCAGGAACTTCTATAAAAAACTTTAAAAAGAAAAGTTAATCCTTCTGATGCCCAAGTTAGGCATTTTTTGCTCACTAGTTATGCTATAATGGAAATTATTCCTACTGTTCTTTTTGCATATTGCATGCAGGAAAGGAAAAGTGTGAAGATTTAAATTTCTAGTGGAGAGAAGAATATGGCTGGTTTAAAAGCATCCAAATGCAGCCTATCGTCCTCTGTTTTGGCATTTGAGCTTTTGATGAGCTGCAGAAAGATTTTTTTTTTATTGGCACCGGATGTCCAATAACAGTGTCGACTAATCCCGGGGTACACAGGCCCTCGGAAAGGAGTTTCCCACAAGTGTATCTCGGATAATTCAAGGAAGAAAATCCCCCAGTCCGATGGCCCCTAGAGATTGTTTGCATCCAAGAGAATTTGAACCTTAGACTTGGGGGGAGCATACCCTCAAACCCAAGGCCTTTACCACTTGAGCCAACCCCTAGGGGTTGAATTGTCTTCTATACTCAACAAATCAGCATCACGAGTGCTCAGAAGCCAAATTCAATAAAATAGGCAAGTTTTATCATCAGTAGTCGAGTTAATTTTGTGTACTAATCCTCTATTTGTTTCAATAATGTTTTGATCTGTTGAGCTTGTAGCTTTTGCATCTAAAATAGTTGTCTCAAAGTATGGAAAACCACAGATAACATATTCATTTGCCGACCCTAAACTAAGGTGCGGTTTGGATAGTGAGATGAGATGAGATGGTTTTAGATAAAAGTTGAATAAAATATTGTTAGAATATTATTTTTTAATGTTATTATTGTTTTGAGATTTGAAAAAGTTGAATTGTTTATTATATTTTGTGTGAGAATTTGAAAAAATTGTAATGATGAGATGAGATAAGATTAAACACTTTCATTATCCAATGTCCACCATTGAATATGAAAATTAAGTTCAAATATGATGACGGTGATGTGAGAAAGGCATGAATTAAGGTTTGGTTAATATTTGTGAAACGAAGGTATTAAAATGAGAATTATTCTTAGGTCTCGTTTGGTTACGCAGTTCAGATGAGATGAGATGTTTTGTTGAAAATTGAATAAAATATTGTTATAATATAATTTTTAATATTATTATTGTTTTGAAATTTGAAAAAGTTGAATTGTTTATTATATTTTGTGTGGAAGTTTGAAAAAGTTGTAATGATGAGATAATATGAAATAAGTTTGTGTATCCAAACCGGGCCTTAGCAACTCGATTAGCAATTTTAATATCTAGAGCTTAGCAATCATTTTAATATCTAGAGCTTAGCAACTCGATTGCTCATTCCGTTGCTGCCATTACTTGTCATTCCTGAACAACCCATCAACCTGAACTATATTTTTTGCAGTTGGAGAAAATCATTGGGAAATTGAAGACAAAAGAAGTAAAGAAGCAGAATTCTTGTACAAGTTGAGAAGTACTCCAATTCTGTTCTGACCAACCAAGTGAATGAAGAACGGGAAAGTCAAAATAGAGCTACCACCAAGAAGGCTATCGGTCTCATAGAGTGGATGAGTAAATCAAAGTGGGCATTATGTACACTCTCACGTATGTTTCTAACCTGTTAAATATTTAGTTAGGACAGGTGATCTTGACTGCTCCCACAATTTAGTTAGGGCGGGGGGAGATTTTTCTCTATTCTTTATTTATTTATTTATTCTTTATTCATTATTTCCCTTCTTTATTTTTTCTCTCCGAAAATAGAAGATAGGTTGGGATGGCATTGGGTTTACCCCTCAGAACAAAATAGTTGGAAAAAAAATATATTATTTGTGAATTTTTACCTCAAGATGGAAGGTGTTATTCTCATCAATGTTATATGGGTCTTCTAGAGCCACTAGAAAATGATGAACCTTGACCTTCCTATCACTGCCCAATCCACCGGCTCCCACGCCCTATCATTCGAGCTCGAACCCCCGACCTCCCTCGATGCCCATGATCCTAACGGTGATGATGAATGATGGATGGCTAAATTGGATGCTTTGGCAGCTCTGGTGGCTCAATAAAAGTTAGCAGCTACATGAAGCACTAGAAAAACCGAGCCTAATTGACCACAAAATTTATGATTTTGTGGTCAAAGTCGGGAACAGCTTCTTCCTACTTATTAGGGACAAATCAAATAGTACCTAATTGGGACATAATGTAAATGTAATTTTTAAATACTCAAATGCAAGTCCCATTTTTGGCGGTCCCAGAAAACGAGGTCTTGTTTGTTTAACAAGGTATTCTCATATATTTTTTTCTCAAATATCACTTAAATATAATACAATTTTTTATTTTTTAATTTAATCATTATTTAATTATTATCCAAATACAAAACTAAATTTCTCAAACTTCCAAACTAGGGGTGCTACTTGCATCCTACGGGATGGGGTTGCCCTCTTTTTGCGCCCTGCCCCCGCATGGGTGGAGGGTGGAGTTTGCCCCCTGGGATCCACCCCCGCACATAGAGGGTGGGCTCCCCCGTCCACCATGGCACCACCCACCAACAATTGTGGGGAAAAACAAATAAAAAATCACAAATTCACAACAAAATGTCAAAATTCACAAAAAATCCAAACTGAAATGTAAATTCACTTTTCACAACAACAAAAAAAATCCTAAATTACTATTTAAAATTCTTACCAAACAATAAATCGGTACACCAGAGAGAGAGAGGGATACTTAATTGGGACATAATGTACATGTAATTGTCAAATACCCAAATGCAAGTCCCATTTTTGGCAAGCCTAGAAAACGAGATTTGCCCACATCTCTCTCTAGAAAACGAGGTATTGTTTGTTTAACAAAGTATTCTTAGATATTTATTTCTCAAACATCACTCAAACACAATACAATTTTTCAATTTCAAATTTTCAGCTTTTTTATTCGATCATTAACTAATTATTACCGAAACACAAAACCAATTTTCTCAAACTTTCAAACTAGGGGTGCTACCTGCATTCTACAGGGTGAGGTTGCCTCCTTTCCACACTCTGCTCCTGCATGGGTGAAGGGTGGGGTTTGCCCCCCGGGATCCACCCTCACACATCGAGGGCGGGGCCACCCGTCCACCAATGGTTGTGGAAAAAAACTAAAAAAATCACAAATCCACAAAAAACCCAAACCGAAATATAATTCCACATTTCACAACAAAATACACAACAAAAAGCATCCTAAACTACAATTTAAAATCCTTACCAAACAATAAATTGGTCCATGGGTGGGGAGAGAGAGAGAGAGAGGGGTTTGAGTCATGAGAGAAGAATCGAGAGAGAGAATAAAATATATATATATATAAATATATAATTGGGTTGGGTTTAAAGCCCAACTCGAGGTGCGGAGGGGGGCAAGTTTGGGCCCAGACCGCCTTTCGTCCCCGCTGGGATTCCTACGTGGTTGCCCACGTGCCCAGGCGGGACCGGGGTGGCGAGGGGTGGCACCCTGCCGTCCATCCATATTCCAAACAAAACACAAAAAACAATATAATTTTTTCAAATTTAAAAAAAAAAATTATATTAAAATTTTATAATATTTTTATTCAACTTTTTATCTTTTTTTTTTTAATTCAATGAAATATATTAACTCAAATAATTTTACTATTATTCACAAATTATTTCATTACTAATTATATATATATATATTTTAGGATATTACAAATGTCAAAACGAGCCTTTAGAGCTTCAATCATGCCATTAGAGCATCAGTACATAATAAGCAACCCACTTCGAGTATTAATTAAAAAAATATAATATTACTATTTATTCTTCTTATCATATTCAATTCATATTTAAGGTTGACAGTAAAATGGGATAGATAAGTGACAATTAGAAAATAATTTTTCAATAAGAGATAATAAAATAATGATGATTAAAATAATTAAAAATATTATTTTTCTATAGATAAAGCAGAATGTGTATTATTTTTTAATCCACATAAATTTTAAAGAGAAGTAATGTTAGATATAGTTATGAAATACACAAGTATCGTGTAATTATTTTAAAAAATAGTGAGATTTATTATTAAAAAATTAATATTTTTTATTTAAATCTTATATTTATTTACTTTCTTTTTTAAAAAAATTTACACAGCACAAGTTGCATATTTTTTTACTATAAATATTAGAGTAATGCTACATACAATCGTGGAATGCGCAAATGCCGTGCAGTCGCTTTGAAAAAGAGTAAGGTCTACTATTAAAAAATTAATTTCTTTTCATGTGGGTTCTATATTTATTCACTTTTTTTAAAGCGACTGTACGGCGCTTGCACACTCACAACTGCAAGTATCATTTCTCTAAATATTATCTCTCTTTGTAGAAAATGTGAAGACTCATACCTTGGGCCTGAGAGAGTCCGATTACCCGACCCTTTCACAGGCTCACTTAAAACTTAAAAGGACCAAAGAGATCGTCAGGAAACCGAATCCAGGCCTTGCGAAGTTTCGTCCCCTCTTACAGCCGCCTCTTTCTCGCCCTCATTCCCTGCCTATCATCCCTAGGGTTTGTTCCGATTCTCCCAATCAAACCAGGATTCATCGACTGTTTTTTTGTTGTATATCCGTCTCTTCCTCTACTGCTCTGTTCCCAGATTTCCCGTCCCCCTCGCATCACCTATATAATGATTAAAATTTCTTCGCCCTGCGTGACCTCCGTCGTTGTCCTTCAGAATCTTCGCGTCTTGGGTCCTGGTTTGAATCCTATCACACCTTACTGCATCGCCAATCATTCCTTCCTCTCCGCCTCTCGCTAAGTCTGCTCTCCCCACCTATTTTTCTTGTTTTCGCAACTAAGTTTTCTCAAAAGTGTATGGAATTTGCTGTCTTCTCGGTCTTGAGGATATTACCGAACTGAAAATTGCAAAAAATTTATCTGGGAGTTTCTTGATCGCGGGCCTTGTACTGTTTGAAAATCTTACGATTGTTCCCATATATACGTACATATTGGCTTCGAGGAGATTATTTTGGTGATTTTTTTCCTGGGAAGTATGCCCCAGGAGCAGGTGGGTTCTGCTCGTCGGAGCTTTTCGAGAAGGAGGTCGTTGAGATCTGGTGTAAATATGGATGATAGAGGATGGACTCTGCTCCATATTGGTGCTCGTAAAGGTGATGTCAAGGAGGTAAGATTTCTTGCTTTGCTTCACTTTTTTAAACTCTTGGATAATTCTGTGACCTGAATTGAGCCTTTGGGATTGATTATTTTTTTAATGCATATTAAAGGGCTTGTATGTTTGCTTTTTCATTTGATACGTAACTTCTTTGGATTGAATATAGGACCTGATATGAGGAACTCAATTCTTTTGAACTCCTTTTGCACGTTTTCAAGTTATATAATAAGTCATCTTATATAATAACCGAACATCCTTTTGATTAGGATGTTCACTGTTATAACGCTTAAGAGATAAGAATATTGTACCTAGGTCCTATAAGACTTAATGATGCTTTGTGAACTGTTACCGCTAATGGACTGTGCTTTATTTATGTTTTTTTTTCCTTCTACTTATCCAAAATAAAATCCCTTCCTTTGTTTCGATAATTTAATTTCTACTTATCCTCAACAATGAGGGGAGCAAAAATTCATTTTTAGAAACTTTCTTATGTGCTGAAGAATATTCTGAAAACCTGCGTAGAGTAGGGGTGAAAACCGAAGGTATCGGTGCGGTTTTGGTCCAAAACCGAAACTGCACCGATCCTTTAAAATGATGTAAATCTCGACCAAAACCGGCCGGTGAAGGGGGAGAAAACCGTCGATATCGGTCTCGGCGTAACTACGGTTGGTTCGTCGGCGTCTTCGGTTGCGATGGAGGTGACCCTGCCGCTGCGTGCGAACTGCGAAGCCTCGGTGTGTGTGTGTGTGTGTGTGAGAGAGAGAGAGAGAGAAGAGAAGAAGAAGAAGAAGAAGGAAAAACGAGGAAGAAGAAAAAAGGTGCTGAGATTTTAAACCCTAGAGAGAAACGGCGCCGTTTGCTTTATATTTTTTTTCAAACACTGAGTCCTAAACGACGCTATTTCACGTACTTAAGTAAAACGGCGTCGTTTCATATATGTATAATTTAAAAAAAAATGTTTTATCAGTTCGGTCGGTTCAGTGGTCTGGCCCAGGATCAAACCGGGACCGAACCACTGGACATTGGTTTTTGGCAAATTCAACCGCTGGCCGACCGGTTCTACGCCGGTTTCAGCCGGTTCCGAGCTCCGGTAGCCGGTCTGGGTCGGTTCTGGTTGGTTCTCCGGTTTCTTATATAGCCCTAGCGTAGAATATGATGGTTTTAGTGAGAGACAAAGGTATCTTCAATAGTAGGAATCAATATTTTGGGCAAATGAGCTTTAGATCAGGGTGGATGGAGAGGCCATTGGTATTAGAACTACCGAGTGCTTGTGTTAGGAATTTCATTACTATCATTCAGTAACTGGATATGTAATTATATCAATAACTCTTCTTTTTACTCTACTTATATATATAAATAGTGCTGAGCAAAAATTGGACAATCCGACTCCGCTTCGAGTTTGCTCCGACTCTGACAAGTCGGAGTTGGAGTTTTTTCCCTATTGGAAATCGGAGTCGGAGTCGGAGTCGGAGTTGTTGACGAACCGACTCCGTCTTCGGTCCGATCCGCCTCCGACACTCCGCCTCCGAATCTGCCTCCGCCTCTGACTTGGCCCTCCGCCTCCACCTTCGATTTTATACATATTTTATAAAAATATATGTGTTTTTCTATATATTAATTATTTAAATTTTATACAACTATATTGTATATATATATTTTTTATAAATATACTAGTTAAATAATATATTTATACTATAATATATAGACTAAATTGACTAATAAATAATAATAGTTTAGTATATGACTATATGTAAATATCATACTATTACAAATTTACAATATTACTACCATGTTACATGTAAGTTGTAACACTAAATTACTAATGTATAAATATAATAACATGTAATACTAATGTATATATAATATACTATAAACACTAAGATGCATAATAACATCAACATGTAATACTAATGGATAAACACTAATCTATAAATTTATAATAACATATAATACTAATGTATAATAACTAAAGTATTATTCATATAAATAATTTTATATAACAATATCTTGTATTAATTATATTTTTTGACTTAATAAATTCTCAACATATTCCTTTTGATAAATATATTAGTAATACTAATATACATTAGTATATTAATTAGATTTATGGTCTAATACTAATACTATTAGTAATCCACTTTAAGTTTATATATAAATTACTATATAAATCACTATAGTATTAATTACTAATACTATATTACTATATGATACTATTAACTATAGTGATATACTAGTATTAGTATATACTAATACTATTAGTGATATAGTTAGTATAGTGATTTATACTAATAGTATTATATAGTTATACTAAATTAAAATCACTGTAGCAAATACTAATATATAGTTATGCTAATCACTATAATTAATACTAATACTAATACTAATATAGACTATAGTTATAACTTATAGTATTATATCTATACTAAATCACTATAACTTATACTAATATATTATATAGTTATAAAATTAAAAATAGATTCATAGTAATTATAATAGTATACTATAGTAACTATACGGTGCCTTTTTTTTTTTAATCTTCATTTCGTATACGGTGCCTTTGTTTATTGTAGTGATTAGTTGGATGTGGATATGGAATCATGGATGATGGGAGTACATGTAAAATAAGACTTTCTTTTTATTTTTAATTTTTGAATGCATGTTAGCATCTTACTTGTTTTATTTAGTTGTATTTTTTGTTATAACTTATAATCAAAAGTTTAATAAGTTTAGATTGTAATTTTGAGAAAATTGAAATTTGAAAGCCCACATTTTTTTTAAAAAAATGGGGTCAAATATGAAGTTTAAAAAGACAAAAAAAAAGTCCAAAAATCCGACTCCGCTCCGACAAGTCGGAGTCGGAGGCGGAGCGGATTCTATACATCTCGGAGTCGGAGTCGGAGTCGGAGTCGGCGGTTGGGCCCTCCGACTCCGAAGTGGTCGGTGCTCAGCCCTATATATAAAGACAAATTTGTAGAAAGTCTTCCATAACACTATTAAAAAACTTGAGTTTCTGGGTATTTTTCACAGCAATCAGCCAGCTGAACATGTTCATTTTTTTATTTATATTTCCTAAACCCTAATCCAAACCCATTTCATCTTTGATTGTTAACAAGACAATTGAGTCTACAACAACAAAAGGACACAGATAATGCCAATCTTTCTGTAAGCGTGAAGTTTTGAGAATGGGTTATCAATTTGGTGGGTGGCAACATTATTCAATAGGAATAGAGAGAAAATAGATGGGTTGAGGAAGTTCATATGGTGTAAACCGTGTTAGTTATGCAGTTGGAGAGGGATCTTGGATCTGTTTTTGGTTTGATATTTGGTGTGGTGAACAAGCTCTCAATGGGGTGTTTCCAGTCATCTTTCACCTGGTTTCTGATTGGCATGCCTCTGTTTCAGATCTGTGTTAGTTCGTTCTAGTGGTTCTTTTCAGTGGGATGTTTGTTTTGCTAGAGCTGGTACAGGATTGGGAAATTGATAAAGTTTCAGCTTTTTTCAGTTTTTTATACTCTTTGAGACTTGGTGGTACTGATGGGGATAGGATGCTGTGGAGGTCCAAGGGGAGCAAAAAGTTCACAGTTTAATCATATTATAAGCTGTTGACATTTCATAATAGTTCTCCTTTTCCTTGGAAGTGTATTTGGAGGTCTCACATGCCTTCCAGAGTTGCTTTTTTCACATGGACTGCTTCTCTTGGAAAAATTTTGACAATGGACAATTTGAGGAAGTGCGGTTTTATTGTTATGGACTGGTGTTTCATGTGTAAGAAGCATGGGGAATCAATGGATCAATTACTTTTGCATTGTGAGGTGGCAAGGGCATTATGGGATGTAACTTTTTGTAGAACTGGTTTGGCTTGGGTGATGCCTTTGAGAGTTGGTAGATCTTCTTGTGTGTTGGAACAGGCTTCATGGTTGCTCTCAAGTGGATGCAGCTTGGAAGATGGTTCCCTTGTGTCTTATGTGGTGTATCTGCATGGAAATGAATGATCGGTGTTTCAATGATAAGGAGTGCACTTTGGAGGAACTTCGGAATTTTTATACACACATTACTGATCGATGTTTTAACCTGAAAGCTAGTAACAGTTAAACTTTGTTGCCATCCTAATAAATTTGCAATTATAATCTGGCTAAAGAGAAGTTGATTTAATTTAATTTAATTTAATTTATATTTTTCTGAGTAGTTGAGTTAATTTTATTTGAAACAGGTGAAACGACTTCTTGATGAAGGGATGGATGCGAATGTGGCTGCCTGGGGCTCCAAATCGAAAGGAGTGACCCCCCTCCACCTTGCTGCTGAGGGTGGTCACCTTGAGGTTATGGATGAATTGCTAGAGCGTGGTGCTAACATTGATGCTAAAACTTTGGGTGCTTGTGGTTGTAAGTCAATTCATCTCATAGATAAAGCGGTTTCAGCATTCCCCTCCTGTCTTTTCTTCCCTTTTCTCCAAATGAATCAATGATTTTAAATTCAGATGGACGATATTTATTTCTCTTTGTTTTTTGTTAAACCCAGGGACACCACTTCACAATGCAGCTAAAGAAAGGAGGAAGGAAGCAGTGAAATTCCTGATAGAGAATGGTGCATTCTTGGCAGCTGACATCAATGACAGCAGATTTAATCCACCGCTCCATTACTGCACTGGTCTTGAGTGGGCTTATGACGAGATGGTGCGCTTTAGGCAAGAGAACTCATCAGCTAGTGAGACCTCCTACAGCTCAGAGAGCTGAAAATACCCTCATTGCCATGGCCTCGTACTGTTGCTTTTGTTTCACTTGGTGTTTATTGCATTTGCTTGAAATTCCTGCTTTGTGTTCTGTTGGCCCCTTTTGACGTTTGGAATGTTATGATGACTCACTACACAAGACTTGCTTGAAGCCATTTGCGTATCTTTGGAAACTTTATTGTTACATTTCTCATGATCATTGTAACTTTATTAAAAGAAATGCTATTTTTCATCTTAAATGTTTATTTCCAGTTATACCTATAATGTTGGTATGTCTTAAGCTGATGTTATTTGAGTGTTTGACTTTATATGAAGTAATGTAAAATGTGTCAAATCAACAATGTGAATAGGAATATGACAACTTAAGATGAAGAATGGTAGTGCTCTCCTTTTCCCATTACTGGTTCTAGATTACCAAGAAGCCCTCACTTTGTGTTGCTTAAAAATTCTTACTGGGGATTAGGATCCTTATTTCTTTCCATTCTATCATGGCTGGATTATTAGGAATCTCTTCATATCTGTTACAACAGCCGGACACTGATTATTTTCCGGTCAATACCATCCAAAAAAGAAAAGAAGACAGAAGGAAAGAACCTGTCCCCAGAGAGAGAGAGAGAGAGGACCTACCAAAATTGCACGCTAGGGGGATTTCCTTTTAATAAATAGAGCTTGCGTTTTGAGCCGTGGAGTTGAAGTAAAGGCCATAAAAAATAAAACTACTTTCTCTCTCCATTTTGACTGCTTCATTTCATCGTTGGTTAAAATTTTTTTGTTTTTTTATTTATTTAATAATTAAGAAAGTAATTTTAAGTGTATTGATATATTTTTTTATTTTTTAAAAATATTTAAATATATTAAAAAAATATAAAAAAAAAATTACTGAACGATACGCCCTAAGAGTAGGCCGGCATAGTAGCCCACTTTTTTTATAGCTTTTATATATGCATGTGGGTCTTCGATCTCTCCAGGCACTGTTTTTTTATGGCTTCTGGAAATGGAATAGTAAAGGTTATGAAGGTCAGTAGCCATGGCGGCGGAATGGTTAAGAAGAGCAGCGAGGAGGATCTGGTTCGAGAGTATTTCAATGGCATAAATGACAACCGATTCGAGGAGAACAAAACCCAGTTGCCCAGATCTTCGATCTCCACAACTAGCTGATTTTTTTTTTTTTTTTTTCATTTCAATATGTGATGAATCAGATGCAAAATACCCTCATTTTTCTCATCATTTTTTGGCCTGATATTTTGATGGTAATTATTCATAGTTCACGGGGGAAAATCGGGTGTATTTTGAAATTAATCTCTTAATTTTCAAATCGTGATGCCATTTTCTCTTCGGCAAAAACATTCCATTTGAGTTTTTTCCGTACACGCCAGTTGGATTCGTGAGCTAAATGATATGCATAAGACATTGTTTCTAGAATTTGAACAAAAGAAATGATCTGTACAAATTCTAAATAGATAAGTATCATTTAAGTCTTTATAAACAACTAGATTTTATTTTAAAAAAATGTAAAAAAAATTATTATTTATTAGTGAGACTCATTATTTTATAAAAGACTTATATAAAATTTATCTATTTGAAACTTGTATGTAACATTATAATGTTAATTAGAAGTTTTAAATAGAAAACTCTAATAAATTTTATTAATAACAAATAATTTTTTTAAATGAGAACAACATTTTTACAACAGTTTGTATGAGCTTATCTACTTGAAATTTTTACATTTCTCGTATAATTTTCCCTTCCCGAACGAACGATATACTGTTGAGGAAACGGACAAATTTTCACTTTCAAAGTTCCCAGAAAGCCACGAAAATCTCAGAGAATAATTAAATAATAATAATAATAACAATAACAAAACATCATGACCAGTCTCTCCAAAATTCACCAAAGAAAATGAATTTAATAAATAAATATTGAAAAATCATCTCATTTCCATGGATGTAAAAGGTTGCACCGGAAAACTAATATCCAGCCGGTTCATCCTCGGCAGGATATGAACGGCCACCGCTTCGAATCCCGCCGGCACATCCAACACCCAAAATCTTCGAAGCGGTGACACCACGTCTACCACAATGATCCCAAGACCCCCACGGCAAACGACGCACACTCGCCCACCACCTACGGCAATCTGCTGGGCACCTCTGAGCCTCTCGGACTCCAATATCTTCTCCCACACATCCCTCTCCGGGACGTACTTTCTCAGAGCTCCATTACCCTCATCCAACGCGTACATGACCTCCTCGTTCATGGCTGCCACCGGCCCTCTCCACCCGGCAAGCATGCCTTCCGGCATCTCCTCCCATGTGTCCTTCTCCACGTCGTAAACCGCTCCTTTTGCGGCATCGCCTCTCACGTTCACCATACAAAGCTTCCCTCTCCATCCGACCGCATCGATTGCTTCTCTGCTAAATCTCCCGTCTTTAAGCCCTCTCTTTCTTTTCCACTCCCATCCGAAATATCCGAGGCGGTATCTGTCGTTCTCATCTTGTATGCGCAAATCCCACTTCTCCACCGACCGAGCGGTATCGATGGAGTAGTGGAATCCCATCCCACTGGCCACATACACCGAGCCGCGCACTGAACCCGCTGCACACCAGCGGCGCGGTGCGGCGAGTGGAGGGCCAAAGGTCCATGCTTTAGACAGTGGGTTGAAGACGAGAGGGTTAGAAAGTGCTGGGAAAAAATTATGGGTGGTGGCAGCAAGCAGGATAAGGTTACCGGAGACGGCTATGGATTGAATGGGAAAGTTTCGGGATATGAAAGATGGGTGGTGAAGGAGGACACGGAGGGGTGGGTCAGGTGGTGGAGGGGGGAGAAGATGCCAACACGATGAGATCGGGTCGAAGGTGAAGAAATCAATGGCATTCAAATGATTTTGAGACGCTGTTGATGAAGAAGATAGAAGCGCATACAAAGAGAGGAAAGGAGGGAAGGAAGGGGAATAGATTAGGCGGCGCCATGAGCGGCAGACAGAGTAGAGAGAAGAAGGGTGAACAAGGGAGAGGCAGAGTTGGGAAATATGATCGGGAAGTCCCGGTAGCAGCGGTTGATCATGTTGAGGCAGATCATGGCGGTGGCTGCGATCCAATGCGAGGGTCTCAGTGTCAGTGGTTGGAGTAGTACTGGTGATGGCGTCGGCCATGGATGCTATACAAGTCGGGTTGGGGGAGGCGGCTGCTGGGGTTTTGTCACTTTTGTGTCGGAGGAGTGCTTATTGGAACGTAATTACTACTACTGGAGCCCTTTACCTTATAAAAGAGGCAAGCTTTAAACATGCAGGTAGCTGTGGAAAATGGAAATCTCTGGTTTTTGGAGGAGAATAGGAACTTGTTACGATGTCAGGACAATAACGTCGTTTTCACAGTACACTGTATATATATATTTTTTTTTTCAAATAAATATTTTGTATAGTATATGAGGATGATAATTAACAAATAAATATTATGAGGATCATAACAAAAAGGCAAATATTCCATTCATTCATTTCCCATCTGTCGGACATTTCTCCTTATTTTTACCTTTTTTTTTAATCTTAAAAATAAATAAATAATTCAATAAAAGTTTTATCTCCAAGGCAAGTCATGAGATGAGAAGGCAGCTGATCTGGTCCAAGACTTCACCCTGAAGCGTAAGCATTTTATCATAATTGTTAACTACTAAAAAAAGCGCAAAGCTGGAAGTAAAAACAGAGTCATTTTCGGCCTACTGATTCTATTCGGACCTCGATCGGTGTAATGTGAAGTTATCGGCGGTGGTCTGATGCGGGCTATATAGCGTTGGTACGTATTATATGGTAATGAATAGTAAATAAATGTAAAAAAAATAAGAGATAAGAATATATAAATTTACGTAGTTCGAGACTAAGCATACTTTCACGGATTATTTGAAGGGTAAATCGATTATAATATGCGTATTTTACAATCTCTCATAGTATTTCTTCCTCGTTATACAATAAAGATCTAAGTTCTATCTTGAGATTTCATCTCTAGAATCCCTCTCTTGAGGTTAAAGAAGTTGAAGTCGAATAAGAAGTCCCCCTAGTCGTCTAGTAGAAGCCACTTTATCATCGAATAAGAATACCAATAATTATAAGAATACCACCTGATCAGCGTTTGCCTTTTATTTCCATTGATGGAAGCATTTATTGTAATTTAACCAAATTATCAGGAAAATAAGGTAATTTATATTCACGTGCTTCCTTGTTTGTTTATACTTTATAGGATTAATATAAAATATGAATAATACAAGACATGTCTATAGTAATCTTTACTGCAAAGAAATTTCTGACAATCTTCTGCACTAAGAAATGCTTAGCACACTGATCATGTGCTTGTCCAGTTGTTCATAGGTTATGACATATTGTTTTCTTGCTTTCCCATATAAAATCACATATTTGCAACCAATCAATCTTTTGTTCATGTCTGTTTTCTTGTCACTTTCACTATATTTTGATCACTACCCTGATCTCTTCATCTTTCCATGCAAGAAATTCTTAGAATTATAGTGATTGCCTTATGGATTGCAGAAAATTGCGACCTTCGATCCCAGTTGCAGAGTGAAGGAAAGAGAAGTTTTTGAGTTGCAACTCTAGAGGATGCATGCATGCTTGAGTCGGTGACCACTGTTTTTTACTCTTCTTCAAAAAGCTGTCAGTCTAATACCGATAGGAAACGGACAGGCTCTAGCTTTTCGTGGCAGATGCGTGCTGCAGGGAGGGTGCATGCCTGCTTTCAGGATCACAAAGATACTGTGGCTAAGGCACTGACATTACAAAAAAATATCACAAGGCAAAGCTTGGTTTGGACTTTAGCAATGAATGAAAGAGAGAGAGAGAGAAGCCTGAAGGAGAAGAATAAATGAAAAGTTGGAACAGGTGGTGCGGCTGGTGCGTTGTTGGGTTGGGCGGTTGACAATAAAGAGCTTTTTAATAGGTTCATTCAAAAAGTCGCCTTTGTATTTTCGTTTAATGCAGGATGTTCTTATGTTCCCCCAACCATCCCAAGAGGCAAGAGTCACCTTATTATATAAGAGAGAAATAAATAGATAAATAAAGGGCATTAATGAAGTTTGAGCCCAGCCATCTGTTTATAAGTATTTTCTTTCAACATTTCTGACAGTTTTTTTTGCGCCACTACGACTGAGTTCTATTTATTATATAATTAATAAAGAGAAAATATACTTATAACCGTGAATTGCATAATCGCCGCGTAATCACTTTGAAAAAGATGAATAAAACATGAGACTTACATGAAAAAAATTAATTTTTTAATAGTAGACCCCACTCTTTTTCAAAGCGATTACGCGGCGGTTACGCACTTCACGGTTGTATATAGAATTACTCATTAATAAAAAAGACAAAAAAAGTGTTAAAAAATGTGAAATTGAAAAACCCATCCACAGATCCACAGATGCCAATAATTAAGAGAGAATTATTATATTCTCAAGACAAAGACATCCATATTACATAAATAGTAAGATTTGATTTATAAGATTTTAAATTTATCTTTTAATAAAATGTATTATGTACACCGACTTAGAATATAATTTTTCTGTATATAGATATGTAACTGATGGTAATGCCAATTAAGTTAAGAACCAACAATCGAAGATATTTATTAGAGTGATGGTAGAGTTAGAAAAAAAAAAGTAAGGGTGCTACCCACACTATACGGTGCTAGTTAGCCCCCTCTCCGCCCCTGCCCTGCATCTCGGAGGTGGGGTACCCCGCCCCGCATTCAGGGAGGCGGGGTGGACTCTCAATCGGCCCTGCCCCCCGTCCATTTCAATAATGGGCTACAGTCTACTAGACCTAAAAATTATTTATGGGTCTAAAAGTAATCCAAAAAATATTTTTGGACCCAAATTGTAAATTTAAATTTGTAAATATGACTATTATTTAAAATAAAAACTATGTAGTTTTTAAATTTGCTAGTGAATATTTTGTATTGCCTTCACAATACAAGTCTCACAATTAAGCAATGTGGAACTGTTGTATTGTCTTGACAATCAATAAAAGGATCACCCTACTACACTACAACTTACACAAAATATTAAGTAAAAGTTCTACTTAATACGTTTTACTATATTTATATATGGTACAAATAATAAATATATATAGTATATATATATAATAAAATATATAAGTGTGGAGCAGGGGTAATGCGAGGCAGGGTTGGGCCCTGCTCGCCCCCATTAGGAGGGACAAATGCGGGGCCCCGCTGCCCACCCCTAAAAAATAGTACCGAAAATTTATACTTGTAAAAAGCTTTTTTATTTTTTTTGTTTTTGTTTTTTCTCGAGCATTTTTTTAAAAATGAAGAAAATCACACAAACTCATTAAAAACACTTTCTTAACTATTTAGTAAAAAAAAATAAAAATAAAATAATTCAGTACAAATTTCCTGTAAATATTTTTTGTGAAAGTAGTGTTTTCCTATTTATTATTTAAATAGTGAGTCAAGAGCCCTAAAATGGATGTTTAGGTGCCATGGCAATAAGCCCACGACTAGAGGACGGATTTAGCCTATGGATCCAAGACTGGGAGACTTACGGTCCAAGAGCCCATAGCGCGAATCGTGTGATATGATAACGCCAATAGATGAAGGTAGTTATCTCGTCCACTTATTAAGGGATTATTCAAGATGAACCCTTGGATTTAATAGTTATTTACGTCATCAACATCTCTTAAATAACACCTGAAGGTAATAGATAATTATTATTACTTACATACTTATATTGAGATTACATCTTTCTAACTTAGGCATCAGAGCTTCTCTGGACACCCAGTGCCACCCTCTCATCTATTGCAGGTTATCTGAGTAGTTAGTGGTGTGAAACACGTCATTTACAAGCCCTAATGTACGGAAACTTCTAGAATAATCGCATGAAGTGCTTTATGATCCCTTACCTCTTGAGTCCTCCGTTTTCTCAAATTTTCGTAGATACCCTCATGATTGGTGCACACAGTGCTAGATTTCCATGCCCTTATAATTATCCTTCTTCTTTTTTTCTTATTAATTAATGATGCTTTCTACTTTCTTTCATTTAATTGCTTTCTTTTATCAAATCCATTTAATTTGTTGGGATGGTTGAATCATCGATCGCATTGATAATGCGACCCTCTTGGGCCTCTCCAAATTACAATCGAGCCCATAGTAACATTCTGTTTACATTGTCATATTTTAATTGGTTATTATGTGGCGGACCTGTGACCATTACTGAAAGTTGGATCGATTCCCAAAAATAGTACAAAAATGTTCAGGATTGATACAAGAAAAGCCTAGATCGAGCACACGGTTTTTATCTTAGCTTTTGTGTCTATTTTGAATTTTACTATTCATCATTCTCACATACAACATATTATAATTTATCCATTTTTCAATTAGATTGTTCTAACTTACTCCTTATTTTTTATTTGAACATCTACCCTTTTCTGAAAAAAAAAATTATGCTCATCATCCTCACACCACCATATAAATTTTTTTATTTATTTTTTATTTTTTCTCTTACCAAATATGTTATCTATAGATGACGAGTAGATAAAATCAATTAGTTTATGAAGAATATAACCAAAAATAATTTTTAAAAAAATAATTAAAAAAAATATGGTGTATAGTGTGTGAGGATGATGATTAACAAAACTCGGTAGAAAAATATTAAAGTGGGGGAAAAGGAATGTCGACAGTTGTCCGTTCATAACCTAGCAGATTCAAACAAGCCTCCAAAAGTTCCCTTTTTTTAATATTGTTGGATTTAACTCCTATGCTATATAACTGCCTATCAATTTGGATTAACTCTCATTATAATTTTTTTTAATCAATGGTTGATAGAAAATGTCATGTCAAACGTAGTAAGATAAGAGTGGCAACGGGTTTTCAGAACAAAGTCCCGACTAAAAATACACACAATACTCGTAGGACATTTTATATCCACTTGGCTAGCCCTTTCAAACCCAACATCCCTTGTATCATTGTGTTGCTCCAATGGTCAGGGTTCGAAAGTTGGCAGAGAGGAGAGAGAGGCAGGCTCTTTCTAGAATTCCACTCTTAAAGTAATAAGAGAGCATTAGTAAGAGGGATGTTCCAGTTGTGACAAGAATATGTTTCAACAACTTGCAGTTGATAGCCAGGGAATTAATATGTATACGAGTGCTATCTACTCTAGATGCAATACTCGTTGAAAACCTATTTTCTCATTCATGCCAATGTTTGATTCCACCAAATGCAGGAAGATTCCTTGGAGTCTGATCATTTCTATACCATGAAAGTGTGGAGTTGATGTTCACTAAATTTCCTTGAGTCATATCAAGCTATAACAAGTAACAACCATTGGTGGACTTCATGAGTTAGTCTCCATTGTTGTCTGACATAAATGGACTTCCCCTACTTTGCCTTTTTTTGAAACTTATTCTCATGAACTAACACCACATTCTTACTTCAACCTATAAATCTTGAGTAACTGCAACTCAAAATATTACCAAAGCTTTTCAATCAAGACAACATGGTTTCCTTTGCTCTTCACCTAAAGGTATAGAATTACCGCCTATTGTCAGTCTCTTATAATAACATAGATGGAGGACTGTGCGGATCCAATTTCAATGCATTGACCAGTGTTACATGGATGCTTTAGTGTAGATACAACATTCCGCTGAAAATAATATTAGACTACAGTGCTGTAGAGTTGCTTATTAATATTCAGATGTGGAGTTAACTAGATCGAACAAGCTTATAGTCTATATTATTCAATAGCATCTACTGGAAACATGCACTAATCATACTTCAGGCATTTCATAGTCAATATCCACACTACGAAAACATATGCTAAAATACTTTCATGCTTTTGGTTCATTTAACACAAGTTCTGGAAGCACACATGGAGAGCATCTTTTATTGATTTGTTCTTTCAGTTTTGTACCTTTGCCCTCTTTTTCTCCAACAAAAGATATAATCAACTTGAGTCACTTGGAGGCTTTTCCTTTGGATGTTTGGAGGCATAGTGATCACCAAGTTGGTTCTGATTTGCTAGTTGCACCTGAAAATACAATTCACCACAAAAGCTTAGCTTACCATAACAGTACTAACAAGAACTCCAAATATACATGCAAGTTACTTGCATAAATATATTATAAACATAATGCTACTACCACAAGCACTGAGGGAGTGGATGCATATGATTACACTGTAAGGTCACATTTCCCTAATAATGTAGCAACAGCTACCATTCCATAAACAAATCACCATTTCTAAGACACCACCAACATTTCCTGTTTCATCAAGAAAAGAATATCTGGTTTGATGCAAAGGTGGTTTTTCTCTAAAAATCAAAACTATGGTTAAAGTGCAATTAAGGACATTACATATCATACTCCTTAAGTACACGTGGCAAAAATTTAATGGTATGCCAAATTTTCCCAGTGATCAAACACCAACAACCTTAAATTGAGAAGAACCCAAAATATTTAGGAAAAAAACTTCAGAAAAGAAAACATGCTTAAACTTTCTGCTAGTAGCCAAGATCAACGATGCATTTTTGCAGGGCAATGGCAATGGCAATGACAGTGTGATCCGAGGTGCAGATATTGTAGGCCTGGTTTCGTAAGAGTAGTGAGTTTGACCAATTTCTTATAAATCTATCTTATTCCTGAGATAAATCACTGTGGTGAGAGAGAAAGAAAGAGGGGGGGAGCTCCATACTACAAGGGAAACTAGACAGCCTAATTTCTCATTAGTTTCCACTCACTTTCAGTCTCCACATCGCAAGGTGCTTCATCAGTTAGAAATTTATCATACGAAAACTTTCTAGAAAATACTTGTCTTTAATCAGACCATTTAGCAACTTCTGAAAACTTTAGAGATACATTTTTGAACTTTGTGCCTGTGTAGGACTTTCTTGCTTAATCTGTATAAATTTCAACAGAATTAATGAAATATGCACTTATTTTTTTAATGAAGTGGAATCTCACCAAGGTAGGACCCTTCGGACCCAAACCTAGGGAGCAAACCCCAGATTTACGACCCCACCCGCCTAAACCATGAATAAGATAATCCAGGGGAACTCCTAGTGTAGAATTGAGTCCAGGACATCTGAGACGAAATTAATAAAATGAGAAACACGTGAACTCTTTTTCCATATATGTTATGATGAGTAAGAAAGATGCCCAGTTTTGATAACAGTTCCGATTTGAACTGGTCGGGCTGTTGTTGAGGCCTTCACAGACACCAATAGCATTTTGCCACGTCACGTATTCCACATAAACCAAAAGAGGTGCATCACATTGGAATATGAATTCTGTAGAACCAAAACCCATAAGCCCCAGTCGTTCCTCGCGTTCCTCGACCTCGACCTCAACCTCATCACCTCACTCTTCTCTTGCCGCCGTCGCCCACTACCGCTCTGTCACCCTCTAGTAATTTCGCCTTCGGCCACCATCTCCAACGCCCACATACAAACTCTTCTAGTATTCCAAACCCAACCAAACCCAAGGCTACAAAAGTCAAAAGGCACTCCCTTTCTCGTCGCAATCAAACCTGATCTTGACGGCAACATTTTTTCCATTGCATAATTCTCTACCTCTTTGATCTTTTCTCTCCCAACTTGGGAGAAAGATCTCAGTATTATCAAATGGGGGATCAGATTGCGAGAGCAGAGGAGTTCCAGAAAAAAGTAGAAAAGAAGCTCAACGGTTGGGGTTTGTTCAGTTCCAAATATGAAGACGCCACCGATCTCTTCGATAAATCTGCCACTTCCTTCAAGCTCACCAAATCCTATACAATTTTAACTAATATATCATACAATAATTTTGTCTTCCTCTTTTCCTCTGCTTGTTTACCGGTAAAGAATCGATGAAAAAATAATAGGAATGGAAAGTTTTGATCTTGGTGACAAATTGGTCGTATTTCAAGTTTACTCCCTTAACCCATTAATTTTTTTCGTTGGCGAAAATAATGAACCAATTTTGGACATTAATCATTGATATTCCTTTATTTTTTGGGAAAATTTTGATTTCCCGTGTGAGAATCAAGAGAGGGGGCCAGGAGCAATGGAAGCAACGCCGGAGAGGGGGGGCAGAGAGAGTGGCGGAGAGGGTCATGTTCCTTGTGTGTGTTCTGTGTGAGAGGATGGAGAGGGGACGGGGGATGAGTCATTGTGCGTGATCTCCTGCAGTGGGGGCACATGGTAGCTAAGGTGAGAAGCCTACGTGGCACTCACTCATTGGAGGGCTGTTCTTTGGAGATCAACAGCCTGAACGGCCAGAAGATCAAGGAGAGGTTTGGATTCAAAACTCACCTCAACCCACCTACTTCAAATCATCTCATCTCATCATTACAATTTTTTTAAACTTTCACACAAAATATAATAAACAATTCAACTTTTTCAAATCCCAAAACAACTTTCCCAAATTCCCACATAAAATATAATAAATAATTTAACTTTTATTCTACTATTCACAAACCATCTCAACTCATCTATGAATCCAAACCTCCCCTAACTCTTTTGATAATGCCAAATTAAACAACTTTCCAAAAGGAAGAGCGCAATAATCCCCAGTGCCCATTTAGACTTTTAGACAGGGCAGGAAACAATAAAAAAAGAAAAAAAAAAGACTATAATAATGAAAAGCTGTACATCAAAAAAAGATATCCTGCCCTAACCTAATGACCCACAATATTCCATCATCAAGAACCAATGAGTTCCATCTTTCTGTCATCTAAAAATGTCATTTTCCTTGATCAAGTTGGTAAGGCCACAGCTTAACTAGTTTTCATGACTTACTTGTATCCATATATTGTTCCTAACTTGTAATTAGGTGTTATCTTTCGTATACTTCCTGTGTACTTGGGCTACGCCTAGTCACATGATTCAGTAAAACTTCATTTTACATACGAAAAAGGGCTACAGTTGCTCCAGTAGTTTAACTTTTCATTTTCTTATGATTCGAGGAGAAAAGCTTTTAAAAAGAGTTGTTTCTTCAAAAAAGGAATTTCATCGATCTGACTTGGTCGTATCGCAAATCAATAATAATAATAATGGAATACTTCTACGACGACATTGATAAAATGAACTGCAAAATATTGCAACCAAAGTTTGACTGCTCGAACATAATTTTCGTCTTAATTACCGCCTGTTATGGTCCACTACTTCACCATTCAAGCTTACATATTTCATGCCCGTAGAAACATTTGAGGCAAGCCCCAAGACATGGTGACAAGAGAACAAGCGAAATCACAAGGTCAAACATTAATTTTTTTCTTTTCAGCAAAATCTTCTCGTTGTCTAGAAAGCCAAATGGAGAAATCCCTTTTTTCGTAATTTAAAAAAAAAAATCAACCTCTGAATGAAATTAATGTAAGCCAACCCCATAACAATCAAATCAGATTTTCTTCCCGAATCCACCAAGTTCTACTTCCACATATAAGACTGAACCAAAGATACCTTACAGATTGGGCAGGTGACTTTAAGGGCAACGGCTCTGGCCACAAGCTGAGATCCCTTTGCCTTCTGATTCCTCTCCGCATTTCGTTTCTGCGCTTCGATTTTCTGCTTTCCCCTCGTCATCTCCTTCTCGTCCTCCTCCCCCTACTCCTTCGTTTCTCTCTATCTATCACTCCGATCGAGAATTAGCTGACGGGAAAAATAAATAAATTTTTTCCCGTATAGCGATGGGACCCACAGTCCTACTTAGTTTTGCCACGTGCACCGCTTTTACACGCGGTGATTTTGTTTGTATGGAATTTTTTGTGGTTTGTACTTTCAACTTTGGACCTTGATGACCACAAGTTCATCGTTTTCTTTTTGGCGGCAGAAAACAAAAATTCTATCTGCAGAAGACAAACACTCTGCACATTCTACGCATACGATTCACTGCATCAATTTTTATAATATAAAATAACTGATTTAAGCAAATACTCTCAATTTAATTTATTTCATCTAATCTCATCTCATCACGATTTTTTTAAATTTTTATATAAAATATAATATATAATTTAATCTTTTCAAATTTTAAAATAATAATAATATTATAATACTATTTTATTCAACTCATCTAAAATCATCTCATCTCACCATTTAAATGAGCCATTAGTCAATCACATCAATAAAATATATAAAAAATACGTAAAAGTGACTGTATGTAACATAATTCTTTTAAATGAACTTTATTTTATTGTATTAAGAAATTAATGTATTATTTTAATTTGGATTGTGTTTAATATTTTAAAATTAGCCATAATTTTACTCAGATAAACATATTAGCCCACAAACTTGATTTCACATAAAATATTTAAAGGGTTTAATTATATTATTTAGTATTAATTTTATAATTAGATTTTGGTAGTAAATTGTAAGTGTTTAATCTTTTATTTTAAACACTTTAAGCCTATTATATGAAATAAATATTTGAAGCTTAATTAAATATGATTAAGGATATTTTATGAATTACTATTGTTTAAGAAATTTACGACTTCCTGTTACATTATATGTTAGTAGTATTAAATTATTATTTCAATAATAGTTTATAAATTTATGAGTTTTAAATATGATTAAATTAATTTTGAAATGAATTTTTAAGTTGTTTTGCTATATTATAATAAGTTAAGAATATATTTAATAATGATGGTATTTATTAGATTTATGATAACTAAATAATATTAAAGCTATTTCTGTTGTATGTATTTAAGTAAATAGAGAATTTTAACAAGTACTTTTAGAAATTTAGTAACGTTTAGTATTCTATATAGGTGACGATTGATATATGTTAAACACGATTGTGGAAATATTCAAAAAAATTAAAAAGTACAGGTAAGCGGAGTTCTTATACTAGACTTTGTATAAAAAGAAAATGAATTGAAGTTGACTTATAAAAAATATGCATGTTATGTTTTGAAAATAAATGTGAAAACAACATCAGTTATGTGATCTGCATTACTCATGAAAGTTGTAAAAAGAGAAAGTCTTTTTTTGCATGATTAGTGTAAACATAAGCAATATTTTGACATGTTGCTTTTTGAACTGTGCAAAATAGTGAATATGAAGTCTGTAAATTTTAGGGGCAGGCAACCCCGCTTCGCCCATGCGGGGGCGGGGCCCCCCGCCCCACATCTAGGGCTCCTAGCGAGAGTGGGTGACGGGGAGGGCCCAACCCCGCCCCACCCCTGCCTCCATTTATATATATATATATATATATATATATTATATACATATATATATATAAACATAAATATATATTTATATTTTACAAATTGTGTATATATAAATATATATTACAATTTGTTAGACTTGTTCACAAAATATGCATTGGCAAATTTAAAAACTACATAGTTTAAAAACTAATACACTATAATTTATACAAAATATGCACTAACAAATTTAAAAATTACATAGTTTTTAAATTATAGTTATATTTACAAAATTTAAATTTATAATTGGATCTAAAAATATATTTTTAATTACTTTTACACTTATAAATAATTTTTAAATAAAATAAATGTAATTTTTTTTTAAAGGGAAAATAGGCAGGGCGGATGCACCACGCCCCCCGCATCCCGGGGGTGGGGGTGAAAACCCCACCCCCCGCCCCATAAGGGGTGGGGTGCGGGGAAGGGGTGCCCCCGCCCCGTAGGGGGCGGGTAGCACCCCTAGTAAATTTGTACATGTTATATGAATATATTTTAAATCCATTTTTGATTATGTGAAAATAATATGAATATGTTCAACACTTTGTTTGATATGATATGTATCTAAAAAACTTTTGACATAACTTTCTGATTTTGTATCTGATTCTGTTTATAGTTCTGACACAATAGTTATAATTTTGTTATATGGTTGGTACTAACATCTCTTATATGAGTGCACCACATTGAAAATAAAGTGATTTTTTCTACGTGTTATTTCTTGTGTGCATACTCGGGTCTCCAAGAACGAACAAGAAAAAATTCACATTCTGATACCGTCTGGTTTGGCCACCGAAGATGGCACAATCTTACTACGAGGATTAAATATGATATATGATAAGTTATGATATGGTGATATGATACGATACGATATAATAAGATTAAGATGTTCAGTCATGTTATAACAAAGTGTCTTTGAATATGAATAATTTGAAAAGTCGTTCTGATATTCTGATAACACATTTTTTAGATCTGCATACTGGAACTGAAATGATTTGTTTATGCATTCTGAACTATCTAAAAATGCTCATGTTTGTATACTAGTATATGTTCTCTGCTTACTAAGTTGTTGATAACTCACTCTTATCTCCACAATATTTTCAGATGTTTTGAATGTTTCAGCTGATGATAAAAAATTGAAAGCATGTATAAAGCTACGTGAGTATAGTGGATTAAGTACAAATAGGGTACTTTAGTTATTGGAGAATTGTATTCAGTAATTTTGTTTTGCTCATGAATTGATATTTTGAAAGGTTGATATTTGTTTTGAGATTTTGTGATGTCTATAATAATTATATTGGAATAGTTGATTTAAAACAAAGTCCTATGCGTCATTGAAAATTCGGAGTCCATGACTATATGGTTGAAATATGATTTTATTAAAGTGGCAATAAGTAATTCTCTGACCCACGCGGGATCGGGGCGTTACAACATTACTCATTACTGAATCTTTTATTAAAATTTTAGAATTTTTTTTTAAATATCTATTTTGATAGATTCCACCAATTTATAAAGTCAAGATTATTCACAAAGAACTCTGAAATTATTTGTGAACCTATTCAACAAAAATTTACAATATGTTTTTCTTGTCGAATTTTGTTATATATAGTTATTTTTGTGTATTCCTTACATATTCTACTAATATGATTGGTCAAAATAATTATTTTATATTAAAAAAATGATACACATAATCACATTAGTGGAGTGCGCAAGAAATAAATAAAAATAACTAGTTTTTATTTTTGGAAAACATCGAAAATGAGAATGGGCATTTTGGTAATTAATTTTACCTTGTAGATACCAGATTACGGGAGGGATAAATCTCTTCCCATTTGAGAAAAACAGACGAGAGAGAGTCGGGCGGCTGCTCACCAAGGAAGGGCTGGACGTGGCGGTGGGTCTGGGTGGAGTTCGACAGCGGCGCGGCTGGGGTCGACGGCGACGGAGCCCGAGAGAAGGAGTCTACAGCGGCCACTTAGTATGGAGAAAAGAGAAACGCTGTGCGTCGGAGCTGGGCTGAGAAAACGCAGATCTGAGCTGAGCATCGTCAGCTTGTTCTTGGCTTCGTGGCGGTGCAATATATGGTGCGTGGGGATCCTTTGGTGTGGCGGCTTGATGGTCCGTTGGTGGCTACTTGTTTGTGGTGGCAGTGACAGAGTGGAGGTCGTGGGGGTGGAGGTTGAGTAGTTCACGGTCGTTGCGAGTCTCTCTTTCGGTGGTTTTTTGGCATGATGATAACTATGGTTTCCGTTTGCCGTGGGGAAGACGCGGGTTGTTGGGTTCAACGATGGTGGTGATGGGTGCGACGGATCTGAGGTGGTTGACGCGGATTGGTGGTTTGCAGTTGGCAGTGGTGCTTGGTTGTAGCGTTGGGTGTTCGTGGTCCACGTGTGGCTGGCTGGTTCACGAAAAACACTGCAGCGCAAGGTGGTTTGTCGCAATTTTCTTACGGGTTGGGGGGATTCAACATGGACGAGGAACCGCTGTGGTTTGCGTTCACGGTGGAGGAAAGGAGCGCTACTCTGTTTTCTATGGTGTAAAGCAGGGGTTGTTGCGGTAGTTCGGGTATGGGTGGCCGCGTGGTGATTGAGCTACGATTGCGACGTGCGGTCATCTGGCGTGTAAGGGCAGTGACAGCAGAGAGATGTGGAGAGAAAAACCGAGAGGAACCGAACACAAAGGGGGAAAGAGAGACGTTGGAGCTGGGTAGGCTTGGGCGGTAGAAATCTCAAGTCACAGATAAGAAAAGAGAGAGGGTGAAACAATTTCAAGAGGGCTGTTGGGCAGAGAGGTAGAGGGAAACCTGGGTGAGTGGCATAAATGGGGAGAGAAATAGGGAGAAGGGAGAGACGGAGAGGAGTAAAATTCGTGAGGGAAGAAACCGTTGGGGAGTGGGGAGGGAAAAGAAAAGAATAAGCCTTTACTAACAAAACAGCGTCGTTTTCTTTCAAAGGCTGATTTTTCTTCTACCTGGTCTACTTAGGCCCTGGGCCCGGGGTATTACAAATGCTATATAAAATTCTCGTCTAATCGTTACAATATTTTTAAATTTATACATAAAATATAATAAATAATTTAATTTTATTAAATATTAAAAAATAATATTTTAATTTTCATTTAAAATAAAAAATTCTTATCTCACTGTACAAATCTATCCTAATGTTCAAATTCCTCACGCTCCGTTTAAAAATAATAGTCTATTATGTCAAATTTAATTTTTACCAGTGCATTCCAAATTCCTCTAACTTTTTTTAAAACAAAAAAGCAATACTTACAGGGTCTAAAACTATATATATAAATTATATTCCTTTAGCAATTATTCCATATAGCAAATCATGAGAGAAGAAAATACGTTACAAGTATTAATTCCCTATCAAATTCCTATTTTGCTATCTCACCTTTCTTCGGTGATTCCTATTAGAGAGCTGCCAGCTCTCGCGGGAGATACCATTAGGCACAAAAAAAAAAAAAAAAAAAAATTGTATATATTTTTTAACACTTTTAAATATTTAAAAAAAATAAAAAAATCATAATATTATTAAAAAATACTTACTTAATTATTAAGTAAAAAAAATTAAAAAATCACAACGATAAAATAGAGCGATAGAAATGAGTAGCAAGAGTTGTATTTTTCTTCCTATTATATGAAAATCAAGGGCCCAAGAACAAATGGCACTCCAAGCTCTGGCCCCACGGGCAATCAAATCATGTGCGACAGTGCGACCTTTTTTTTCCTACTTTTGTATGCAATGTTATAAGGGTGGGCTTGTAAGATGATGTTCTTCCTAATAAATTTAATTATCACTAATCACATCTATTAATTATGTGATGTATGATAAGTGAATGACACGTGACATCACTTAAAATATGTCACATTTAATAACAATATTCAAGATGAAGGATCAAATATAATGTTGCAGCAGCATGCCGTCTTGCAAGTAATTCTGTCAGACCGAAGAATGTTCCCCAAAATCACCTCAAGATCATTGCCAACAGTTGTGCAATCTGGATGAGCGCAGGACCATGCTTCACAAACAACCTTCAGCAAGAACTCATAGTCATGATTTCTGCTACTTCATGGACTGAGAATGGAACTGATACGGCAATCATGTCCTACTTTGGACCAATCACTCGAAGAACCAAAGTTTATCATCGAGGAAGACACAACATGACTATTTTCCATTAATGCCTATGGAATCGATGAACCATGCAGGCATAGACAAGTGAAAACCACATAGATTTGAGTCTGCAAGGCTAGTCGTGGCTACCAGTAGTCGCGGCACGAGCACAATCCGTGTTTAAAATGATGAAAGCGGTTTGAGTCTCTGAGAACAATCTCTTTTTGGAGTAGATCTGACGCTAACTTCATGAAATTATGGCAATCAACACAAATTCTGATGTTCTTGTTTATTCTTATTACTTTTCCACCACAACACAAACCGCCTTCATTCATTATGGCAAAGGCCAAAGCTAGCTTCTCACTGTGATGGTACAGTTGCTCCTCTTTGTGCTCCTCTTCTATGTCATGCAGTGCCAAGCTTGTCTCTGGCACATAACCCATTGCCTTTAACTGCCCAATCAGTCCTTCAAGCTGCCTGCATATCGCCACTCTTTCTGGATGAGATCGGCCTCCAGAGGCAAATTCATGCACCCGATTCCCAATCTCAACCCAGCTTAATCCAGGCTCTTTTCTCACACCAAAGCCTTTCATTTCATTTCTCATTTGGCCAGCCTTGTCGAAATTGCTGCCAGAGGAATATATGTTCGACATTTGCACATAGCTTATTGAATTTCCAGGCTCCAACTCCTTCAGTTTATCTGCTGCTAACTTGGCTAACCTCGTCTCACCATGTTTCCTACATGATCCAAGAAGTGCACTCCAAACTACAGAATCAGGCTCCATCGGCATTCTTTTTATAAGTCTTTGAGCCTCAAGAACTCTCCCAGCTCGTCCAAAAATGTCTACCATGCAAGCATAGTGATCAAGTTGAGGAACAATGCCATAATTCCCAAACATAGTGTCAAATATTTTTATTCCTTCATCTATGAGCTCAGCATGGCTGCAAGCTGAGAGCAGAGTAACAAAGGTCGTAGGATCAGGTTTGACATTCATTTGTGAAAAGAGTTTCAATGCTTCTCTAGCTTTCCCATGCAAGGCATATGCCTTTAGCATTGAGTTCCAGGAAATCAAATCACGAGACCCAATTTCATTGAAAGCTTTCTCAGACAAAGCAATGGAGCCACACCTAGCATACGCATGGATCAAGGCATTTGCAAGTATGGTGTCACCTTCAAACCCAGCTTTAATGACTTGTGAATGAACGGTCAAGGCATGTCGCTCAGTCACGAGGCCCGCACAAGCTTTCAAGACAATTGAGAAAGTATACCAATCTGGAGCCAAGTCCTCTCGTCGCAACTGACGAAACAGGAAGAGAGCTTCTTCTGGGTTCCGTTCTGCAAATGCCGTTATAATACCAGTCCATGAAACAATATCTCGACTACAACTAGTCTCCATGAACAGCCTATAACTGTCGATAATATCTCCTCGGAGATCTGTGTAAGATTTAACCAATGCAGTTTTTACTTCAATTTCTAAGAGAAACCCAGTCTTGATCACGAGAGAATGCAACTGAAAACAAAGTATGAGACTCGTATCAACGTCATTCCCAGTGCAACCACACAAGGAAGAAAAGACACTGAGAAGCGTGGCACGATCAAACCCCAATCCCTCACGTTGCATTCTCATAAAAAGACTGATAGCTTCGGCTCCAAGCCCACGAAACTGAAATCCTGCAATCATTGAATTCCAAGAAATAAGATTCCGGAACTCTATGGTCTTGAACACATTCCAAGCCTCGTCCCTATCATAAATATAAACACCACCACGACCACAACTCTTGCAATACATGGTAACAAGAGCATTTGAAACGTAAACACAAGCATCCAAAGACATTTTCAACGCAAGTGCATGTACCTGCCCACCACGGTCTTTATCCCGCTCCCCACAGGAACTAAGTACACTTGCCACCGCAAACTCATTCGGGCGGCAGTCCCTCAACATTCCTGAAAATAGACGAAAACACTCGTCGGCTCGCCCGTATTGAGCGTACCCAGAAATGAGAACAGTCCAAGAAATAAGGTTTCTTCTGGGCATTTCATCAAATATACAGTGAGCATAATTCAAGTAGCCACATTTAGAATACATGTTGATGAGATGGTTGGTGACGAAGAGGTCAGGCGGGTTGGCGGGACTGTAGAATAGCAAGTGGCGGTGCAAAGATATGCCTTCTTCGAGGCATTGGTGACGAGAACATGCGTGGAAGAGAGTGGCATAGACTTGGTGGGAGTGGGGCGGTGCTAGGGTGTAGAACAGTGAGAGAGCTTCTAAGAGGTGGCTGCGTGTGTCGAGCACACGCACCTTCTCGAGCAGATTGTTGGCTCCTGCCTCGAGACCATGCATTGTGGTAATATGGGCCGATCCGAAGTGTCGGAAGGAAACATACCACCCGCGAATGGTCGGACGTGGCATCACGGAATCTCACAACAACGATCCTGTCTTCGATTGCAGAGCACTTGTTAATTGGCATATCGCTTTGCTTGGTTGCTTAGAAACCTCGGGAAAAATGAATTCAAAATTTACTTCTGCATTACAGGCATTAAGTTGAGAGTTTCTGTAGATTATATGAGAATCTGAATAGAGTTGCCATGGAATAGATCATGGAGTGTCGACAAAGGTCGAGCGAGTCAAGGGCTGTCAAGTGCCATGGATTTTCCACTTTTAAATTTTAATGAGAGCATATAAATTTCGCTAAAGCCGTCGAGCTAATTCCACTTCTAAAAACTTAAAAAAGGGTAAACGATTTACTCAAGGAAAAAGAGATGGAATGATAATTGCAATTTTAAGATGGATAAATATTTTGTATTTTTTTTAAATAGATAAATGTGAGATTTACATAAAAAATAATATTTTTAATGGTTGATCTTAGGTTTTTTTTATTTTTATCAAACGATGTTCATGGAGTTTACACAACATTATATATATATATATATATATATATATATATATATATTCTAGGGAACGGTTTCGGGTGCGTTAGTTTCGGGGTGCACCTGACATAATTATTTAAATAAAAAAAAGTGAAAAAGTCAGTAGTTGATTTATCTGAAGAAAGAAAATACAATGTTTAAGAAAGACAAAAAATAAGATTAAAAAAAATCTAAACTTCAACAAAGTATGAGCATTGGTCTGCATCCATATTGGATTATCTATTTACTCTTTATATAATAATAAAATATTATTTATTTTTTATTTAAAAGAAATTGAAACAAAAAGAAAGGAAAATGAGTACATTGTCAGAACAAAAAGACATGAAAAAAAGAAGTCAATTCATGTGCACTGCGGGGCTATTAAGGATTTTTTGGTAAAACATGATCATTCATTAAATTCTACAAAGGGGCTACATGTCAAATGGTCAAGAGTCTTAAAGACCTTCTTGTAAAACAAAATCATTTATTAAATTCTACAAGTGAGCTATACGTCAAATGTTCAAGGGTTTTAAGGGCCTTTTGACAAAACAGAACTCAACATACTTAATGAAAAAAATAAGAAAAGTTAACGGAAAAATGACAAAAATTTCTATTCACAGTTAGATAGCCACTTATTATAATAGAATAGATATCGTAGTGCTAATCTACATTGTTAAGATATATATAGTGGTGCTAATCTACTCTCTTTCTGCTTTTATTGAACATGTTATTTGTGTTGATTAGTTATCTTGTACTCATATTTTACATTTTTTAGTACCTCTTTGCAATGAAGTTCAAACTTTCTATAAAAAATAATAATAATAATAAAATCTATCTATTTTTATTAGTTTAAACTTTTGGAAATTTCATATGGTATTAGAGTATAGTTAAGTTCAAATCCTAACTCAACACTCTACATCATTTAATTAAATATTTCATATTGGGTTCACTCATTTAGAAAGAGTTTGACTCACATATGATAGAGAATGTTAAAATATAAATTAAACAATAAAACTCTATATATTTTCATCAGCTTAAGCTGTTAGGGTAAGTGATAATTTCACATATATAAAATAGATTGACTATTGTTTTTCTTGTTTTTTTTTTCTCAGTGAAGTAGAACATTCATAGATAAACTAATGGTTACAAGATACAAGATTTAATGGGGTGAGAGTTCTCTACAGTCTTCCCATTTCAACATATTATAACACGAAAAAGAAAAATAGGGATCTGGAGCCAAAGCCAAAAGTATGGCTCCCACCCATTTTCGGCAATGGGAGATCACTTGGTGACGGTTTTTATATAGTCTGATAAACAAACTATAATATTGCGACTAGAAGCCGCATTAAAGGGTTGTGTGCTGCAACTTGTTGGTTTGGACTGGCTAGAAGAAACTTTCACATTCACTTTTACTCAATCTATGGTTAGAGAAAGAGGGAACATATCGTTGCAATCGAAAATTGTGAGGAATTGTTGGCAGGGGGCCGTTGCTGGTGGTGGCGGCGCGTGTAGGCCACGCGCCACATCTAGAGTAAAGAGAATAGTCAAATCTGGAAGATCTGATACTGCTGGTTCTAAAACTACAGTGCGTGTGGAAGGTGATATTGGAGGATATATCAAGATTCTAGGGCTCATATAGGAGAATAAAATGAATTTTGGCACGAGAAAAAGCTCGTCATGCCGAGTAGGAGCAGCTTGTAAGTGTTATTTTGTCGTACAAATGAGTCATAGATAAATTATTAATATTTTGAAGCCAAAGTTGCTGCCATAAAAAACAGTAGGGGTGCTACCCGCCCCCTACGGGGCGGGGGTGGAGATTTCTTTCCCGCAATCCACCCCCGCCCATGCGGGGGTAGGGTACCCAGTCCACTGCACGGGGTGCGGGGGTGGACTTCTATCCGTCCGCCCTCAGCCCCTCCCCTCCCCTCCCCTCCCCAATCGATTATTATTGTGTCCAGTGTCCACCATTTTTCCAATCACAACGACAAACCATTGAAACCAAACCCAACAACTTGCCGACGGAATCAAACCCCCCAAAAGAAAATGAAAGTGAAAATTTGGTTTGAAGATCGAGAGAGAAGAGGGACTGGGTTTTAGCACAGAGCGAACTCGAAGGGGAGCAAAACAACCTCATTTGAAGATTTGGAAACAAGCTCTGCCCTCTATAGTCTGTGGAGCTCGTGGACGTGTTTGGAAAACAAAAGCTTCAAGAACCTGCAAAATAAAGAGTCCTGCACATGAAAATGGTCAGAGGAAGGAGATTTTGAGGAAGAAGACGAAGAGGGTTGAAGCAGTGGATTCATCTACATAAGAGGGGCAAAGGCTCAAAGACAAGAGAAATCGAGAGAGATCATGTGCGAACTGCGAAGAGGGTTTTGATCGAGAGAAACAAAGACAAGAGACGGAGATAGATCGAGAGAGAAGATGGACTGAGTTGTTGAAGAAGATTCGGGAAAAGTAAAAATCAAAAACTGAAAACTTGGGAGGCGGGGCGGGGGATTTACGGAGCGGGGCTGAGCCCCCTCCGTCCCCCACCTTTGCATTGCCCCTTTCAAACGGGTGGGGGGCCCTGCCTCCCGCCTGTGCGGGGCGGATCCCCCAACCAGACTAGGCGGGGGTGGGGCGAACGGAACGGTGCAACGGGTGGTAGGCACACGCTGCCCACCCTTAAAAAAAGGATTGGTCGTGTTATGAGGTTGCTCTGTCATGCATGCACATCACTTTTCTTCATGTGACAGCAAGTCCATTTGAGCAGGCTAGAGAGCTCGAGAGGAGCTATGCTAGATCAAACCAAGTTATTATTTCTAAAAACAGATGCCAAAAAAATCAGAAAGAGTTATTCAAAGATAAGACTTGATTAAAGTCGGCATCTTTAGTGCATCATTGTAAGCGGTTCGGTTCGGCTGCTAGACTTTGAGCATCTACTATAGTTCGTGGCTCCCACGTTCGGAAAGCATTGCTGATAGGAAGAACCAATGGTATTTTCTTTGCTTAGCACCGGTTGACAAGTTTCCATTTCAAAAAAGAAAAATTCTATAGTCATACAAAAATTTCATAAAAATAAATTTATAGATTGACATGATTTTATATAATACATAATATATATTTTATAATAAACATAACTCTTTATTTTGATGTAAATTATTAAATAATGTGAATTTATAAATTTAATTTTATGAAATTTATTTATAGGCTCAAAAAGTAAAAAATAAGATTTGTTCCAACAATTCGTCTTCCATGTAATCATGTAACATGTCAAATGTCAATGCCAGTTAATGCATTTTGGCAGGATTAGCTTGCAATGTGAAATAGACGGGACCTGGAAATTGCTAAAAGCTTGAGCCTTGACGTCCTCAGAAATTTGGCCATTTTCATTAGTCCCTCTCGAGCTAAAGAAGATTGTCCAGAAGATTTTGTTTGATTTGACTTAAAAACAAAGTAGTACATGAAACTGGTCTCGCTATTGAGGGAGAGCTGGCAATAAGGGTTCAGCGTCGTAGAAAGTATAGATGGAGGAGGATCTGTACTTCCATGCAGATTGATTGTATTCTTCCATCCTTGCCAATTTTCATAGCTCTTCCCAACTGTGAGTAAATTTTCATCTTTAATTGCATAATTGCACATATCCCGTGAGACATAAAAGAGTATGATTGCACTCTACACTTTACTTCATTTAATTAAATATATAATATATTAAACATACATACATATATATATATTTTTTATACATCAGTCACTATTCATCTTCACACCTCACACCTGATAACTTTTTCTTCATAGAGTGTGAGGTGTGAAGATAAATAGTGACTGATGAAAATAATTATTCATATATATGAAAAGAATATATGAAAAGAATAAGGATTCTAATACTTGCTTTATTTTTTTTTCTTTCTCATGTGAAATGAAAAAAATTATTCTTGAATAAAGGAAAAATAATTTTTCAAGCTAAAAAAAATCTCAAAATATTTTTATTATATCATAAAACTTTTCTCAAAATACAAAATATTTATAATAAAGTTTTATTCCTAAAAATATTTTTAATGGACTTTATTATTTTCTTAAAAAATATAGTTCTTAATGGTGTTATTATTTTCATAAAGCTAAAAAAAAAACTTATAAAAAAACTATGGGGCAGAAAACTGCCCATGCTTTTTCTTTCCTATTTTTCTTTTTTGTTGAGAAAAAAAAAAAAAGGTGGGCTTGGAGTTGGGAGGCAGAGCGGGCACTGGGCAGGCTGGCAGAGTTTCGTTCTAGAAAGAGAGGGGCGTCGGTCGCACGTACGCAAGGTCTCGATTCGTACGTGCAAACCCGTGGATCTAATTGGTGGTGCTGATTGCCCCCCCAAGCCTCTTATGTAACCAAGCATCTATTCCCCACACCCACGCACAGACGCGCTCACTGTTTCTCTCTTCGGAATCACTCAAACCTCAGATACTTCTTCACACTGAGGAGTGAGAGGGGGCGGTTTCGTTCTTATCTCCTTTTTACAGTTCAACCTGCATCTCCCCCCCCCCCCCTCTCTCTCTCTCTCTCTCTGCATCTCAGATCGAATCCACCGGTGCGTTCTGATCCTGCAATTTTATGTAACATTTTAGCTCAATTCCAGCTCAAGATTTCACCCCATTTACACTAGTGGCCAATTCTTTATTTTGATTTTATTTTTGAAGTTGTAAAGCTGGGTTTGACGTCAGTGTTTTGACTGAGGAAATGCAATGCTCCTTTTTTTTACTTTTGAATTGCTAGATTTTCCTCTTCTTCTTTTTTTCGCTAGAGTATCTCCAGCCCTGATGGAAGTTGGAGTTGTGCGCATTAGAGCTTAATTGCTCTTAGGCTAAATTGATCAGTTACTACATGATTTTTAATATTTAATTTCTGTTGTGGCTGTTATTTGGAACGTTGGGTAGTTTTATTTTAGGCTTTTTTCCCCTAAAATTGTGAAATTCGTAAGTCTAACTTGTGTTTAGAAGGCTGTAAGAAGTGGGGAGTATGGATAATTGTATTGGTGGCTATAGTGTCCCTATCATTCGGAAGAAGTATTTGTTGCATTGGTATTTTTTATGTGAAAATGCTGTGTTAAAAATCTACTTCTTTTTAGTTTTCAATTTTACCTATAAAAAAAAAAAAAAATCTAGAATGACATTCACTATAGATCTCTTTGTACTATCATATGTATTGGCCTGGCATGGTAGGGGGTGCGGATGATTGATATGAATCGGCAATATTGTTTTCAGTATTATTCTGCTTATCTTCCCGAATAGGTTTCATTGTTGCTATTGTAGCTAACGGTCCCTTTTCTTTTCTTCCAGGTGCAGCTTTCTTTCTTTTGCGACTTCTAGATATATCATCACCAAGAGAACTATATGTTCACGGCAGGCATTCTAGAGTTGGTGCGTTAGATGATTTGTAATAGCTATATTATGCTTGATCAGTGCCACTATGGGCTTCTGTCTGATGGAATGGCGAGGGCTGTGGCTTCTTTGTGTTCTACTGACTATTACCGTAACGAACAAAATTAGAGCCATCAGTCCTGATGGTATGGGGTTTGTGTATTTTTAATTTTTTTTTCTTTCTTTTTCCATTTTATAACTTCCGAGTTAATTCTTCACATCTCAAAGTCGCAAAGTAATGATGATTTAATTATTACAATTTTCACCTTCATTTAGTCAGAGTCTTGGTGCTTGTACTGGAAATGGTTTACTCTAGATTACTTCTTGTTTTTTATTGTGCCACTTGTCGAGTTTGGTGGAAGCAACTATTTGACTAGCCTCATGTAGAAGTTATTTTGAATTGGAGCTCAGTCCTAGTATTTGCTCTCACAATGCAACTGTCATGCACACACATGATAATGCAGTTATAGACTTCACGAGTTCAAGCATTAGTTGATTTCTAGGTGGATTTATTCACCTTGTTTGTGTCATCTACCTCTGCTTTGTGATTTGTAGGTCAGGCACTTCTAAGTTTCAGGACAGCAGTGGTTAGTTCAGATGGAGTTCTTCTTCATTGGAGACCTGAAGATCCGGACCCATGCAATTGGAAGGGTGTGAAATGTGATCTAAAAACAAAGAGAGTAATATACTTGTGAGTTTTCATAATAATTTCCAAATCTGTATTCTATGTTTTGTTTTATTTTTATTTTCCTCCTTTTTAACACATAATCAGTCATTGTTTCTTTGTTTCTTGTATGTCCAAAGTATGTGCCCTTAAAGCATTGCTTAACCTATCTCTTTTGTCTTTTTGATCAAAGCAATTACTTTGAAGTGCATGTCTAATAAATACAAACATTCTTGCTTATAAAAAAAATGTCTACCATCTACATACAAAACTTCTTTACATTTTGCTCTTGATAATCATGAGAAGCAGCTAATGAGCATTGGAGGAGGTGCTTGCAGTTTTAATGTGCTTTCTAGTAAACTCTTCCTTGACCATGTTTTGTATTTTCTCTGTTATCAGGGCCAAAAAAGGAACAAGTTTTTTCCCATAGCTTTGTTATGTATCATAAATCCTTAAATCTTATTTTGAGAGTGACTTCATCCAAAGTGATCCAAGCTTGTCCTTTTCCATGTCAAACCTTGGATGTCATTCAAATGTATTTCCTTCATGCCAAGTCATCCAAGGATGGCATGGTTAATTCATTTAAACATTGGATGTCAATAACGTCATTTAAGATAGACTTTCCAATTGGTCATTGTCTTCAAGGTTTTTAAGGCAAGGCATGGGGTACTACATGATTCCTATAAATGAAGAAACGTTTTTTAGGGAGCTGATATTCTTAAACCTCTTTTGGATACCTTTCCTTTCTGCTTTTACTTCTGTAAGAATTTTAGTGGATCATGTAATGCATGATAAATTATGATGCATGAGATGGAAGATTTGAACATGGATACTTTTCTTTTGCCACATATACCTTTTTTCTTTTTTGTCGGTAAGATGTGGACATGGATACCTTCTAGGAGATAGTTTAGAAACTGCATATGAGATGTTTTGTCTTTGAAATTATGATACTAATTTTTTAATTCTTAATTATCTTCCAGGAGTATTCCTTATCACAAATTGAGTGGATCTCTATCTCCTGATCTTGGGAAGCTCGATCAATTGAAGATTTTGTATGTTTTTTTGTCAGACCACACCTTTTCTGCTTTTTAATGATATTTTGAGTACTTGTCACAAAGAATTGTCAGACCTTGTTTTTGTTTTTTAGGCTATTATGCATGTTTGCTGCATGAAAATGTGTGAATACAGCTGCTGATACTATTATGATATCATGTTGTAGAGCTCTACATAACAACAACTTCTATGGGGCAATTCCTTCAGAGTTGGGAAATTGCTCACAATTACAGCGAATGTAAGTACCATCAATATTTCTCTCTACTAATATCTGCTTATGTTTATAAACTAATATCTTCCCTTTTCCTCCCCTGCCTGTTAGAGAATCAATGTTGTTTAGTTGTTTAATTCATGATCTGAAGATATTTTATCTCAATGTATGTATATACCATGCTTCTAGTTTTAGAATTGCTTGTCTATGTGCTGTTAATGCATCATTGATGTGCTACATCTATAGCATGAATGTAGAAAAGCAGTCTTCTGGATGCCTAGGACTGAGTCTATGGCCTCGTTTGTTTTCACAACTCCTCTCAACTCATCTCATCTAATCATTACAACTTTCCCAAACTCCCACACAAAATAAAATAAATAATTCAACTTTTGTAAATCCCAAAAAAAAAAATAATATTAAAAAAATATATTGTAACAATATTTTATTTCACTTTTAACTTTAATCTCAACTCATCTCATCTGCAAAAACAAACGAGACCTATGAGTGCCATGCCAATCAAGAAGAGGGAATAGTAGTGGACCTAGTGGTTCCCTCCTTGAAAGTGAAAGGGAATTATGTATTAATTAAGAGAAATGATATATATAAAGCCCCAAATGCACAAGCCTTGCGCAAGCCTTTTATAAAAAAATGGATACCACCATGGAAAAGTGTGAAAAATCACTTTTTCTTGATGGGGCCCACATTTTTACAAAAAGCTTGTACAAAGCTTGTACATTTGGGGCTTGTACATAGCATTACTCATTAATTAACTTATATGTATCACTAAACTAGCACACTTAGGTGTTGCTCTTGTCTATGTCCTGTATTCTTGGGCTCTTGCCTATTCTTATGATCAATAAAATCTTGTTTACCAATACAAAAAAACTTATAGGTAGTTTCAATTAAATCTGATGCATGTGAGGAAAATTTCCTTGCCAATGGAGGAGCTAGAATTTCTATCGGACATTTTTGCCGATACGTGTATTTGAAATATGTATAAGCTATTTCTTTTGAAGGGGGGATTATTGTCCATCCCCTCTGGTCTCTTTATTCTATCAGTATAAACTTTGTTTATGAATAAAGATTTTTTTTTTTCACTTTTGAAAATGTAATGTTAAGGTCTAAATTAAGTAGCTAAGGGAATGATTAAAAAGTATAATGAGTGTCGAAGGGTTTTGGTCTGTCCTTGAATTACCTCTAACATCCTTAGCACATACAAAGATGTTCTAATTATTATAATTTGTAGTTTGATGTGGTGCTTATGGTTGGAGAGGAATGGGAGGTGTTGTGAAGACAAAAAACGCTCGATGGGAGAACTTAGGGAGTTTTTCTTTAATACTTTGAGTTTGTGGGCTGAGGCTCTTGTATTGGATGGAGATGATTTTCTCTATTTGCTTTAGCTTTTTTTTTTAGTTTCTTGAGTGTATGTAGGTATTTCCTCTTGTATACTGCCTGTGTACTTGGGCTATGCCTATTCTTGGTAATAAAATCTCTTATTAATTATAAAAAAAATAATTTGTAGCTTGTTAGTCTTGGCTAGTAAAGTGACTTGATGATTAATTGGTCTACCTAGTCTTGTATATTTACTAATGATAATGAAGTATTCTGCCTGGGACCTTCATGTCCTCAAGCCTCAAGGACACCATTGAGAGAACCTTGTCTGATCAATCCTCCCTCAGAACAAGAGGACCAATGCTACTATTTTATAGATCTGCCTAACCCGAAGGTTGTTTGCTTTCAGCTATTTATATAGAGCCGACTCAACTTCTGATCCAGTGGTTGGAAGTTTGGAAAGAACGGGCTAGGTCAGCCCAAACAAGGGTTTCAGTTCTTCTGTTAATCTTTTTAAGCCCAATTTGACTTGGGCCATGTTCGGACACTTAGATGAGATTGGGCCATCTTTTTAAGCCCAATCTCATCCCATCTCAAAACTTTTCATAATTTCCTTCCCAAATATCACTCAAACACAAATCACTTTTCAATTTGAAATCGTCAAACTTTTTCATCTAATCATTACTTAATCATTATAATTTTCTTAAACTTCCAAACAAAATACAAAAAACAATACAACTTTTTAAAATTTTAAAACACCCAAGTGGTGAAGGCTTTGGTCTTGGAGTATCATTCCCTTTAAGGTTCAAGGTTCAACACCTCATGGGTGCAAACAATCCTTTGGGACCATACCCCCTGGTGAAAAGCCAGCGATTTAACCAGTTCCGTGTAGGGAAACTTCCGAGGGTACGGTGCACGGGACCGGGATTTACTCTGCAGGGGTGGATCTGAAGGGCCCTACCTTGGAAAGGTTCCCCAACATAAAAAAAAAAAAGAGAAAAAATATTAAAAAATTATATTCAAACAATATTTTAATTTATAATATTTTTATTCAACTTTTTCTCTCTCATTTTCTAAAATCCAATAAAATATCTTAACTCAAATTATTTCACTACTATTCATAGAATTCTCATCTCATCTCATTACCCAAGCATGCCTGGGTAGGTTTGGGGAGTGAGATGAGATGAGAATTTTGTGAATAGTAGTAAAATAGTTTGTGAATAGTAGTGAGATAGTTTGAATTGAGTATTGTTTGAGTTTTGGGAAAGGAGAAAGAAAAAGTTGGATAAAAAATATTATAAAGTTAAAATATTGTAAGAATATAGTTTTACAATATTATTTTTGTTTGGAGATTTGAAAAAGTTGGAATTGCTTTTTATTTTTTATTGGAAAGTTTGAAAAAGTTGTAATAATTAGTTTGAAAATTTTGTATTTGAATTATGTTTGAGAATAAGATTGGACCAGATGAAATAAGATCAAATGGGAAGTTTGTGTCTCATCCGAAGCTCCAAACAAGCCCTCTTATCAATTTTGGCCTTAAAGATATTTTGGGCCCTTTTTATATTATCATCAAATGGCATCAATTCAATAACTGTATATATTACATCTCAAGTGGTTACATGAACATCTTTTATTTGATAACTAGGTAGTCCTATTTGTTTCTTATTGAGAGAAAATGCTGATATGTCCTCTACAGATACTTGCAGGGTAATTACTTGAGTGGATCTATTCCCAGTGAATTGGGAGAGCTTCCGGAGCTTGAAACTTTGTGAGTTATTTTTATGTTGACTATTGCTTTTATTTTTACATTTGCTAAGTATAGAATATTTTTTTAACAAGTAATTCAAATTTCATTGAGAGTGGAAAGGGGTGAAGACCAAGGACATAGTGTGTATTTGATGGAAAGTATAGAATATTATTAATTGTGTACTTTTGTTTAATTGCTTGTCTAAATTATTCTTATATTACAATTCTAAATATGGTTTCCACCTATTAAGAGAACAATATGAAACTTGCAGTAGAACTTAGCTGCAGTAAGCATTAATCCCAAGATTAAATTTGTGTTTTACGAGTGAATTCAGTTAAAGTTGATTCTTCCAATGTTACAGGGATATTTCAAGCAACTCTCTGAGTGGATATATCCCTCGGTTACTTGGGAAGTTGGATAAGCTTATTTATTTGTGAGTGGCTCCTTTGTTCATACTAGTGATTCATAATGGGTTTTCCTCGAAATATGCTATATTGGAACTAATAATTATTTCTGTGATGTGTTTGGAAATTCTGAAGCAATGTGTCAACTAATTTTCTAATTGGATCGATACCCTTGGATGGTGTGCTAATCAACTTTACAGAAAGCTCGTGAGTATTACTTCCTGATCTCATATATTTACAGTGTTTATTTATTTTTATTATATCATCAAGCAGCTCTCTGGCTTATAATTCAGGAGAAATTGCATGAAGTCCTTCTATATTCTATTGTTTATTTTCCTCTAATTGTTTTCTTTGCTGGAAAAGACAAGTGTTATGAATGAACATTACAGACTAAAAAAGGGATGGCAACAGATTTCATTGCTACTCTAGTCGTGAAATTAACTTTCTGTTTGATCTGTAATGTGCCATAGTCACTGACCAGATGTATTAAGATTGTTAGGGTGCTTATACGGTTCATTTTTAAAATTACCTCGCAGCTTTGTTGGAAATCGTGGTTTGTGTGGTAAGCAAGTCAATGTGACTTGCAAAGATGATGGAGGGCCCGGAACAAATTCTCATTCTTCAACTTCAGGTACATTATTATGCATAGGAACATGATTTTTTGTATTTTGTGTTTCCCTGGAAGCTGGATACAATGGATTTCTTGATCATGGAGCATTCGACTTCCACTTATTAGACATTGAAACCACTTGGGAAAACTCTTTGCCGAGGGTATGTGTACCCCCGGGATTAGTCGGGACACTGTTCCGGGACACCTGGTGCCACTAAAAAAAACCTTATTAGACATTGAAACCATACTGTTTGTGTGGTTGTCTTACTGATGTACAGAATTGGTGAAGTCCTGATGGAAAAGTAGTTTTATGTCAAAATATTAATATTTATATTTTTGACATCATTATATTCAAAACTGTATAATTTTGATGGCTTAAGCTATCTAGAATTTCCCTTTTGTAGCACAAAGTCAGGGTGCAAGAAAGAAGTATTCTGGGCGGCTGCTTATTAGTGCATCTGCAACAGTGGGTGCACTACTCCTTGTTGCACTTATGTGTTTCTGGGGTTGCTTTCTGTACAAGAAGTTTGGTAAAAATGACGGAAAATGTCTTGCAATGGATGTCAGTGGAGGTACTTTTTCTTGGCTAATGTGCTATTAAATATCTTTTGAGCTGTTTGTTTCATTTGCACCCATGCCTACAAGAGTTTGTAGAATTCAACACTTTACCAAGTTCTTATTTTTCAGGTGCATCAATAGTAATGTTTCATGGAGACTTGCCATACTCTTCAAAAGACATCATAAAGAAATTGGAGACTTTGAATGAGGAGCACATCATAGGTTGTGGGGGCTTTGGAACAGTTTACAAGCTTGCAATGGATGACGGCAATATATTTGCATTGAAAAGAATTGTAAAAATGAATGATGGCTTTGATCGTTTTTTCGAGAGAGAGCTAGAAATTCTTGGCAGTATAAAACACCGGTACCTAGTGAATTTGCGAGGTTATTGCAATTCTCCTACATCAAAATTGTTGATTTATGATTTCCTTCCTGGTGGTAGCCTTGATGAAGCTCTTCATGGTACGCGTTTTTTTTTCCTATTATGTATCTTCTTTTTTTTTTTTTTTTGATAAATAAATAAGTGTTATTAATCAACAAATAGGCTTAGCCCAGTACAAATACAGAAAGCATGCCCAGTACCAATAAGTATTATTATATTTCTTCTTTATTTCTGCAACTTCAAAATTGAATTGGTAAACATGCATCATAAAATTGTTGAATTGTCCCAACAGTGGGGATATTATCACGCCCAATTTACATTTCCTCTTGAACAACTAGTAAACTACATAGATGTCATTCGACTTTAAATATTAAGTGATTTGACTTATGGTGGAATGTAACATGCCTGTAATTTATGAGGCATCTGAAGGAAATGAGATAAGGTCCATTCGGGACATGATCTTGGTATTACATTGTTGCTTTACTTATGTTGCCAAGCGTTCTTCATGTTGCTTCTTGTAATGGACCAATAAAAAAAATGCTGCTTCTTGTAATGGACGAAATCATAATCATATGTTGACTGTGATTAATGTTCAACCCAATTTAAAAGTGAAAAGGTAATCTTGAAGTTATGGTATCAATGCACATAAATTTGCTGATTATATCCACACAAGTTGCTTTTTGTAGATGTGAATTCAATTGATGTGCATATTTGTGTAGGACGTTGTACAGGTTTATGTGCAACTTATCAATAGACATCATGCATAGCTATTATTTCAGGATAGCCAAAAAAGATCTTGTTTTCTGTCAAATCTAGTTCAAGCCACATTATTCTCATTAATCAGTTTTTTTTTTTTTTTATAATTTAGGTTCTTTATATTATTGCTGCATTATTTATTTTTTTCTTACATAAAAGTAAACCCCTTAGCCTGCAAAATAATAATGTATCAGAATGCATTATACAGAAAGATCTGAGCAGCTTGACTGGGATGCACGATTGAATATCATTGTGGGAGCTGCAAAAGGCCTGGCATACTTGCACCATGATTGTTCACCCAGGATTATACATCGAGATATAAAGTCAAGCAATATTTTGCTTGATGGCAATCTCGAGGCTCGAGTATCTGATTTTGGACTTGCCAAACTATTGGAGGATGAAGAGTCCCATATAACAACTATAGTTGCTGGAACATTTGGTTATCTGGCTCCAGGTATGCAAATGCCTGGCATGCAAATGCTGGCCTGTTGTCCTTTCTAAAGACGTAATATGAATCATATGTTGTTTTCACTTACAAATTGCACAGCGATCTATCTATAATTCCGTGTATCTCTACTGGCAGAATATATGCAAAGTGGTAGGGCAAAAGAAAAGACTGATGTCTATAGTTTTGGGGTCCTGGTGCTTGAAGTGTTGAGTGGAAAGCGACCAACGGATGCATCATTTATTGAAAAGGGTCTGAACATTGTTGGCTGGGTATGTCTCTCTGACACTAATTCTGCAAAAATCATCTTGGAACTAATGGAGTGACTTCTATCTTTCGATTCGTGGATTTATTTTTTATTGGCCGAGTCTGTATCAGTGAATACCCCTTTCTATATAGCCGCAATCTTGGGCAATTGTGCTATCTTCTTGTCAAGCAGCTCTGCTAACCCGCCATTTTCCTTTATGCAGTTGAATTTTCTGGTCACAGAGAATAGGCAAAGAGACATTGTTGACCCACATTGTGAGGGGATGCAGACAGAAAGCCTTGATGCATTGCTTTCAATCGCCATCCAGTGTGTTTCTTCTAGTCCAGAGGATAGACCCACAATGCACAGGGTGGTCCAGTTGCTTGAATCAGAGGTCATGACCCCATGCCCAAGTGACTTCTACGATTCTAACCCTGAATGAAAGCCTTGTGCAAATATAGAGGTCAGAAGTAAACCAGCAGTTGAAAGGGCGTAAAATCTGCAAAGCTTCATTTGGCCATTATATTAGTCGTCCATTATTTGTGCAGATTTTGATGATTAGAAGGTATGCTGCAGCGTTTGTGTTCTGTTTGACCTCTGTCTGAGCATATTTTTAGTCATCAATAGAAATCAGGGTGCATTGGGCTTCTTACACTGTCCTGGTTTTGCATAATTGCGTTCTTGACTTTTCTTCATTAGAATGGATTTCATCATGATTTATCTATTCCCCCCCCCAACCCCCCAGCCCTCTTTTCCCCTTTTCTATTTTGTAACCTTACCATTTGTTATTCTAAATTAAGTGTAAATGACATTTGTATAAATTAAAATTGTTTTTACTTTGCAAATGATTCTTATTTACGCAATTTTTGTTAAACATGTTTCGGATATAATACTCAGTTCTCTGATCTATTCACCTTGTCTTTATGCAGTTGCTAAGTAACCTGCTTTTTTATCCCCTTCTTGCATTCTTGTACTTGATTTTCTTCCCCTTTACATTCGGAGAGTATGTCTTTGCATTCTCTTCTTATGGTATGTTTCTTCCCGGTAAAATTAATTTTTCTTCCATTCTGGAAAATTTCCTGTGCTTAATAAATTTGAGCACCTAGGCTATACTTCTGTTAACACAGATTTTCTTCCCTTGGGTGTCTTGTTAGGGCATAGTCTTCAATCTTAGAGTAGAACTACACTACAAAAAAGTCTAGCATAATATAGATTAATTATTAAATACTCTCGAAATATAGACACGATATTTTCATTTTCTCATAGGATGTCATATAATTAAAGTTAGTATTTCTGTAAATAGTTTAAATGCCGTGACATGTTATAGGATGACTGGATGAGTATGGATGCCTGGTAATTTTACAATGTTGAGATACCTCGCCAAACCAGATATGGCTTGAGCTTTATTTATTTTTGGTATTTTTATAAGGCAGGGGAGCTCCTTGCTTCGGCTGCGAGGCTCGGTTAGTTAAATCTATAGTCCCACCACATATAACCTTCTTGTTTTGCATCCGAATGCTTCTACATTATTGTAATATGTATGCTTCGGTGGCCATTGCTGACAGAAAGGGAAGCCGAGTCTGCTGATCCTATCAAAATAGCTCTTTTTTTGTCCGACTAAAGTGAATGATGTCCATATCCTCAGAGCTCATCCCAGTGCTTCCAAGTTCCATCCTGATCTTGAAATTTTCTTTCCCCGGATTTGCAAAAAAGGGCAATAATACCTCCCATCTTTCATCTGTCTGTTGACACCAAGTTTTCTAACCGGCAACTTGTAAGATTTGGTGGTGGATTACTCTCAAGGGCAGCAACTGTTTTTCTTGGGTAGTGGGTTCCACCGTTTGCTGCCTTCTGCATCATTGAGTTGCCGGTTATATATGTTTTAAAAAGAACGTTTAAATGGACAGGAACGTATTATATAAACTTGCGCAAGACGGAAATTGAGAAGTGGCCAGGAAACCCAGAATTTACATCACCCATTCAACCTCGGTCAAAATGGAGATGTAACAAACCAAATATTTACAATAAAATACAGTCAGTCGGGGAGGTGGGACTGTGAGAGATGGCAGGTGTGTGTTTGTGTCTTGCAGCATTCTCATCCTTCTATGGTGAGGGCACTAATGCCATGACTCTGGCTAGGACTTCTCTCAAAGATTCTAATTGCTTCCCATGAGAGAATAAACTATTACGATCACACCCAGACAGGAAAGACACCTTTGTAGTTGCCCCCTCTTACCATTTTTTGCTTGTAAAATATATATATATCTAAATACTTGGAGTGGTTCCCTCTGCTATAAAAGAGTATTGGTATATAATCAATCATCTGGAGTGGCTTTATTCCTCAAACAGTTTCAGCATGCTTATGGGAAAATAAACCAACCAGCCGAGTCGTTGGCAAAACAAGGAGCTCGAAGAAAAGGCCAAAACATTCCAAAAGAGGTTAAAAGTATACTGCTACTGGACAAAATAAGGTTTACAAGTATTACAATGTAATTGATTTTGTTACAGTTCAGCCATAGTTAATAAAATTGCGGGTATATCCTCTTTGACAGTCCTGTATATTTTTAGTAAGATCACATTGATACAAGAGCACAAGCAGGTAATGTCATCACCTTCAAAACAAACTTATTCAATCAAGAGATTAAAACTTGTGAGTGACTTTCTCACGTACACCAAGCCAGCCAAAATTATAGGACTAATTAGTGATATCCAAGTGGAGCAGAAACATCCTTCAACTGGCGTCCATGAAAATGCACGTCCTGCAGTTCAATATTGCAGCAAATTAGAAAAGATCATGACAAGCCATGTACAATAGGCAAAGTGGGAAAAATCAACCTAAATTAACTGGCTAACAATTCTCAAAATACATGAAACAGGGAATAAGATCATCACTGATTCACTTAAATGGGTACTTACCGATGCGAAGTGATTGACATCGCGGTGGTGTGCCTCATCTGCTCTTACCACCACGACAACATCACGTAAGGTGGCATCGGGAGGAAGCTGCCAGTAATCGATGGCAATGGCCGGAGCCGGCACATTCTTGATGTTACCTTCGTCCAATTCCTTGAGGAACTCAGTGTACGAGTGTATTGCCTCCTCTTCCAGGTAACCGACCACTCGGTGAGCAAATTTGGGAGATATCATATAGCCTAAGAAGTAAGCATTGAAGAAGACAGCTTGGACAGAAATCACCAGTGCACGATCGTACCACCTAGGCTTGGTTACCTCCATGAATGTCATGAGGTGCATGCGCTCATTCTCGGCTTCTTCCAGCAGTGCTTTGATCCAACCACCACTCTGCTCGAATCGCCTCAGTGACTTGCAATGCAGCAGCATGCCTCCAACCATGCCAGGAACAGCTGCCACAGTTTCTAGCATCATTGCCCGGCATCCATATCGCCTCTGTAACATGTAAAAACATGAGTGATGATATATACTTTATGAATAATTTTATTTGAAAGTCTTTACAAATGACATAATTTGATTTGGAGAATAAAATTTAAATCTTAAAAATTCAATTATTAAACGCCAAAACAAGGATCAGACTTTGAAGTATCATTCTTAAAACGATGACAATTCTATTAGCAGAATGAAGAATACCCATGAACAACGAGGAAAGAAGAGAAAAGATGGGAAATTGTGTGCATACCTGAAAGAACAGGTCAGTGGGCATCCTGAGGACTTTGACCATCCAATAAGCCAATTTGTCCAATAAGTTCAAAGGCACGTGGTGCTTCTTCAGATCAATCGACAGGTCCGCTTGGTACGTCTCCCATGGCTTCCATCATCAATACACAAAACCGCACATGAATCAATACAAAAATATATTCAAGTTTTCCTATCCACCTCCACAAAACCCAATAAACATCGCATCTAAGAATACTTTTTTTTTTTTTTTTTTAAATATTCTCAAAATCTATATTAACCAAACATGGCCGCAGTTCTGAATCCTCGTTCATAAAACCACCCTTACGTGAAGGGAAAAAAACATTTATTTTTTACACAAAATTCACACAGTACAGAAGAAAATATAAAAAATCAAGCATTTTTTGTACTCTTTAACATTTCTATTGATGCAATTCTGAAAAAAAAATCAATTTTTTTTATTCCAGCTAAAAAGGACCCGTTAAAACCTATATATATATATATAGATTCGAAGCCACGTTAATTTCAACGGCAATTCTTAACACAAGAATGTAAAGTCGTGACTCGGGGAAATTTTGACGCAAAATTCTTTCCAGAAGAAAACTCGAAAAAAAAAGAACAAGAATGTGTAGGTACCCTAAAGCAGTCCCACTTCCATGCGGTGCCGTCCTTGTTCACAACCTTCACCGGCGGCACGCCCCAGTAACTCACAATCTCCTTCTCTTCCTTAGTACTGTCAGCTGCCTGAGCGGCACTCGAAGCATGACTCGCACCACTATTCTGCACCTGCTGCTGCGCTACCGTGCTGCAGCTCCGCACCCCCACAATCCAACTCACGCCAGCATCATTGGCCGGAATACTCCCGCGCAAGAAACCGACCAGCGACGAGTTTCCACCCGAGGCCAAGCCACGACCGGCTGCACTAGTAGTACCGGCAGCGGAATGAGAGAAGAGGCGTGGTCCCAACGTTGCCATCATGGAACCGGAAAGCCGGGTCCCACCCTGACGCATCATCATCGCCACCATATGTGCCGATCGAACGCCAAGCTTTTTGGAAAGTTTTTACAAGAAAAAGTAGAGGAAATCTTGGCTTTGACTATGGCTTTCTGTCTTCAGCTGTTTGTTCACGTTGAACGTGGGCAACAAGGGGTTTAGGGGGGAGATTTATGGGGGCTCATGCAGTGCTATTGAAATATACGTAACCTAACCATGGTTAGGATGTCAGGTTAGCCTCTCATTTTCCATGTACATTAATTAATCTCGTTAGCAAGGCGGTGGGATGGGAGGAAGCTCCATGACCTGTTCGCTTCAGAATATCGATACGTGTTCCCTTATTCTCCGGAGCCCTCCTCTTTTGACACTTTCCCCCAGTTGCTTTGCTAATGGTCCGAGATTTCATCGGATTGACTCAATTGTCCTCGCGTTTACTGCATGTTGCGTTGTCGTAGAGAGCAAGGGTGGTGAGGGTTGATTGGTAATTAGGGAGAGCGTACTGCGTAGGCGTTACAAGGGTTGATTGGTAATTAGCTGGGAACTTGCAATTTCTTGGGGACAAAGTAATTAAGTTGTGGTGGTGGGTGGAGGTACAGAGGTTGCGTGCTGCTCAAACTCAATGCTCAAGACGGAAGGTTTTCAGCCTACTTGACACTTTCCTTAATTTTGAATGGTCAATCTGTAAATTAAAGTCGCAACTTTTCTTTTCTTTTCTTCAATATGGTATTCGGGGTTCTTGCAGAAATGGAAAAATAAAAATAATAGGATAGGTTTGGATCTTGAGTTTAATTCTCTATGAATAGTAATAAGTTAAGATGGTAGAGTGAGTTCTATAGGGTCCATCTAAGATGAGTTTAGATATATTTAAATGTTAAGATAAGTTTAGACATATTTATGAGAAGTTGAAAAAGATTGTGAGTCTCACGTGTAAGGAAGTTTTGAGTTGAGATAAATTTAATAATTTGAGAATTGGATATTAGAAGAGGTCTAAATCTGAACCGAATTCAGCTAAACTGAATGCAGTAAGTAACCAAATGAGCCATTCTTTTTTATTTTGGTTAAGTTATAAGAGTTATGTTATCTTATAAGTTAGGTGTAACACATTATTTATTATGAGATTTATTATATTTATAAAATAAATTAAAATACTAACACTTCATATATAAGCTGGAGAATTACACATTAATAATGTGTAAGGTACGTCAATAAAGAGGCTTGCAAATAGATTTAATCATATTATTATTATTATAAAATGATGTATCTCATGCTATTAACATACCAGTAATATATTCTCCATACCAGGCTTATAAATATAATTATTATTTGATTTGTGAAAAAAGTTTAAATGTAGTCTCAAATTATGATTTGTCACTTTTTTTTTTGTTTATTTTAATAAGAGAAATATCATTTTTCATCACTCAAATGAAATGGAAAACTTATAATCTGTGTGTCCAATTTCAAGACTCATTTATTTATCATCTTGGAATTTTTAATAAAACATATATTTATTTTTAATATATTAACTAAAGTCTAAGGATGAGCAGAGAGATACAGTTGGGGAAACAAATTTAACATTTGAATGTTATCATTTAAGTGATGTGGATAGTATACTTTACAATCTACACATCGACTTGAGAATATAATAACTCAATCTCGGATATTGGAAAGTTGAGTAATAATACATACATATACATCATTTTTTACAACTACGTTTACGACTCTATTTTAATAGAGAGATGATGTGAAATTTGAAATTCATTTTATTTTTATTTGTGGTTAAGTTTGGCATCAAGATGGGGGATTACAATACAAGAGAAAGGAATGTACGGTTTCTATGACAATGTTAACCTTGTGATCAGGGTTCTGAAGTTGCTTCCACTACCTTGCTTGCCGGTGCTTTCTCCTGCCTTTCCACATAGGCAGAGGGAAACCATCCAGATATGCCGTTGCATTCTCCTTCAGACCATCCAGTAGGGGCTACCTGGTGACATTCCAAGTATGAAAGATAGATATAATGAATGAAAATCCAAGATAAAACCAATTCACTATGAAATGAGCTAATCTTATGTTTGTTTTTTCATTTCTGAGAAGTAAATTTGCTCACCCTCAGGTTGCTAGAAACCAACCAGATGTGTGTGTTCACACATTCTTTCCGAGCCAATGGGGATATAGATGAGGCAGACAGATTGTTACCCGAATACATTCAAGTGTCAGACACTAGACCAATGCAGAACGTTGCTTTCAGTCTATAAACAAGCTCGAGGTGATATTCAATGGAGAAAGGATAATGTATTTATGAGGGGGTGTAGCGCAAGCAACTCAGGTTACTGGCATGGCAGAAAAATACCTAACATGAATACCAAGTGGACTAGCCCTGCCCCACTTTATTGAGAGATATATTGTGGAGTGCCAGTGAAAAAAACCATATATGAGTCCTGGAAACTGAAGATTTAAGTCTCCCCTTCCCCCTCTTTTGGAAACTTATGATTTTGGGTTCGAAACATGTAGCTAGTTGTGACTTGTGTTCTAATTTACGCCTTTTGTTGTCCTACATAAGTCCATTATTTACTCAGTTAACTAGGAGGATTTCAGGCAAAAATTGGTCATATATTTTCTTAGACTTGTTATTCTGCATGCTAAAAGGGTAATGGACCTTAGGACCCCGTCAAAAACCATGTATACCGAACAATCTTTGGCCATAAATTCCACACAAAAAGCATAAATGAGTTTTTTGAAGAAAAAAATGTTAGCTATCAAATGAACAGCCCATATTTTTATTGGCAGCGGAGAGTACCTGGCGAACCAGAACATAATCATCCACTGAGAGGCTTAACTCTCCATCTGCTTGAGCATCAAAGGAATGTACAGCCTACAAGATGAAGGCTAGATTAAAACAAAGCTTGAGATATTAAAAACAACAATGGCAAATTCAGCTGAGAACAGAAAAATCTCAGACATTTGCGAAAATATCTAATGTTAGTAGAGATGAAATTAGTAATGCGAACATTAGTGGGAAAAATTTTCTGATTGGTAAATAGAATTGGAACAGGGACTAAAATTGTTAGGCCAAATTCATTTCTTAAATACTTACAAGTACTCTTGGGTTACAATTTACATGGATGTTTAACCAAGAAATCTCACGTTTGCAATGCCACGCATATTTAAAAGTGAGATAGAGTTGCGATTACTGGCATGTTTCATGTAGAGATCTCATGTTCGCTAACTTGTAAATATGATCAGCATCACAATCCAAGCATAGCCATTACTTAAGAGCAATTGACAGGCATAAATGCCTGTTCCAAGAAGAAGAACCACCATAGCCTAATGCTAAGTGATTGTGAGTCTACAAAGAGTGAAACAGTGAAGACGCAAAATATAAACCCAAAAGGAGCAGATCAGCATCTGTTCTCTTCTTGCTTTAACTTTTTAGTATCTGAAAATATTAAATGATCAAGGATTTTGGGTTTTCTTAAATCTTGATTGGAGCATCTGGAAACAAGAGACAAGATTAAAGGTGCAACAATCACTATTTTCAAGAAGCAATGATATACAAATCCAGTATAGAATCAATACTTTCAAGACCACACCGGGCTCACCAATCAGACTAGTTTAACTGGGAACTAGTCCGACCACTGGTTAGTCATACCATGTAATAACTTCATGACCCAAAAAGGGCTACCTGCCGCTACCATAATTGTTTGTACTTTCAATAACTGTATATATAGCCCCATTTGATCCAACACATAACCAATGTGGATTCAATAGATGCCCATGCAACCCCTTCACCACCCACCTAAGGGTATCATACTATGAGCCAAAGTAAAATGCAAAACCCCATCCAACAAACCATCCAACTTGTACCACATCAACAATGGGTGAGGTGAAGTTTCATTTCGGACCACTGATTGACATGGTTTCATGGTCGATTTATGATGACCAGCATCACCGGGTTAGCTGCCGGAATCCAGTGAAAATCAACACTAGTGTTGATGCTCATCCCTAGGTGTGTGGGGGTAGAGTTAAGGTATTTAGTTTAGGTTGTGGGTCAGCAGTTGAGCCAATTATAATGGAACATCGGTATGATATGGGGTTTCAGTGTTTTTTTGGGGTGTCCAGTGACGGTTTAGGGGCTTTGGTTTTAGATTGAAAGACTTGAAGGGGGACTTGTTTATGGTGGCTTTGTGAGGTCAATGTTTGATGGTAGATTATGGCCATGGTGGTCGGTGTTGTTTTCTGCTATTCTTCACAAAGAGTCCAGTATGTTTCTCAATCCACTAAATAATGTAATGACTCATTACCCTCATAGTCGTTGTGACAGTTGCCTGCTCCCCTTATGTGCAAGTCCAGACATTTAAAATGATTGGCAATTTCCTTAATCTCATGCTTCTATTTTCACGTTAGGAAGAAACTAGGGAAGTTCAATTTTTTAACAAAGGAAAAATTAGATTATTTTATTTCTTTTTCTTTATACCTATCAAACAAAAATTCCTTTATTTCTTGATTTTTATATATCAAAATTTGGTATCAATGGAAGAGCAACGACTTAAGTTGATTGTGGTAAAAAATAATGGTAAATGTGAGAAACATATTCTATAGCCAAAGGGGATGAAATCCTGTGAGTTCAAAGCTCTTACCTTTGCAATAAAGAACTTTTCATTTTGAATAATAGGTCCATGACGAACTGATCCATTTGAATCGATATTTTCACGCACATACTGATGATAAACCTCTCTCTTCATTATCTCTGATGGCAATGAAAACTCTTTTGGCTGCTTCTCTAGTGTTATCTAACTCCAATAATAACCATGAAATAAATAGATAGTAAGGGCAACCCTTTGCAAATGACAAAACATAGGATGGCCATTGGAAATACTAATGAACAATGTTTATGCAAATGAGTCCAAATACAGGGTGCTTAGTTACAAACCTCGGCATGTAGCTTCTCTAAAATTTCCAGAGCCTTTTGATGATAGGTTCTCTCAGCTTCCATCTGCAAAATTATATCTTTTGAAGTTCAAACGTCAAGTATGACTCTCGATCATGTGCAGGAAATTACTATATAAAATAAGCACAATATTAGATAAACAAACATCACTGGTTAAATAGGCACCATTCCTATTATCACAAATTTTGGATGTCTACAAATATTTTTACTTATAGCTCGAGAGAACTGGATAGAATGTGCTAGGAATCTGTACTTAATAGCAAAATAAATGAAAATTCAACAACTCGTTTTGTTCATGCACAGCAGTAACAAGTAGAATACCATGGTAAGAAGCTTCTGGAAAGTTAGTTGTTGCTGCTGAACCTCAACCGACAACAAGGCAGCAGTTGCTTCTTTCCCCAGTGCCATAGTTAGAGATTTTAGTTCAGTCAGTCTTGCTTCTGCAAGTTGAAGCCTCGTAGAACTCTCTACAGAAATAGAGGAATCCCTAGACTTCAATCGACGCCTCAATACTTCAGCTTTCTGATGAGAATATATATAAGCAGATATTCAATAAACCTCAAAGTTTACACTTAGAAATTATGTAAGTGATTACCTGGGATTCAACCTCTTGCCGTAATTTTTCATAACGATGTGCCAAGTGGCGAGCATCTTCTAGAGGAGCTCCTCTTATTTGTGCCCGGAGTGGCTCACATACCTAAAGATTCAGTACCTCTTAAACAATCAGAAACATGATAATAGAAAATAAAGGGCAAAATTGGACAACGTGCCAGAAATAATTTATTCTGGTAGAACATAACCTAAGCTATTCTTTGTACTTATCATAATATAGTAATGTCTTACAATGTGAAGTAGACTGTTCAAGATAGTAAAAAACTCTGGTGAATTACACAACTGAAAAAATGGTAGAGAGAGGCTTTAAAACCAAACATGTCAAATTTCAGATGTGAAGGACAACTCACTCTTTCCAATTACTTTCATATACAATGACACATTTGATCATCATATTTGGGAACGTTTTTCATTCTACGATATAGAAGTATTTTTATTCCCTTTGAGAGTCAAATACAGTTCCAAATTGCTAACCAAATGATACCATATGTCCACATGATATATGTATTCTGTTACATTGGTATGTCCTGTAAAATAAATTGCAAGAAATATTTCAATCAATGAGATGGTTCTTGAGAACTATACCTTGTTTAATTACCAAAACTATTCATCATAAAAATGAAGGAAGTGAAGAATTACCTGATTAACAAAGATCCCAAGCAAAGTCTCCTTTTCCTCCTCCATTGAATAATGTGATGTACCAAAGAGAAGAGAAGCTCTCACAAGAGGAGAACAAGTGCTTTCACTGCTTTGATTTTCATCTCCATATTTACAACAATCTTGAGCCAACTTCCTTACTAGAATATTTGGTTTAAATTTTGATGTATCCACCTTGTGAAGGAATAAACATAAGAAAAGAGAACAACTATACTCACCTGTCTCCATTTGCTTTGAGCTTATAGAAACAAAAGCTTCAATTCCACGAAGAATATTCCGCTGAAAATGCTGTGCAACATAATATATTTTAAGACACTCAATTATCATTGATGCATTAGTTTACATTGCATCACACGATTCATCCACCCTACTAGGCCAAATAAGTAAATACTGATATGAACAGGCAAAGTCTTATGACTGTACCTTAGCATCTCTCGTAGAATTGTATAGATTTTGAAGTTGTTGGTGACACTGAAGTTCAGCTTCATCATCCATGAAAGCTTCATGACCTAAATGTCCCAATTGTCTCAACACTGCCTGCAACATAGTGACCATCAGAATCTTAATTTGACAGTAACACACCAAAAAAAAAAGGGATATGCAATATGGGAAGGAACCATTATTGAGACATGTAACATAAACGTGCAACGGTACTTCATGATAAAGATAGCAATAATCTAGCCGGTGAAATCCCAATGTCATTTTTGCAAAGTTTAGTGATGAAGGCAATTTTCATTCTATACAAGGAACACAGCTCAACCACTGTTTTCTTAAAGCCAGATGGCACCATTGGGACTGGTAGTGTGGAAAAAAACTCATCGAACACTGTAACAACTCTACCGCTATGTTATGCATCACCAACTAAACCCCCAAAAGGAAAAACATTGATGGCCAAAGATCCACCGTAATTGAGCAATACAGAGTGGTCAATGCTCAAAATTATAAACCGATGAAGCTTGACAAGAGAAATGACTCCAGCCGAGTTGCAGGAAATGATTTTTGCATGCCAAAATCACATTTGTTTTTACTTCTTATGATCATAGAATGCTTGGGAATAGCTTTTTAAAGGGGCACAAATCATTTTTCCCTCAAATAGGCCAACAAATGAGAAGTCAAACAGCTTTGTCATCACTGAACTTTTGAACTTCGTTCTTGATCTTCCTTGGAGGGGAATTAGGACCCGGGTGGTACTAAGGGAACAAATAACGATAAAGAATTTTAATTAATTTAGAATGCTCAGGCATTTTGTGAAGAAATATAAAAAATAAAACTCTGGTTTTCACACCCCTGCATTACACTAAAAATTCATTGCCAATGAGGGCATATATTCTGCTTAGTGCACCAAATTCAATACCATCTTCTTTGAGAAACTGTCCCGAGTATATTTTTTTTTCTTTTTTTTTTCCGGTTCTACACTGGCATGCAAATTCACTATAGTTTAACACGATCCGTTGAATTCATAAAGCAGAAAATCAGAAAAACAAGTGGAATTCAGTACAGAAACGCATTTAGCAGAGGCCAGGCCACAATCGAAGAGCAAGAGGAAAAGAAAAAAAGTTAAAAACTGTAAAGAAAGAAAGCAAGGGGAAGAAGCCGAGGATGATGACCTGCTGTTGTTTGGCAACCTGCTCCCTGAGCTTGCTCGCTTGCTTCCGTATACTCTCCATTATGATTGGAGAAGAGATCAAGCCCTTAACAATTCTGGGGGAGAGGAAGAAACAGTGAGACGAATATGCTGAAAGCGATTGGGAATTGAAGACTTACTAAAGAGTGAGTGTGAGAGTGAGAGTGAGAGTGGATAAAAGTGTCGCCTTTCCAGCCTAATGAAAGATAACGATCGGCAACTTACATCACATTGACATGGTGTCTCTTTCTGTCCCTTGTCTTTTATTTATTTATATTTTTTTGGTTCCAACAGAAAACGCACGTGAACTCGCCACGAAAGCTACATGGTCTCTTCCAGTCTTCCTTCCTTTATCGGTCTCAAAAAGGTTGGGCTTTTAGAGGGTCGGGTTATAAATGAATTTTATTAAAGGAAATTCATAAATCTAACTGATTTTATTTGATATGTGTTACTTTTAATATAAAATAAAATAATTTATAATTTTCATTTAGTTTATTGGATTTTTAATTTGGCATAAACTGGTTTTGTCATTTATTCTTCTGCCCATTAATTAATTAAGATCATGATCATCAGGCGTTACATGATATTTACATTAATTGAAGCGATCGATTAACATATCAAATATTAATTAACCAAAGTGATCTAAAGAAATTAAATGTAAAACCAAAGTTTGCACTGCATATATATTAATTCCAACTAATTCCCAACTGCTTGATCATATATAACAGATCAGACAAATTAAAACATCATGATGTTTTTAATTACTGCAAATCCAAGCATGCATGCAAATACTCTCAAGTACTACGTACTACTAGTGTTTGGTGCAATCAGTTGGGAGGAAGGACAATTCCTTGGCCTCAAGGTCATACCCAACCAAAAAGTTCATCTGAGCCAAGTTCCCAAAGATGGCCAAACTCTCGGATGGCACCATGGTGAAGCAAACCATATTATAATCCTTTTCATCCATTCTTGCAAACGTGTTGAAGGGCTGCAACTTCACATCAGCACCAGCAAAATGAGCTATGATAACGGGGACAACAATATCATTGCCTTCGGACTTGAAACAAAGACTAAATTCATTCCTCGGGTCACTGACACGTTCAGCATCAATTGCTTCCTCCAAGGCTAATACCAAATCTGTATGAAACTCCGGCGGAAGAAAGGTCAGGGTCGTGCCGGAGTCGATAATAATGTTACCCTCCTGATCATGATCTGCAGCAAAACCCTTGTAAGCAAACCTTTTGTTTCCGACACTGATGGCCTCTAGAGATAGGAAATAGAACGTGTCGGGTTCTTTTGCAACAAGGGGAGTTGAAACTACACCATCGCCGGAAACCACAGCTTTGCTGCCAAAATTAATCTTGCTTGTGGTGTTTGTATCTGTATAGTTACTGGGAACCAAACAATACGAAAACTTCCCGCCGACGGACTTCTTCAGTTGAGAGACCAGAGAAAGAGAGCCACCTCCGAGGCCAATGATGCCGGACCCTGCCTCCCCAAATGTACCGCCGTTTTTGTGTCCGCAACCAAGAACAATCTTGGGTATGGAGACCGGACGACCCGAAGTTGACCCAATTATCAACGTTTCAATAGCAAGATCGCCATTAGTGAACGAATTATCTCCATAAGAATAGCTATACTGGCAGGTGCCATCCCCGCAAGAAGCTCTCTCTAATGTCTGGCAAGGTCTAGACTTGCATGGGACGTTACGGTACGTTGAGGATTGCTCAGGATCAAAGAGAGAAGCGTTTTGCTTGTAGCATTGTTCGCATGGCCTGCACTGTGTCCACGTCAGATCGCTGCCGGTATCAGCTATACCGAGCACCTCTACTGGTGGGGTTCCGATAGAGATCTTCATGAGGTATTCTCCATCGCTGGCCATGATCTGGGATTGAATGTTTGAGCTGCTGCTCTTGGATTGTGGGGTTGGCTTGAAACGATTGGCACGAGAAACGGAACGACGGAAAGCATTGTGCAGGCGATCGAAATGGGTGTGAGATGGATTGTAAAAGGGAGACAGCGCGGAATCACGCTGTATGAGATCAACGGTAAAACCAGTACCATAGCTAGCTTCTGTGAATGAAAACACAGAGAGATGGAAGGAATATATTAATGCGAAAGTAGAGAGGAAAGAGTATAATATCGAAGCAGCAGCCATGACTTGAGACTATGATGAGAAGACCTTGATCAGTGAGAAATGAAGAAAACAATGGCGTTATCGATTGAATTTATACAACTCGAGAAATTAAGAAAGAGTTAAAACCAAGAGGTGCATGGAAGATCAAAGATCACAGAAGATCATACAGGTAGAATGCAGCCAAAAATTCATCAAGTTCCACCATGCACGTACGTACTAATTATCTATCAGGGTAGAATTACGAAGATGAGACCCTATCAAACATATTTAATTACATTGAAAATTAAATTTACACGATTCCATTCTGAGATTAGTTGGTTAATGGCTGCTTAAATCAATTGATCAGTTTCAGAAGTCTAAAAGGACGTACATTTATTAATGTGTGATTTACATTCAAATTAACTGGCCATACGAAAAGTCAATAGAAGAGGAAGTGTAATAACCTAAGAAATGCAGTCCGGCCTTCGACTTCCATCGATAAAGAGACCAACGTTATGAAAATCAGTGATTAATTATATGTACAAGTAGGAATAAATAACGGAGCATTTTGTTTATGGCCATCAAGATTTCACAAAAATAAATTCGTAAATTAATATAACTTGATATAGTACGTCAAATTGTACAATTACTTTGATTTACTATAAAATAGATTTGAAAATACGTCAATCTATTAATTTTAATTTTATGAAACATTTTTTAACTATAGCACCTGTATCGACTCAGCCAACCCCGAGAAAATAGAAATGATTATCATGTTAAAATTGAGTAATACTATCTACAAGTCATAAATAGACAAGTTACATAAAAGTCATTTGTAAAAAAGTGGGTCAATTAAGAAATAATAGTTTTTTTATACTTTTTTAAGATGATGTCCACTTAATTTACATAAAACTTATCTATTTGAAACTTTTAAAAATAATTTTTCGTTAAAATTATGATCGATGTCACTGTCGACGTGCTAAGAATCAATTATGTTTTTTCTTCATGTTAGCCTAATGAAATTAGAAAGAAGTACCCAAAAAACAAACAAATATATTATTGAGTAATGCTACGTATAGTTGTAGAGTGCGCAAGCGTCGTGCACTTGTTTTGGAAAAAAGTAAAGTTTATTATTAAAAAATTAATTTTTTATTTATATAAATTTTATATTTATTAATTTTTTAAAAAATAATTGTATAATATTTATACGTTCATAATAATTATTATTTTATAATCATAATGACAAGGGTGAGTGTACGTAAAATATATATATGAAAAACTCTACATAGAATCCACTGTTTAGTGCATCCAATTTACACGCATGACGTGTCATCTAATTTCCTCTCCCCCCAAACGGAAGAAGCCACTTTCATTTTGAATTTTCCTGCCTTTCGTGCGTTTCTTTCCTCTCCCCCCAACCTCCCGCATTTCCTCCCTCCCTGTTTCTTTCTTCCTCGTCTCCCTTCCCGTTTCTTTGAACATGGTCTCCCCCCAACTGCGATTTTGAGTTCCTCCCCCAAAAGTCCCGAGCTCCTCTGCAGTGCAATTTCGAGTTCGCAAGTGATTTCTCCTTCTTCTTCTTCTTCTTCTTCTTCTTCTTCTTCTTCTCCTTCTCCTCCTCCTTCTCCTCCTCCTCCTCCTCCTCCTCGATTTCTTCTTCTTCTTCTACACATCATAAAATTTTTTCTTCTTCTCTAAGGTTTCTTCTTCTTCTATGCGAGTTCGACACTCAGATTGAAGCTAAAACGAATCAGATTTTATTGGAAGTATGTTGTATATCTTGATTTTGGTCATGTAACCTCTCGGCTGTTCGGTCCCGTCGCATGGGAATCTACAGAAATGGGCTGTGCAGGTATTGACTACAATCTTCTTAACAGTAGAGACTTCTTCTTCTTCTTCTTCTTCTTCTTCTTCTTCTTCTTCTTATGCTCCTCCTCTGAGATTTCTTCTTCTTCTTCTACACATCATAAAATTTTTTCTTCTTCTCTAAGGTTTCTTCTTCTTCTATGCGAGTTCGACACTCAGATTGAAGCTAAAACGAATCAGATTTTATTGGAAGTATGTTGTATATCTTGATTTTGGTCATGTAACCTCTCGGCTGTTCGGTCCCGTCGCATGGGAATCTACAGAAATGGGCTGTGCAGGTATTGACTACAATCTTCTTAACAGTAGAGAGCTTGGATTTTGGGTTTCATTTAAACAAAGCAACCTAATTCTCATAAAATTAAATTGTTTGCTATGGGAAGGGAGCAGAGGCAATTGTTTGCTCAGCGCATTCGACATCTTCTTAAAATGCAATACGTTTATCCAGCTTCTTTTGGCTTTCCACCCATTAATTATGAGGAACATCATACTATTTCTGTGCAAAAACATTTCGCAATTTTGGAATTACATGCATGATTTTAGGATATAGTAGTATCTTTTCAAAAAATTCATTAACTGATATATATTTTAATTGTGTTCTAGGGTGTTCTATTGCTCAATGCCATTCTCACGGGTAAGGTTGCACATTTTATCAGAACCTCTAATGAGCTTTATTGACATCTAATTGTTAGATCTGCTAGGTTTCGTACATATCAAAAGAAAAAAAGATCTGCTAGTTTTCCCCGGTGGACATGGTTATGACATTGAGTTGTTTTTACAAAAAGATCTGCTAGTTTTCCCCGCTAACATGGTTGTGATGTTAAATTTTATGACATGCACAATAGAGGCAATGATTCCTATCTTTTTGTTGCCTTTTCTGTCTAGAGCTTATGACAAGTGTATATTCAGAAAAGCAATTATCTTAAAAAAATTCAATTGGAGTTGTTTTACTTTGTATATTGACCTATTTAAGTAAAGGTGAAGCCAAGAATTTTCATTTAGGGGCTGGGATAGATCAGTTGAGTATCATGCTCTGAACCTTGACAATTTTGATGATATTAAAGATAATTCATGTTTACCCTTCCATTGTTGTTGGCAACTTAAAATTTTCATGTAACTTACATGTATTTTTGTTGCAATCTGAAGGCTTATGTGCTCTTCTACTTATTTTCATTATAGGAGTATAATGTTCGTGCGAGTTCTATCTGCGACAACAATTACTTTTTGGTAGATTTGTATTTGGGTTGCCAAATTTTTCGAAGAAGAGAAGTGCTGAAAATAAATGATCTCTACAAGAAGGTCTACAAGGACAGCAACTTACTGATGCTTTGTGGGTACTGAGTTCATCCTGACCTATTGGGCATTTTTTGCTCATCTCTACCCTTTGCATTTGTACTATTGGGACTTCCCAGCACCTCATATTGGGAATTGGATTTCTTAGAATTGTAATAGTTGGACAGTAACGATGTTCCTGTTGTGGTTGTGCCCAGTCTAGTCTAGTTTAATTCTTCATGGTATAAAAGTTGAAACAATATACATAATATCTCTCATTCCATTATAAAGTTGGTTTTGGTCTATTATTTGGTTTTAACTGATGGCGGAGTGTTGCATAGTGTTTCAAGTGAGATGAACCATGTGTATGCATTTTTTTTTTCATTTTGCCCTTAATTGCACCATTATCTAAAGTGAGAGAAATGCCAATTTGCATCTAGTATGGCTAGTAACATAGCATTGTGTGATAATTGGAGGAAAAATGTGCCATTCTCAAATTGCATCCAGACTTTGATTGCAAAGCAAATACCACACGAAGTTTCCTTGCTCTTGTTTAATAGGCAGGTCAAAAAATGCACCTATTTAATAGACAGATCAAAATGTTCAAACCATGTGCACAAGTTGTTTTCATTACACATGTTAATTTAATGGCATATAATTTACATACATGGGTTTCATCAAATCATGTTCATGAGTGCATCTTTTGAAATTAACCACATGTTCATAAAATAAATGCCATCAAGTACAAGAACAGATTCCCATAACTTCAAGATCATTCCAGTTATACAAATATTGTGGGTATCTAAATACATAACATGAATGGACATTTTGAGATTCAATCAAAAAGAGTAACATCTTCAGTGAATCCTGTGTCATTCCAGCACCATATTTAGAGTTGTAGCCACCCATTGTATAGCCATAACCTGTAAATCAGGGGATTATTTTTCAACTTCATTCCGAAACAACCATAAGAAAGTGAAAGGGAGTGAAAAGGAAAGGACTTGGATGGAGAATAGCCTGCGCGCAAGTGGGAGGAGACTTGGAAGACCAACTCCAAGACTTGGAAGACTTGGATGGCTCCAGGCCTGCATGGTTCACTAGAGCCACAAAGCTCAACCACCTCTTTGGTTACCTGAAGAGACTTGGAAGACCAACTCAAAGACAATGCACTAAACACCTGCACTTGGTTGGCAATAATTATAAACTGAGATTTTGATTGTGGTTTTTTCTATTCCGATTAAACAAGAACATAGCTAGGTTGGAGTAATATATCATGCTTGTACTAAGAAGACAGACCATAAATATTTAAGCTATTTGATTTTAGCTAGCTATATATCAATAAAGGAATCCGTAGCCCTCAAGAACTTGTTCTGGTTGGGTGGACATAAATTCCAAAGTTTATAAATAACTATAATTTACTCATAATATTACCATATATTTTATCTACTTTTTAAGATTGTCCGAGAAATCTACATTCTTTGTTTCTTTCCACAATAACGACATGATCTTACCCCATTGAGTTAGTTGGTTTTTCTCTTCAACCTTTTGTCAAACACGTTGTGAGCAACTCTGTTTATTCCTACAATATACCATAGTCATTGAATCTGCTTCTTGAATACAACCAAATCCATCGAAATTAAGAAAGTGGCTTCAACTATTAATAAACCCCACCACCATTAATTCTTCAAAAGCACGATTAATGACTCAGCTATATTGATCGACGTGTAGAACAAGAAGCAAGTCGTCAATGGAAGGCAGTGCTACAAAAGGTCCTTTGGTTTGGTAAGAATGGGTCAAAGACTCTGAACATGGAATTTTCCAATACAAATATTAAGATAATAATAAATAAAGTGAACATTGGTTCCTCAAAACATTGGATAAAAATAACGGCAAGAAAGCTAAGAAGGAAGCGACGCAGAACAACCAGCCAAAGATGGAGATCTATAGTACTATAACTTTGCGATCAAGACGTGAAAAACGTATGGAATAAGGAACCATACATATGAACGACTATCTATAACCAGAGAAATCAAGTATATTATGAAGTAAAAATTGTAAAAAGCTAACACAAAATTGTATGAGATCCATTAAAATGCAAAACATTGCCACTGAGGCCTACAGATCCAAACGAAAGTGACACGCGCACAAACAAGAATGTTTGGAAAAATTATATACGCAGAGAGAGAGAGAGAGAGAGAGAGAGAGAGAGAGGCTTACGGAGCAGTAGAGTCATTAGTGAGGTCAGAGACGAGAAAGGTGGAGCCATCGAGCTTCAACTGAGTAGAGAGAATGAGAGGGAGCTCTTGATCGGCTTTGCACTTGGGGTGCATGGTACGGCCGAGCTCCTCAGTGCCGAACGCAGCCTTGTAGAATTGAATGGCGTTGCTCGCCTTGGGAGCCTCCACAAGCAGCTGTGGCTTTGAATCTCCGAGGGACATAAAATATGAACCAAGCCTCAGAGAGAGGTAGGGAGTGTGTGAAACGCTAGTCCTAGGAGAGAAAAAGAACCAAGCCTCTTGGGGAGTGGTGGCGCTGGGCAGACGGAGGAGCATAGCTCGGTTCGCTGGACAGAGAGACGGCGTTGCCTAGTGGCGTTGGGCAGAGGAAGGTGACGCGACGTGGGCGAGGGAGGGATGAGGTATTTCGCAGGGCTCTAAAATTTGAATGGTCGAATGGGGCTCTGAAATTCAAATGGAGAAGAAAAAAAGAGAAGCATAACGCACGTTTTGTCTAAACAGAAGCCACGTAGCGTGTGCAATTAGTGCACCGCTACAGTGGTTTCTTTATAGAAGTACTCCAAATCTAGGTTTCTAAAAACAATGCTCCAATCGCTTTGAAAATCATCATTCGTCATTAACCTTATAAAGGTAATTAAGGCTGCTTAGATGCATGAGGTTTAAATTAGGGCTCAGAAATCCTGTAGCACTGAAATTTGAGTAATTAGTTCACTTTATGGAGACGTGTCATGCATGTCGGGTGAGGTGATGGTTGGAAGATAAGATTAGACCAGAATTTTATAAATAATAATAAGATGATTTATAAATAATAATGAAATAATTTGATTTAAGTATTTTTTAGATTTTGAGAAAAGAGAAAAAAATTAAATAAAAATATTATTATAATATAATTTTTTAATATAATTTTTGTTTCGAGATTTGAAAAAATTGAATTATTTTTTATTTGAAAGTTTGGAAAAGTTGAAACAATTAATTAGTTTGAAAAACTATAATGATTAATTTGAAAGTGTTTATGTTTGAGTGATCACTACAACAAATTTGAGATTTTGGGACGAAATTATTTAGGGATGAAATTTTTTTCATCCCTAAAAGTCATTTTTTGGGACGAAATTTAAATTTCGTCCCAAAAAGTTGATGAATTTAGAAAATCGTTCGAACGTCAAAATAACCGTTCGAACAGTATTTTCTGTGATGAATTAAATCGTCTCAAAAAATTTCTCCCGTTCGAACAGTAAAATTTGGCGGAGAATTACTTTATTATGGCGGGGAAAGTTCAAAAACGTTCGAACGAGAATTTGTTGTGTTCGAACGGAAAATATTTGGTGGCAAATCCTGGCAGAAAGGTTTCTAAACCGTTCGAACGGAATATATTTAGTTACAACATATTCAAGCACCACATTTATACATTCGAAGGTATAATATTAATCTCGATACGAAACTCAAAATATAAAAAATATCTATCATATATACAAATTCATTAATTAATTTTATGTAATTAATTTTAAAATATTTTAATGATTTCTTTTACGTTAAATAAGATTTTTAGTTAAATAAATATTATGATCAACCACATATATATTAATCAACCAAATAAAGCAAATTATCAAAATGCCATATATATTGTTCATAATTACAACAAAAGAAAATATAAATAAAAGATAAAAAATATTGTGATGCGAGGTCTCTACACACATCCTCGACTGCAGCTAATTGTGTCTCTACCTGTGTCAGTCGAGTACTAACTGTGACCTGAGTTGCATTATTGGCATTAATTGCTGTACGTAACTCATTAACCTCTGTACGTAACCCAGAGACGGTAGCCATAATCTTTGTACGCAACTCAGACATGGCAGTATGCATTGCATCAATCACTGCTGATGTGTGTACACCGATCTCAGCACGCAATATGTCGGTCATCTCCTCGCGAATATATGTGCGTGATGTCTCAGCCTGTGTAGATGTCTCACCAGCCGATACTCCAGTATCTCCCGGCTGCGCATCTCTCTGAATCTCAGCCCTGTCAGGAACAGCCCCACGAAAACGAAATCTAGAGTGTCCCGTGCTCCGTGATAGGGTGGTGCTGTTGATCGGTGCCATCGGAAATCGGGAACGCTCGGCAGGTTCGGACACAACCCCGACATGTAGCAAAAATCGAGTGATGAGGATCCCAAACGGCAGTATATCTGTCGTAATGAACCGTGCCTCTGATCGGATCCTCTCAAATATATAACCAACGAGGTCGATCGGGATGCCACGAGCGACCCGTATCATAAATCTCGCTCGATCCATGCCGACCTCGGTCTTGTGCTGCCGTGGGTCAATATTGTTAGCAATGATCAAATTCATAATCTTGAAGAAAGAAGATAAATCTGCCTGCCTAATACTCTTGGAGCCATCGTACACTGGAGCATCTGGACCAACAATCAAGTCTCTGACCTCGTGATCAGCAAGTGTATCGATCTCATCTGTGTAATCTGGTCCCTCGTCCTGAGACATAGCTGCATCACCTGAAGGACCAGACTCTCTAGGCGACAGGTTTGGATAGGCATCAAGAAGCCTAGGAATACCCAGATATGCAGCAAGTCCGTCCGCTGAAAATATAACAGGAGCTCCTCGGACACAAGTATTCTACTTAGATGACCCGAAGTTAGGAAATCAATGGCGAGTAGTTCAAAAATATTCTCCAAGAAATATATATGATGTTATCCCTCAGGCGGAAGGACAAGATGAACAAGAAGATGACTCTTCTACTCAAGAAGCATACCAAGAGAGTCAACCCGCCTTAAATTTGTTTGTGGATTTGAGCCAGTACGAGATGATTCCATTAAATAGAGAAGATATTGAGGCTGAAATTGTTGATGCGACAATTGAGGAAAATGTTGAATCATCTGAAGTATCTACAGATGATGAGAGCGAATTGTCAAATGAAACTGATACAGATTCTGATTGACCAATTATGTGTTAACATTACACTTGATGACAAATATTTTATTTATTGAATGTATCAGTAGTTTGAAATTATGCCGCCAAAGAGGAAGGAAGTTCGCAACCCATCTCTACCTGTTCCTAGCTCTCCTTCAGACTCACCATTAGAGATTGATTCTACAGAACAAGGTAAAAATCTAATACTCATAAAAGTTATTAATTAAGGTCCTATAATAGATATATAAATGAAATTGATTACAATGTTATATTTTATAGAATCTACAGTACAATCTCGTCAAGGTCGAGGCACCATTAGAGGGGTGACGTTGGAAAAATATCGGAAGGTGGGTAAGATCAAGGTTAACATTCCTGACGAACATACTGGGGGCGAAGGACAACCAGCAGCTTGGCTTGCATCACATGTGGGTGCTCTTACACGAACTTACGCACCTTTGGCAACGACTTCATGGAAGAAAGTCTCCCAAGATGTTAAAGAGCTTATCAAGAAGCGTTGTTTGGTAATGTTTAAAACATTGATTTAGTATAATAAATTTCTATATTTTACTTAAATTTAGAATATTATAAATGATAATGTGTTTGTGACTATTTTTTTAAGGATGATTTCGAATTAAATTTTGGTCGGAGAGAGGAGCGTAAGACTGTGGAAGAGCTTATGGGTAATGCATTCCGCAAATATAAGGTGAGGTGTCATGAGCATTATAATAAGTTTGAGAAGAAGGAAGATGCACGCCAACATCCTTTCCAGGATGTCCGACCTTCTGAGTGGGAAAAACTTTGTGACATGTTTGAGGATCCATCATATCAGGTATAATGAAATTTAATTATTTTACTTGTCCTATCTATCATTTCGCTTCATAATATTTTCAATTTTTTTGCAGGAGCGAAGTTCTATAAACAAAACAAATAGATCAAAATTGAAGATTAATCATCATGCAGGCTCAAGATCTTTCCATCGCCTTTCTAAGAAATTGGTTTTGCTATTTTTTTTATTGGATATAGTTAATTATTTGGATGAATCATAATGACTTTATATCTTAACATATTTATTGTAGCAAGATTCAGATACTAATTATGATTTGACAAAATTATATGCTGCATCGCATACTGATCGTAATGGAGAGTGGACTCATCCTAATGCCCGTGAAAATTATGTAAGTTTTATAACCTGTTTTAATTAAATATATTAGAATATTTATGACGATATTAATTCTTTATCTTATATATGGCTAGGATAAAATGGTTGCCCTACGTGCTGAATCTGCTTCAGATCAAAATTCCTCAACAAGTGATATTGAGATTTTTACACAAGTCCTGGGTCAACGTTCAGGATATTTGAGGGGTTTGGGTCGTTGTGTAAAACCTGGTCCCTCTTCCTCTTCTTCTGGGAATGCATCTATGACTTCTACAGCGCTAGAGAATGCGAATTCCAGAATCGAAGAATTGACTGCAAGACAGCATGAGTTAGAGGCTCAATTGGCAAAACAAGCAGATATGGAGATGCGCCTCAAACAACATGAAGAACAACAAGAAGAGTTCAGAAGACAGATACAACTCCAAATGCAGCAGCTTATGCAACAGTACCGGCCTCCAAGCAACTGATGGATTTTGGGATTATCTATTTATGTACGAACAATACCCGTCTCGACTGTTATTTATTTAGTTTGCGCTTATTTTAACACTTTTGTGAGTGTTAAATAGTTTCTAATGTATTTTTTCAAATAGTATGAATGTCTATTTGGTTTTCTATTATTGATTTAAATTAAAGAGATATCGTTCGAACGAATGTAAAACGTTCAAACTCTATGTAACGACAATAGCGTTCGAACGTAAACGTAATGTTCGAACGAAATTTATGTTCGTAGAGTTCGAACGATCACACAACGTTCGAACGTAACTAATTTCAGTCTTGTTCGAAAATAGCCTATACCGTTCGACCTGACCATTTAACGTTCGAACACAAAGACAATTCATAACGTTCGAACGAATTCATGTGTGTTCGAACATATTTCGAAATCGTTCAAACACGTCACTACTGTTCGAACTTAAAATTTTTTCAGTTCGAACTATTTTCTGGGACGAATTTAAACCGTGACAAAAAAAAAAATTTCGTTCGAACGTGTTCGAACGGTTTCCTTCAATTTCGTCCCAAAAGAAATTTTTTGGGACGAAATGGTGATTTTCGTCCCAAATTACCTTTTGGCACAGTGATATTAGAACGACTTTTGGACGAATTTTTTTCGTCCCAAAAATTTTTTTGGGACAAAATTGGGGTCTTTTGGGACAAAATTTTTTGTCCCAAAAGACCCTTTCTGTTGTAGTGGATATTTAAAAAGAAAATGAGATGAGATGAGATAAAAATTATTTCCAAACATCTCTTTTAATTTGCTTGTTCAACCGGCATGTCTTAAGCCAACCATCTAGTGAATTACTCCATAAAATTGTTTGATTCATGCGTTGCCTATGCGCGTCTAGCAAATTATAACAAAATCATGTAATCCTAATTTGCATGTATTTTGGTGGGAATAAAATATCACGGGCCCAAATAAAGGGCTCAGCACATCAAATGACCCTCACTAGAAGACAACAGAAGGAGAGAGAATGAAGAGAGAATGAAGAAACAAAGACTGAGAAAGAATGTGGTGTCAGTAGGAAAAGTTGAGAGAAGACATAAATGAGAGAAGATGTGACATAAAGTAAGGGGGAGCAAATGATAAATGGGGTTTCTACCAGACGACTAAGTTGACTTTGACTTCTCCTTCAGTTTCTTCAACCTCACGAGAGGGACTCCAACGCTGAGTGCTCTACCAGAAAATAGAGTTCTAATCTCCATTGTATAACGAGGATGAGAGATCATTAGAGACTATAAAATAAGTATATTATAGTGGACTCTCTCCTCCCCAAACCTTCGTGGACGTAGGCCTAATACCGAACCACGTAAATCTCTGTGTCTTCCTCCATTTATTTTCTCCGCATTTATTTACTGCTCACTGACATGAATGTACGCATAGACACTATACAACCGCACCGAACCACTGCCGAGGGCTCCACACGACACCGATCGAGGCTCGAACAAACACAGCAAGCCGAAAATGAATTTTTCTCTCATTCCGGCCTATTGCGTTATTTTTAGGCGTTTACATACTTAATTTATGTATGGATTAGGTACTATAACAAATTAATAACGAAAAAGATAAGCTCACTTATTTATTGATTGATCATTGATTAGGAGTAAAACCCAGCACCAGAAAAGGAAAAAAACGAAATTAACTAAAGAGAATTGATATTTATTATGAACAAGCTATTCGTGCTAATGCACTTTATTCATTACCAAATATTCAAACAAGCATCACACAAAGCAGCAAACGTAGAGTACTATTTCACAAAGGAGCTAAACAAAAGGCGCACACATTAATATTACAACAAGCTGAGGATCCTCGTAAACGAGGGCCAAGACAAAGGGGCTAGGGCCCTCGACACCTTTTATTCTTTCTTCTTACTATTATATTACTTTCAAACAATCACGCCGTAGTACGTACGTAAAAGTCCAGACACCAAAAGTAAATGAAACAGCAACAGCAAGCTAGCAGGGTCGGCATGAAATTAAGACAATTTATATAGTAAGCTAGCTAGGCCACTCCTCCGCCCGCCTAGCGGCGGAAGCTCCTGACCTGCGGCGGCGGATCAACCTCGGTCTCTCTGAGCTTCACCGCCGTGTATGTACCCGCACCAGCAAGGGCCCCAAGTGTGGGCGCCACCAGGTATACCCACAGTGACTTGAAATTTCCTGCTGCAACTGCCGGGCCCAGAGTTCTCACGGGATTCATTGAACCGCCGGTAGATGGCCTGCCACGTTCAGATCTAACGATTGTTACATCTTCCTATCGGAATCTTGCCTTCTCTTTTCTTTTCTTTTTTCTTTCTAAATTTTGGGGTAAGAACAAAACCACCGACTGTTTCTCTCAACTGTGATGTACGATTAATTAACTAATGGTGAGCCTTACTACTTATGTTTAGTACTTGAGAAAAAATCAACCTTACATGAGAAAAGATCAGGAGTTACTCACCCTGCCACCAGAACATTAAGCATAACGGTAGCTCCAACTGCAATACCCGCCAACTCTCCCACCTGTTGGCAAAATGTACCCCACAAAATGAGAAGAGAAAGATGATCTAAACACATCTGAATTAATGGACTATAGTTTCCTTTTTACATACCGCTCGGGTGTCAGTGGCAACGGCGGTGACGACAAACAGGAGATTAAAAGTGATAATGAACTCGAGTGCGAAGGTCTGGCCGGTGCTGACGGAAGGAACCGTGACTCCCCCGGACAGGAAAGGATGGAAAACACCTTTGAGAGCGAAGGAAGCACAGATGGATGCTGAAACCTGTGCTGCAACGTAGGCAGGAACATGGGTCCAAGGGAAGTGGCGCAGTGCTGCAAACGTAATGGTGAGAGACGGATTCAGGTGTGCTCCAGATATGTGTCCCGTCGACAGAATCACGACCATCACCGCAAGCCCTGCACAAGCTGCATTCCCGATCAGCGTCTCCGCTCCATTGTACTTTTGGTTTACAATGGGTCCTGCTGTTGCTACAAATATCAGGATGAAAGTTCCCACAAACTCTGCTCCAACCTGCAAATTATATATTCACACGTACAAATATTGCTTATGTAACAAGTCGACCGGTAACCAATTCTAACATATCATATTGCTGAAAATTGTGATCAAACCAGTTTTGCAAATCACTGTAGTTTGAGGCCGTAAATATTAATAATTTGAAGATCTTTAATTTCCTCCCCGGCCGGTAGAACTTCCACTTAAGCAACGATGGATATATAGGTACTATTAACATCTAAAAAAATGAATAAAAACTCTTAAAAGAGAAATGATTTAGCCCCTGAGATGAGACGGTATAAAATAAACTCACATATTGATTTGGTTTGATATGGTATATACGTCAAATTATAAAACATTTTTATTATAAAATAGATTTAACTTATCATACGATGAAGTCATATCAATTTATGAATTGATTTATATGAAATTTTTTTATAACTGCGACGCTTATCAACTCTTAATTATATTGATGAGACCCCCCTTTGAAGATACAATATTTGTGTATATTGAACGTCCTAATTAGTCTATAATATTCATTCTCGTCAATCAAATTTCTTCTACGGCCAAGTTACTCACTCCTATAAATGAACTTATTCGTCCTTCAATTATATATATATTTTTTTGGGCAAGTAAAAAACAACATGCATGATACGATTATATATGCATGATGTATGCATGATACGAATCGTACGTGTTATCATAAGGCTAGAAGAAAGACTGCCCCCATTATTCATACAAATGAGGCATGAATAGAATATATATATATATATATATATATATAAATTGAACTTTACGTGATACGTTAGATCTATTTTTTAATAAATATAATTTTACAATCTGACATATCATATCAAGTTAGTCACGTCAATTTTTTAGTTTATTGTTATGCAATTTCTTTATATATAACTAAAACATTTCTTAATATGGAATAGATTTTATATATAGTATGTACGTACGTGCTCGAACAAAACTCTTACTCTCAAAGTTGACTTTCTAAAGTACTGCACGCCTGATTAATTTGATATTCTCTCTAGCAGCTTGGAACTTGGAAGAGTGCAAAACACAATTTTATATATATATATATATATATATATCTTAAATTATCTTCAAACAAGTTGATACAATAATATTTCGCCGGCCGTCACAATAATTCATCATGTACATGTACAAAAAAGAGAGTTGTTGAAACGTACGTTTTCGATACCTAATCTATATATATATATATATATATATAATATTTGTATTTCCAATAATTCCTGATCGAGGTTTTGTTTTTTCAATTGATGGAATTAATAGAGACGAGATCATAGAAAAGTACTACCTAGCTAATTCCATTATTAACGAATTATAGATCAAGTTATAGCATAAAAAATGGTGTCATGTGTACGTGTGTCTACGCAAATATATATGTGCACATATATATATATATATAGTGACCAATAATAAGAATAATAAAGAAATTAAATGCAGTATAAATTATAATATAAAATAAAATAGTCTTATTAGAAAAATTGAAGAGGTTTGAACGTACAATATATGATCTAATTTCTTTAAAGGCCAGCCCAGAGAGGATCGAGGTTTCAAGTTACCATGCAAAAGAATGTTGTTTCAGTACTGGGGAAAAAAACAAAACAAAAAGTTAACACCCAAGAATGCATGTAAGCTGTCGGTACTACGTACGTCATGTTTGGTGTCGATGTTTTTTTTTCTTGTTTCTTTTTATTGTCTATGATTATCTAAAAAGTGGACATTAATTTATTATGTAAAAATTTAACCGTAAACGATTCTACGTATTAATACGCTCACTCATTCAATATGATTGGTCAGAAAGTAAATTTTATTAAAAATAGTACTAATTTAAATTTAAAATATGAAGATCACAAGAATATTAGTACACAGATTAGTACGCAAACTTGCTTGTATATAGCAAAATTCATTTATTATATACAAACATATAATATTGCTGGTTGGATTTGTTTAAAAATAAAGAGGTGTTATTCTATAAAAATAAATTAAACAAACTCTTTTAAAGTCAATATGTATGTATTTTTTTAAGGATTAAATGGAAATCGTGTTTTCTACATGAATAGCCAATTTAAGTGCTATATGATATTGAACATGAATAAAGAAATAAATAGGAAAAGAAAGAAAGGGAAAAGGCGTTGTATTAACTGTTATATTATAGTAGGATATACATATATAGAAGCTGCAACTCTCCCCCACATCTGAATTGTTCTGACTCAAGGACTATTTCAGTTAATTAGGGATTCAAACGGCCTTCTTCGTTGACGTGGAAAACATATTCATTTTTCGATTATGACAACCCTAGGAATTAAACTCAAAAATACCACTTAGTACTACTACTCATGTACGTGTAAGACATGATCATCATGGGTTCATGTGAGCAAGAGAAACTTATAAAAGGGTGAAAAAATATTATTAATGTTTTAATTAGTATTCATTTCTTGAAGAGATTATGTTTAAGATACATGAGTACCCAACTCATTATTTAAATTATTTTTCTTGATGATCTTGATCAAAGTGCATGCATGGCTTCAATTAAAATTATTAATTTTCGAATTTAATCAGCTCACTAGCTAGGACAATATTTAAAACTTTCCATAATTAAGGTAATTAATCACAGATTTACATCAAAAGTCCATTCATAAGGGCCATGACATAGATCAATAATTATAAGAACACCATGTGATTCGAGCAAAAATCATGCACACCCAGTACTCCAGCTCATGTATATCTGTACACACACACACATACATACATACATACATATATATATCTATCTATATATATAAAGAGCCTATGAAACGGAATTTTCTTGTTTTAACATAATTTTCTTGTTTTAACGGAATATGCTGGTTTTTATTAACTTTCCATCCGTTTGTAATAATTATAGAACACAGGGATACAATTGTATTTTCATTTACATTCTATTTATGGCTACTTTTATGATTTCTGTTGGTTTCTATTTCACTATTAATATGTTTAAATATACTAATAAAGCAGATTTATTATAATAATAATCATGAATTCAATTTCCAATTTGAAAATACGTTATAATAGGAAACATATTTATATAGATTTGTCTTTTTGTATTCATTATAATAGGAAAACATTATAATAATTTACAAATAGCCTATTTTTTAATAGCTCTTAAGATATATATTAGTAATAAAATAATAAAATATATGTACTTTATTTTTATTTTAATAAAATACATTTGTGCTTTGAACTGCACATACGTGCTTCGGGCACGTAACATCTCACTAGTATGTGTATATATATATATATATATATATATATATATATATATATATATATATATATATATATATAATATCAGTGATATAACGTACTGACCAATAAAACAAGAGAGGCGGCGATGGAGGGGGGCGGAGGGAGATCATCAGAGTAACGAAGGAGAAGATCATGGAGTTCGTACCTTCCGAGTGAGAGAGATATTTGGAGTAGGGAAGTCGGCGAAGCACGTGTGAGTCTGACCCCACGTTGGGGTATTCACAGGCAAGCACTTGCATCTCGGCATTGACTTCCGATCGTAGGACAGCGAGTCCACTCGGAGAGATGTGAACAGCGGACCTCCCGGCGTCCCTGGAGTCGCCGGAGCTGATGCTGGCGGCGTTCCAGTCTCTGGTTCCGGCATCATTTATGAATTTCTGCAACCTTGAATAAGAAGCTAGCAAAACTTTTTTTTTTTTTTTTTTGGTTTTTTAAAATTGGTTACTGGGAATTAAACGAGATGGATATAAATTACATGCTTGGGTAAATTTTATAAAGTTTTGGCTACACGAGGGTTTCGATCTTGGCCAGGATAGCTAAACACAAAAGAATACCGATCGATAACTAATTGACTATGGCAACATGTTGTTTTTGGAGTACTTCCAAGTTTTTTTTTTTTTTTGGGATATTTTTTGGAGAAGTTGGAATAAAATTACATGCTTTTAAAGCTTTTATAAATGTACTGCTAAGGAATAGGAGGACTGAAACGAGCCAGATTACACACTATACCAGAAAGAAAGATGACTTCAATTCTTCATCTACACAAAAAAGAGTTTTTTTTTTTTTTGGGGGGGGGATGAGGATTTTCTGAAACTGATCAGAGAACGCAGATTTACATGCTGGGAAGGTTTTTTATGGAGGTATGATCAAGGAACGCTGTTGGAAACTGAAGGATCCAGCTTCAACCTCAAACTCACAGGCAAATTAGCTGATATATATATATATATATATATATAGCTAGTGATCTAGAGAGAGAGAGAGAGAGAGAGAGAGGGGAGGAAAATGAAAAGAAACTCGATGGGATTCAGAATGCAGAAGAAGAAGAAGAAGAAGAACGGAAGACAGAGATGGGCGGCGGTGGGGGCTAGCTTACAATAATGGAGATGAAGGTAGAGAAATTAAACGAGAAATAGAGGCAGTTGCAGAGTTATGCTAGAATGCATGGAGGTATATATACAAAAACAAACAAGAAGGAGGGCCCCATTGGAACCTCTAATACTATTCATAATTCATATATTTGAAGCAAAAGTCAATGCCTGTCCCATCATTATGTTGCAAACCTTTACTTTATTTACGTATAATGCTAGCCAGAGTTACTTTACCCTATATATGGTGAATGCTGATCTGCTTACATAGACCTCTCTTAACATTTTTTCTTTTAAAACTTTGAGATTTTTTAAAACAAATTGAAAGATAGATAGATAGAATAGTAAAATATATTTTATAATATTTATTAATTATTTAATATTATGTCTAAACGTTCCACTTGAACTAATCTTTATATGTCTCTCTACCCCAATTTTAAAGTATTTTAAGCCATGCTTGAATTTAGAGATAATTTTATCTGATTATTACAACTTTTCTGAATTTATATATAAAATATAATAAATAATTTAATTTTTTCAAAATTTAAAACAATAATAATATTAAAAAATAATATTCTAACAATATTTTATTCAACTCATCTAAAACCATCTCATCTCACACACTGTTATTTTCATTTATCATTCGCATCAATAATAATATAGGAAAATAATATTCTTAGTTTGTCATCTTTAATAACATGGCATAGTGCAGTTCATGATTTTTTTTATTTTTATATATCAATTATCTAAATAAAAATTCAAATATGATGCTAAAAAATTGATGAAAAATAATATTATTTTTTCTTAGGTAGTAGGCAAAAACCAATAATACGTGATGACATGACTATCTCTGGCACATGTCCATTTGAAGCTTTGATTTTACTTCAAAATTAGAATGATGATAATAATAATAATAATTCCAACACCCACCCAATTATGTATCATTGAACAAAGCATACAGCAACGCATCCCCTCGAATATCTTAAAACCGGTCCAAGTTTTCCTTTTTCTTTGACATTGACCATATTTAATTAATCCCACTAAGGCCCCGTTTACTTCTACTTCCATTTTCTTTTCTTTCCTTTTTTTCACTCGCCATAGGCCAACACACAACCTTAAGGCCCGCACTATCTCCATTTCTTTTTCTTCGAATATGAAAGCAACTGCTAATAAAAAATAATAATAAAATAATAAATAATATTCACCCAAACTAGCCCTTAAAAATTTAACTCTCGACACAACTCATGATGATTCATATATGAACATTTTGCTCTGATGTTTAAGAACAAGAATCCTGAATTTACTTTCTGCTCTGATGTTTCATTCATTTCCATCTCAACTTCGCGGGGGGGGGTTGATGTGAACTTGGTTATAAAGAATGATTGAATGCGTTCAAATTAAGATGGCACTGTAATAGTATTATTAAAGAATACTTGGTACAGCTTGAAGAGTCAGTAGCATTTAAGGAGAGGAGACCCTGTTAACTTGGGGCTTAATTTTATACTTATAATTTTACGTATAATCATGAAGTACGTAATTATCGTGTAATTATTTTTAAAAAGTGTATAATTTATTATTAAAAAATTAATTTTTTTCAAAGCGATTATGCAGGAGTTACATAATTCACGGTTGTAAATATATTTTTTCATTTTATATTAGAACACGCATAATACAATCAATGGGTTTAAGGGGAAAAAAAGACAAGACAAGGAAAAAAAAAAGGACGTAATGCAAGCAAAGGAGTAATGAAAGCTATTTTAGATGGCATCATACACCTTTTTGGATCTATGTGACATATGGAGAGCAAAGGCATTAAATTTATTTGTATATATTAAAGTAATATAAAGCATGAATTCTAAATAATAATGGATTAATACGATTGAATGGTGTTGATGATGCCACTTTAAGTGAATTAGCAATATTTTTTTGAAGATTCCTCTGCCACTCACTCAATTAATAAATGGTTCTTATGTAAGCTGTACTTAATTAGCTAAAGCAACATCATCAAGGAATACTTGACAGCCAAACCTTCTCCCCCTTCTCTTTGATTACGGAATTTGTTAACTTGGCTGTATCAAACAAGTATATTTCTATAGGCTTCGATATGTTCGAAATGTTAAGGAATCTATGTTTGCTTCGTCATATGTATGTATTCTTTTTAGTATTTCAATCCAATGTTCTGACACAAGCCAATGACTTGTATTGTAAGAAGTTTGGTCCCATTCTTTTCTATCGTTTTTTTCTTTTTCATTCATGCCCTGAGTTACCCAGTTGGGAAGTAACAGACATTATACTATAAGAGTAATGCTACATACAATCGTAAAGTGTGCAAACGTCGTGTAGTCGTTTTAAGAAAGAGTACGGTCTACTATTAAAAAATTAATTGATTTTCACGTAAGTCTCGTATTTATTCATTTTTTTCAAAATGATTGCACGGCACTTGCACACTCACGACTGCAACTATCATTTCTCATACTTATAATTACTACATAAGTGAGAAATGGATGTTTCATTACTTGAGCACTTGGGGGAAACACATGGTGGAAGTCCTTTTGAAGAGACGTTGAAACTCAATGGAAGATGAGAACTTCCCTGTCTTCATGTCCATTCATTAGAGGGAACTTTTTTCCTTGGGAACCTGTGTATGCAAGCAAACAAAAACCAAATCCCCGTCACAAAAAGCAATGAATAATCCTAATTGCAGAATCCACATTCTCTTTAGTTTTTTTCACAAAGGTAGTAAGCAACTAAAAGAAAAGTTCGTTTGAGGCACAATGATGTCCCACATATCATAACAAATCAGATTGGAAGAATAAGGTGCAGTGTTCACCAAAAACTTTGGATTAGCTTTGATTGCACTTTAATAATTGCATGTGGCCAAGATCCTTTGGATCAATTGGCAACACCTTGGTTTCTCACTAGAGAACTAAGGATCGAATCCCCCTCCCCATGTATAAAAAATAATAATAATAATAATTGCATGTGAGAACGCCTGTTTTGACCACCAAATAGTCATTCCCTCATAAAAGGCTATATCAGATGTGCAATTTTTTTTGTTGCCATGGACTTTGGGACGTCCTTCTTGAGTACAAGATACTCCACATGATTCTTAACAAGAAGGTACATTTTTTCAGTTCTCTTTTTGCCCATTTTCTTTCTCACCATTCTTTTAAGGGCAGTGGACATGATCCTATCAACTTTATTCACAATGCCAGCCATAATCATATGATGAAGCAAGCAACAACAACAGTAGGTCACTAGAAGTTTCGGCTCAAATGAGTTGCCTTTTATTCTTTTAGGAAAAGAAAAAAAAAAGGATGGTCAAAGGTAGAGAGAGAGAGAGAGGTTTTCTTGCAAAGAAGATTAGGGTCCTCCCAATGCCAACATCCTACTTTATTCTTTCTTATGAAAGGGAACAGATCCTTAACAAACATCATTGGTCATTTGTCATTGCTCGCTGCTCATGCCTATTTTTTTTTGGAGCCTTTTGACTTCTTGTTTTCTGGGTAATTAACAGAGACATAGAGCTGTATTGTCAAAAGTAATGGTGTGACACAGGAACCTCTAGGTTGGAGTTAGAAAGAAGGCCATAACTGACAATTTGATTTCAGGTTAGAGATCTCAGATTACACAAAGGAATCTTTGAAAAGTTTCATCCATCCTTTGTAATTACTGGTTTTAAAACTTCTATTTGGTAAATCTAGACGAATTCAAGGCCATGACTTCACCCTGAAATCATGTTTGATTCGCAATCTAATTCAAGCTTTTGCTCAAGTAGGTCATGGGCCTAAAATATAAATTTTATTGTATATGCTCAAGCCATGTGATTCAATGTTAATATTATATGTCTTCTTTTAACCAAGTGGTTTTATCTTGATATTAATGAGCTACAATGTCTTCTTTGAGTCAGAGTACAAAATCAGATCAAAGTACCTTAATAAGTAACACGAGGTAGGTGACTTCTGAGCAATACTTCATCATATTAGAGAAAACTCAATGATCAATTAGACATGCTGAGATAAACATAGCCAATGCGCAGACAGAGAGTCCTAACAAAAGGGCATACAGGAGTCAGCTTTCAGGTAGCTGCCAATCATATTGCTGAAAAAAAAAATAGAAAAAAGAGAGAGAGAAGGCCTCACGTTAGACTGTGCCAAATACAAGAACTAACTTGAAAGATATCCAAGTTATCCTGCACAGACAACTATAGTAAATATGAATGATGAAAAACTTAAACAACATTGAACATACTTGCCAAATACAAAAGAAAAAAGAAAGATAGCATCACAAATATCTTTTGTGAACGGTACTTGCATGAGAAAGCAAGCCTAGGGAGAATGGCATACATCCTGTGTTAAAAGCTAAACCGTTTTGGTGGCTGGTTGGATGCTACTGAATTCGTATTAGGGAATTTATAATTTGGCAACAAGTAGCTCAATTATTATTCAGATAGTTTTTGCATTCTGCTTGGGAATCTGAAAAAATTGGAAGAATTTGAATTAGCAGCTAGTTAAATGCTACAAGGTGCCTAGTAAGTGTGAAAGGCGGAGAGCAGTACACAGGCATTCTTCTGATGAACATTAAAAATTGAGAGTTTCGTAGCCAATTGTTCACCCTGCTTTAATAGATGAGTTTGTCTACGTCCCTGAAATGATCCTAGGATGTTCTGTCCAATTTGCTGGCAAAATAACCTAGTTTAATTAATTGGTTTGGTTTCCAAGGGCAACTCCCAAACATGCATACACATGAATATGATAATTGGCTATGAAGGAGAAGATGCAGTGCTATAGACATCGTTTCAACATACAACAAAAATCGTTTGAAGATACAAAGGATTCGTCGATGGAATTTCTATTTTTTCAAAAAGGAGAGGACGAATTGGACTTATGAATTGAAGTCAGATTTTGTATAAAATCAACTTTAGTACATACAAGGTTTTCAAATCTATTTCATAAAGAACAAAGGTGACTTTCAGAAATCCCCCTCTCCCCACGCTGCAAAAGCGATGAAATATGTGTAATTCAAGCTCCAAACAGACGCTTTCTATCGGAAGGGCTAAGAATTTTATATTAACTGCCTCCAATTAAATCTCAGATTTTTGGAAAAGGTGAAAATTTTAATGGCCCCTCCAGAACAACCCCACTAAGCACACTATGTTACCTTCATCCTCGACTCCCACATCCTGCCTCTGAGAGATTAAAATTCTGAGTCACAAAATGAAAATAAGCATACTATACTTGCTCACCAGAAAGCCTATGGTTGGCTCACGGAAACAACAATGCTAGTAGTTTGGCAGAGCAGTAGAGATGACTGACAAGATTCTGAGCTTCTGGCTGATTCAAAGGACAATCTGCAAGCCCAATATTTGCAACCCATGGAATGATAGGAGATTAAAGAGTTTGTGTAGGAAGCAAATAATTTGAGAAAAAAATGGAGTAGTTTGCAGGCAAAGATACCGCCAGCCGGAATTAGCAGTACATAGGCTGCTGAGATGGCAGGGCCAAGCTCTTCCAGTTGAGAATTACTTATGACTATGGCTGTGAGATTTGGATTTGTTCAACCTCGCAGCAAAGCCGAATGAACTAGCATGTTAACTCTCGCTCCAATTTAACGCTGCTAGGCCGCATTTGAGTCGATGACAATAGTCATGGAAAGAACCCCTGGGGGGAGCCTGAATCAGCAGTAACAAAGAAGACGATGAGGAAGACATCCACCTCTGGCAATGCCAAATTGCCGATGACTAGATTCTCGAGTCTGCCCAACACCATCGTCCTCACTCTTCCGCTCTTTCGGAAAGCGAGTGCTAAAAGTGGGCCGCAGACCTCTCTCTCTCTCTCTCTCTCGAGTCTCAACCCAACCTCAGACCAATGAGATGATGACACATGCATACTTCTAAAGTGGGTTTTAAACTTTAGAAAATATAAAAAACATCATACTGCATAACATCCTTAACACACCATGTGTTAGATGAAAAAAATAATAATAATAACAATAATTTTTGCTGGGATGGTACGGCTTCCGGCTGCTCACCAACAGAACTCTTTAAACTTAGAGCATTGCCATCACTCTTAAGAGTAATTAAAGTTAAAAGTATATTTTTTATCAACGTGAAATGAATTTAACTTTTAACTATTTCATTCACATAAATTTTTACATTAGAATAATTATTTTTTCATTATATGACAATAAAATAATATAAGATGAATTTAGATTTAGTTATTCATATCAAATCTTCACATTAGATTATCTATTTATTCATTATATAGTAATGAATAATTAATAAATTCAAAAATACTTTAATTTTTTAATTATAAATTTATTTTATTTTATCATATTTTACTATTCATAATATTATATATTAATTAATAATCATATTTTAATTATATTTTTTCAATTGTCATTTAAAAGGGAGAAATAAATAATTGATATAAAATATATTTGATGTATGAATAGCTACTTTCAAATTTGAAAATTATTTTGGAAGAGCACTCTCATTGGATTAGCTAAAATTAAAGGACATTTTTTATGAATGCAAGAGAAATTTGACTTTTAACTATTCCATTCACATAAATCTCCACATTGGAATAGCTATTTTTTCATTATATAATAATAAAATAATATAAGATGAATTTGATTTTAATTATTCACATCAAATCTCCACATTAGATTATAAATTTATTTATTATATAGTAATGAATAACTAATAATTTTAAAAATATTTAATTCTTTTAATTATTAATTTATTTTATTTTATCATATTTTACTATTCTACCTATTATATATTAATTAATAATCATATTCTTATTAAATTAATATATCACTAACTCAAATTAATATATCAATTTCAAAAATATTTTAATTTTTTTAATTATGAAATTATTTTATTTTATCATATTTTACTATTCATAATATTATATATTAATTAGTAATCATATTCTAATTAAATTATGGATTAAAAATAGAAACTAGAAAAACATTGATGGAGACCTCGGAAGAGAGAAATAAATGATATAAAATGGATTTGATGAATAAACAGTGTCTTTCAAATTTGGAAATAATTTTAGAAGTTACTGTAGCTATATTCCAAATATTTAGAATATTGCTATTCTAATGTGATACATTTTATGGTTCAATAGCTAAATTCTTATTGGATTTAGCTTTTAGCTAATCCAATGAGAGTGCTCTGACTGCAGCTAAATAATGGAATTTAGCTAATCTATTGTGATGTCATTTTATGTTCTAATAGCTAAATTCTCAATGGATTTAACTTTTAGCTAATCTATTGAGAATGCTCTCAATGACTTAGAGTCCAACTCCAAATTTTAGCATTTTTTTTTTAGTTAAAACTCCTGAATTGGACTTGTCAAAAATATATTTGTGAAACTTTGAACTATAGTAATTTAAGAATCCTAGTCATATTTGGAGAGACACTGTAGAAGAATGATCAAATCAATATTTTATAATTTTTTCATCCAACTACCTCTTTCTTTTAATATTAATACAAAATATTAAATACAAAATATAAGTGTATTTATAAAATATTAAATTTTAATATTAATACAAGTGTATTTAAAAATATTAATTTTTAAAAAATATATTATTAAAATATATAATATTATATTACTATTGAAAGAAGCCGACTAGCCGAGCCACATAACAAGCGAAAGAATGCAAAGGATCGATCTTATTACTCCATGGATCACTCTCTTGATTCTTGAATGATCACGAAGAACAATTTTATTGCTGCTCAGCAGTAATACATATAAAAGTTATTCAAATCACTGCTTTCTTTTATTTAAGGATTCAAATCTCTCATGCGTTGAAAATTTTTAACGTTTTGCAAAATGATGAAATCCATTTAAATTCTAGACGTTATAATTCCCGACAAAAAACTCGGACAACCCAATTTATAAACAGAAATTTTTGGTACACAGACTGATTGAGGCAAGTTTTTTTTTGCTGTTTATAAAAAGTCTGCGTGTCGTCTCAGGTTATATCGAATGATTTATATGCTATGTCGAAAATTAATGTGTATTATTCGAGGCCGATTCTAACAAAGACTCGGTTGAAAGAAATTTTTTTTTACAAATTTACAGAAACAGAGGCAATCCCCGATGTTCGATCATCCTCGTTGATTAAGGACTTACTTTACTTACATAGATTACAGTCTACGGGTCTTTAGGGAACCAAGCTTCTCCGGCGAGAATAAGCCGGAGATAGAAAATATATTCTCCCGAAGACTTTTCAAGATGAATTTGGCTGAAGGCCTGAGTACGGGCGACTGGCCAAGGCAAAGTGCCGAGATGGAAAGCATGGCCTTGGCTTCTACCGGTTCATAGTCCTGAGCCAGCCGCGGATCCACCATTTCTGCTACCTCCGTATCTCCCAACGAGCGGACGTCCTTCAGCAAGGGTCTGACTATGGATGTCAAGAGCTGCCCCCTTTCCGAGCAGAATGCCTCCATCCCCGTCACAAGTTCCAGGAGGACGACTCCGAAGCTGTAAACATCGTTCTTCTTCGAGGCTATTCCAGTTTTCAGGTAGTGTGGATCAGTGTAACCGGGTGAACCCATCATCAAATGCTTCCTCCTCATGGGAGACGAAGAATATGGAGAAGATGAAGGCGGTAGCACCGTCGAAGAAAACCCCATCTTTGCAGACCCGAAATCGCAGAGCTTGCAGTTGAGGTGCTCGTCCAGCAGGATGTTTGAAGCCTTGATGTCGCCGTGTACGATCTGGGGGGTACTTTGGTCGTGCAAATATTGCAGTGCTTGCGCAAGCTGGAATGCTATTATCATGCGTCTTCTCCACGAAATCACAGGTGATTCCCTTTCTGTGCCATGGAGCTTTTCCTGCAAGCTTCCGTTTGCCGCATTCTCAAATACCATGGCCCCTTGTTCTGAAATCATGGAGATCGGATCTAAGAAATTAAGATATATTTGCCTTCAAACAAAGGAATTAAGAACAAACCAAATCACTAGACACGAATGTAACTCACCTCCGTCATCACAGTAGCCAATAAACTTGACGATATTTTCATGGCGAAGACGGAGCAGGATGTCTAGCTCCTGCTTGAATAATTGGTTGAGGCGCTCGCTGCCAAAATGGATCTTGATTGCCCCCAGCCCCAGTCCCAGACTCGAGCCGGCCGGGAAGTGAGCCAGATATACAGTGCTGAACCCTCCCGATCCAATCACCTCGGAGAAGTTCATGGTGAATCTCTCGATGTCGTCCCAATTGAATCTCTGAATGGAACCGTAATCCTTCCGCTTTTCATCATCAAGCTCGTGCCCATTGGCAGCCCGGTTCTCATCTGGGTCCTGATGATCAACAATCGCACAACTGGCCGGTCTGCGTCTAATCTTCAATCCAAGGCACTTGAGGAAGGCCATAACAAAATGCAGCAGCAAGGCAAGAAACACAAAGAATACTCGACAGTGTTGTGGGGGCTGATCAAAGTGGGTTTCTCTACGTAGTACTTACGTTTCCTGTGCGGATGATCTTTTGAAGGAAGATCGTCGGTACGTGTTGTTAATAGCAGAGCAAAGAACCAAGTAGTAGCGTTGAAGCTTGGTGTGTGGGCTCACCGAAAAAGAAAACGAAAAAAAGGGATGGACCAACATGCAGCACCAACTCCTGCAGACAGATTCAGAACCCCGCAAACCGTACGTAGTTCCAGACCCGTGCGAACGAACCTTCCTATCTTCGCCTCTACATTTGTTTACTCCTCGGAGCGGAGGTTGCCGGGGAGGCAGAATCCAACAGTGCTTCCATACCGATCGAACAAGACAATCAATCATACAAGAAAACACTCGGCCTCCCAACCTCCAGTCTTTCCTGTTCTTTCTAGGCTGTATTTCAAATCTCTAAAAAGTCAAAGGAGGATTGCCGGCTGTTCGCTCTCCTCTTTTAAGGAACACGAGGCATCGCTCAGTGGCCCACACGTTTAGTTTTGAACATGTATTAATTTGATTCTCTTCAAATTTCCCTTCCAATAATCTCTCTTCCTTAAATGGTACCACGTCTCCCTCCCAACGAATCCATTGTACTGAAGGTTGTGTCTATTGTCTTCTGTGTGTATATATCTTATATATAATAAGTGCTAATAAGTAAGCAGTTCTTGATTTATTATTTTTTTCTTTTTTATCCCTTCTTTTACATTTATTTTCCTTTTGTGTCCCTTCATCTGTCTTTTTCTCCTTTAGTGAATTTACAATTTCCTGCTTTTTTTTCCTCCCATTTTCCACATATTTTTTGAATTTTCTATAAGATTCTGTATTTTTTCTCTCCCGTCTCCCCACTGCTTCCATCTAGATTTTTTTTTTCTCTAGTCTTCCCACCGCTTCCTCTAATTTAAACGGTTTTGTTTTTATCAGATTGTAATTTTTATTTTTAGTGTTTTCCACCGCTTCCATCGCTTTCTGCTACGAGTAGAAATCATATTCGTCTTCTTTATTTCCTACAGTTTTGCTCTTATCAGATTGTGATTTTTTTTTTTCTGTTAGAAGCTTTCACCGCTTGCCGCTTCGTTACCTACTATAAATAGAATGCTCCCGTTACAACATTAATCACAAATCTGATTCTCGATTTGGGTTCTAAATTTGCCACTCAGCACTCCAGTTTCAGAGGTATGTCTTTTTATGTTCATTGTTCCCTTTTTTTATATTCATTATTTTGAACTAAATATTTCTGACTATTTCTTCAGTTATTTATTTATATGCAATAATTCATTGTTAGAAAAAAAAATTAAAACAAAAGAAGAACAATAAAAAGTTACATTAATATTAGGAATAAGAAATCCAAATTTAGTTAGTGACTTTCAAAATCAACTAGGTATGTTTCAGTTTGTATTTGTGCTCAATTAAGTGTGAACTTTTCTATGCTTTAATGAAAACACATGTTAAAAAAAAATTAAATTACAAACTAAAAAAAAAATTAGCTTGGATTATTTCAGACTCAATACTTACAGACTAAAATTATATCGTAAATTCATAACATAATAGACATTTACGTGACAAAGAAAGTAGAAATTGCAATTAAAAAAAAGGAAAAATCTAATTGTAAGTGATTATACGCACACATTCGAAATGATTGGTCAGAAAGTATATTTTATTGAAAACAGTGCTAATTTGAATTTAGAATATGAAGGCAACAACATTAGTACACAGATTAGTACGCAAACTTGCTTGTACATAGCAAAACTCTAAAAAAAATTCCAGCTACAAATAATAATGTAAAAACTAGAAATTACAACTACAAAAAAAAATCTGTAAATAGAGTGGGTCGTTCTTTATATGCAATATATAGATTAAATGTTATATAATATATATAGACGCACTCACTTTGTTTATATATAGCACTCATTATTTATATGCAATATATAAATATTTGGATTTACATCTTAGGAATAACATCTCCGATTTCAGATTTAAGATAATAACAAAAATGAATAAATAAATATGCACATTTGACAAGCAAATAATATTACCATATCAGACAATAACATCAAAGATTTCAGATTTGAGATAATAACAAGTCTAATAGATCAACAACAGATCCAGAGATGTACAAAAAAAAAAAAAAAATCTATACTTTTACAAACACAGGTTCTAAAATAAAAGAACAAATAAAATTGTTCAGATGTAGAGAATACCTATTGAGATCCATAAACATCTGTTAAGTTCTCTAGATAACAAAATAAATGAAGGAAAAGAAGTATATGACCAATAACAACAATAAGAGTTAAAAAAAAATCCAAAAAATAAATAGAACAGAAAGAAATCGAAATATATCGGAGAGCAAATTTGAAGCAAAAAATTCTCAGATCTATAGTGAAGTGGCAACCAATGTATGCCATATTCATCATTTCTGTTGGACGAAGAAGACTGTAAATGTGAAACAGGCCGCTATGATCAAAGAGACAGAGATAGTGTGAAATACAACGAGAGACATAAACAAACATGCACAACACAAATAAACATGCACAATATAAAAAAAATAAATACATAAGTTCATAAGATAAATCCTTTTAGACGATTCCATAAAAAAACAAGAAATAAACATAAATTGAAAAAAGAAAAAAACTAAGAACACAGATCTGAACATGGTCTCTTCAAGTGTCTGAAGATCTGTTCCGATCTTTAGGGAAATAAAAACAAAAGAAAAAAGGAATATAAATCAACTTAGACGTGTAATTTAACTACAGATGCAAGACATAAAATGGGAAGGAGGAATCGGAAAAAAATGCTAACAAGTAAAGTGCAACAAATAAATTAATGGTAACAGAAATAGATATGAAAAATATTTTCCAATTTTTTTCGTATGAAAAAAATATTAAACCTATATGTTTCAAGATCTAAAACATATAACCTAAGAGTAATAAAACAACAAATAAATATCATATTGAACCAAACAAAAGTGAAAAAATGTATATACAAACAAAAAGAGGTAAATATTAAAATTTCCAGATCCGAAAAACAGATCTAGAGATATGTAGGGATTTGAAAAAAAAAATAACCCTGCAACCAAAATAATCACTAAATCAACCCAGAACACAAAAACAAAAGTAAAAAACAAAACAAAAAATGAAACATTTCAGATAGAAACTTATATTTGTGTGGGTTGACAAAAAAGTATTTATGCGAAATAAAGAAACGACCATAGAGAAAGAAACAAAACAGATCAGGAAGAACAAACTAACATACAACAAGCGAAAAAAAAAAAAAAAAAAAAAAAAAAAAAAAAAAAAAAAAAAAAAAAACATTAAAGATGGAGGTTCAAATTCGTAGGGTCGCAAAAAAGAACATTGTGAAAAATCAGAAAATACAAAGAAAGACAGAGTTAGCGGTTTTTTACAAATCTCCAAATCTCTAAGCATTCGAAGAAAAAAAACATGCCCCTGCAACCAAAATATGAGGAACCATGAAAAACCCTAACGAGAGAGGGTCATTGTTGCGAAAAATATACAGAGTTGGAGATAAATTAAAGCTTGATATGAAGAGATGAGAGAAAGAGAAGAAGAAAAGTGAGAAAAAGAAAAGGGAGAGAGAGAGATGGGAAGAAAAATCTGGAAGAGGCGAAGAATGAGAGGAAGAAAGGTGAGAAAAATAAATAAAGGGAGGTAGAGAGACGGGAAGAAGAATCTGGAAGAGGTGACGAGAGAAAAATAATGAATTTATACAGGCTGGCATTGAGTTAGGGGTTTTTTCCTCAAAACGGCGCCGTGTTGATTTGGGATGGGTCGGCTGGATGAGTTTTCCTCAAAACAGTGCCGTTTTATGGTTTGGGCTGGTGGATGGGTTGAGCTCCATGAATGATTACGGGCTTAGATATATTGGGCCACTTTATCTTCTTTTTTTTGGGCTTCATATGATACAAAAACTCATTGTTATGTGTTTGTAAAGCTAGCTACTAGCAAATATTTTATTTAGAGTTTTGCTACACAACCTCCACCACACTCCACATTTTTTTTATTTTTTTTTTGAGTTTATTCTTTTTAAATTATTTCAAATTTTCTATTAATTATTCATATAATAAATATTTAATAAAAGAAAAAATAAATAAAAATTAAAAATAATGTGGAGTGTGAAATGTGGAATGTTAGGAGGTTGGGAAGATTTATTCTTTTATTTAGGTATATGAATTGTAAATAAAATTGTATTAAGGATTTAAAATGTCAAAAAATTAAAATTCACATTGTTATAAAAATAAAAATAAAAACCACGAATGGGCTGGATTGAAAGATAAAAGAAAAAAAAAAGTAGTTTAAAAATAAGATAAAAAAGGTTATTTTTATGAGAAATCTCACTGTTGAGATTTTTATAACTATAATAAAATGGTTGTTTGTTTACTTGTTGAGATTTTTCGAAATCTCACTGTGATAGTTTTTACTTCCATTCCCCACCCGGCACCATTTTCAGCGCAAAGTCGGTCGCATGCATACATTTCATAATTGTAACTTGGTTCTTGTAAGTTGTTGTATTATAATTATAAATATTATGCAGATTATGTGTATAATATGTATTGTAAACAAGAAAAAAAAATTATGAAAACATAAACATAAATCTGTACTCCATTTATGGTTAAGATTTCTATATTATGGTTATCAATATTTTGCACATAACATATGTGATTTTTTTATGATAAAAAATAAAATCTTAAAATATAGATGAAACTCTATCCATTAATATTTAAAATTAAGAAATTGTATAAATCTAAATTATCATTTTGTTATTTATTGTGGATTGACAAGTAACCAATTTTCTTTATTTTTTCAATTGGGCACACGTGCAATGCACGTGTCTGCCCTTACTAGTATATATATATATATAAATTAGATTATTAGACTTAGAAGAGGTTTGGATTGGGAGATGAGTTGAAATGGTTTATGAATAGTAGAATAAAAGTTAAATTATTTATTATATTTTGTGTGAAAATTTGGAAAAGTTGTTTTAGAATTTGAAAAAGTTCGAATTGTTTATTATATTTTGTGTGAAAATTTAAAAAAATTGTAATGATGAGTCGAGGTGGGTATTGAATTCAAACCTCTCCTTAGTCACTTAAAATGTTTAAAAAAAAAAAAAAAAAGACTTAGTCACTTAAAAGATGAAATAAATAGAAATATAATCGAATTTTATAATATTTCTTAAATTTTAAAATTTAATATTATCTAAATAATTAACACACAAGTATCTAATGCCCATATACCACACATTATTTACGTATCTTAATTTAGTCCCGTTTAGATATAAGAAGTGTTTTATCTTATCTCATTATTACAATTTTTCTAAATTTTCATATAAAATATAATAAACAAATTAATTTTTTCAAATCTCAAAACAATAATAATATTAAAAAATATTATTCTAAAAATATTTTATTCAACTTTTAACTTTCATCTCAACTCACTATCCAAAGAACACTTTAGTTTAAAAGATAAATTTTAAAACTTCAATATTATAAATCAAATTTAAATCTTTATGCACAGATTTGATAATAGAATAAATCTTCATAAATAATAATTAATATTTTAATAAAGCTATAGAATCCTATTTAAGAAATTTAAGCAAGAATTATAAAAGGTAGTGCTACTATGCCACCCAAGTTTGTTCGGTTTGCCCTAGTACAAATTGTACTCTTTTTTTCTTTGACTTTTTATTTCAAACATTTACTAAACATGTTTAAATATTTTTTAAAAATAATAAAAAAATATTAATATACTAATAGTGACTTCTTTAACTATTAAATAAAAATAAATCTTAAAAAATAAAATAAAATACATCAACAGTTAAATTAAATTGAAGAGACAAATTCAATAAGCATAAATATGATTTTCCATTTGCAAAAGTTATAGCAATTTGGTCAGAGGTTCTTTTCGATTTTTTTTTTTAAATAATTCTGAGTTCAGATAACGCAACAAGTGATGCGACAAGTGTCCACGCCCTGAGAGAAGGGAAAGAGCAAACGAAAAACCTTTAAAAAAAATTAATAACAGACACACAACATATTATATAATATATTACATAATAATATTATAAAATGAGAATATTTTTATAAAATAATATTATTTTTATAATATATTTTATAAAAATATCTCATTTAAAATATAGTTGGAGGTAGAAGATTTGATGCATGTTTCATGTGTGTGTCAAGGTGGTTTCATATCCTTATAAAACACGTCATGTCTCAAACAACTCGATCGTGGACAAACAGAATCTATTCTTTCATTTGTGGACAAACAGAATCCTTTTTTTGTTTTTTTAAATTCTCCATGTCCTTTTCTCTTCGATCCAGCATTCATTTTCTTTTTTTTTTTATTCTAATGGAATATAACTTGATGCGATGACATATTATTTACCAAACATTTTGGTGTTATATGTAATTATATTGTTATTTATAATTTTACTTACAATAATACTCTTTTGTTACCTTTTTTTTTTTAATTTAGATTTCATGATTTTTAATATATCAATAACTGACATGTGAAGAAATAAGTTTTTTATAAATTTTTCTGAAGTACATTTAGCATTTTCATTTTCTTAAATGACAAGTGTTGTTTATAGACATTTAAGGCATGTTTGGAGTTGCGTTAGGAGTCTTAAAAAATGGTTAAATAACCTTAAAAACTATTTAATGAAAAAATTAAGTTTTATGGATGTTATATATTAAAGCATTTTTTAAAAAAGTACTTTTGAATAAAAGTTTCAAAATCCTCAAATGTGCTTTTCAGATAATGTGAAATGTAGTTTGAGTTTTAAAAAGACTGTTAATGAGCAAAAAGACTCATACAACTTTCAGATAATTACAACTTTCAAATTTTTAAGAATATAATCATAATTTTTAAAAAATTAAATAATCATAATTTCTACATCAGAAATCAATTTTTTAATTTGTTTTCAAACAAATATAACATGTTTGAAAGTACTCATATGATTACCAAAGAGTAAATAATTGTTTAATAGTATAACTTATTACTTAAGCTATAAGCCCTAAAACTATAAACTATATTTCTCACCGCAATCTCAAACATGTACTTAATATAAGAGATACACTTTTAGCCACAAATGAATTTTATAAAAATAAATTCACAAATTAATGTAGCTTGATGTGGAACGTTAGATTGAAAAGTTATTTTTATTATAAAGTAGATTTAACATATCATATAAAACCATATGAGCATGTGGGTTTATTTTTGTGAAATCTGTTTTTTATAACTATAACACTTATATTAATACAATTAATGTTCGGCAATCAACAATCAATACGGGTATTTCATATAGTTACTATTAGTCTTACAAATGAAAGAGATAAATATATGAAATAGGTATAATTACAATATTTATAATTGTTCGCATGAATTTTTCAAACAATATCATATATTTAATAAATATTCACTTTAGGTCCACATTAAATACCTAATAAATATTTTACTCTAAGTCCTAAATTTTGAATAACCATAAGAAATTCAAAAGGACCCATATTCACCCCAGTTTAATACCATTTATTATCAAATATACAAGTAAGTATCAATTAAATAGTATTTTAAATTACAAGAAAAACCATAATTTTATATTATATATAAGATGAGATAAGTCATGATCTGCAAGACCATGGAGTAATGCTACATACAGTCGTGAAATGCACAAACGCTGTGCAGTCGCTTTGAAAAAAAGTAAGATCCACTATTAAAAAATTAATTTCTTTTTATGTGGATCTCATATTTATTCATTTTTTTCAAAGTGACTGCATGACCATTGTACACTCACGACTGTAAGTATTATTTCTCGTGTATATATATATTATTTTTTTATAGAAAAAATAAAAATAGGATAGTGTCAAGTAAATATTGTAAACTTAATATAAGAATATGTTTCATATAATAAAAAGTTATTATTGAGTGTAACATTGACAAAAGACAACACGTTTAAAGTAGCACTTAAACTTGGTAAATGCTAGAACTTTCCTAGTGCACCTTGTTACGGATGGGGACCCCACTTGTGTACAATTAGGCGAGTTATGCTGTTACAAACGAGACAAATCAATTTATAAAGTTTTTTATTGACCCGCTACACACATCTTGATAGTGAAGTTTAACCATGTCTTTTCACACAAGAGTAGTGCTACAATCTTAAAATTTTTTTACAAAAGTAAACTTATAAATTAAGATGAATTCATATGATATGTTATATCTAATTTACAATAAAAATAACTTTACAATCTAACGTATCACATCCATTTACGAGTTTAAATCAGTTATGACTAGAGAAGTGCTAGATTCATGAATAAATCTCATAAAAATAAATTCACAAACTGAATTAGTTTAAAGTGATATGTTGAATTTACTTTACAATAAAACTTAGTATCGTACGTTTACTTATAAGAAAAACAATATAATGTATTGTATCATGCCACATTTATAGAATTAATTTGTACACGAAGTATACCTCTTAGTAAGTATATCATGTCTATAAATATTAAGTGAAATAATATCTACCAAATTTGTAAATAACATAACTGAAATAACTGACACTTAGTTGATCTCAAAAAAAACAAAAAACAAAAAACTGACACTTAGAAGTGTCTCTACGTGTCATTTATTTCTCGCGTTGTTTTACTAGTACTATCAATGCAATCATATTCTTGGTCTATAATAATAAAGAAACAACAAAAATGTTGTGTAAAGTCACATATTTTTTACACATTTTATTTTTATTTTTTATTTTTGAAATGAACTTCTCATTGATAATAACATATCAATTACATAATTTGTCAAATAAGACATTACCTGAGATAAACTTACGACTCTACTTGATCTTAAAACTAAACTTAGCTAGTTGGTGTGCAACACCATTTCCTGCTCTCAATACACATGCAACCTTCAAATCTTGTCTTCTCTTAAGTAGTTCTTTGATATCATCCACTACTTGCCCAAACCAAAGTCAATTCTATTCTTTACTATTTACTGCATTCACAACACCTTGTGCATCACCTTCAAATACTACATTGTAAAACTTACGTTTATAGCATAAAATCATTGCTCTATATAATGCCAAACATTCGGCTAGCACTGGTTTGGAGTTACAACTCTTTTTAGCAAGGAGTGAAACCAAAACTTCTCTTTCATAGTTTCGAACTATGACTCCAATTTCCATTTTCTTAACATCTTCACGTAGTGCAGCATTCCAATTGGCCTTAATGTAACCTTCTGATGGCATTTTCCATGTTCTAGTGTTGTTGGTACAAGTCCCTCCTTAATCCTTGCTGACCTTCTTGCCTTCTCACCTGTGCTGCCTTAAACTCTTCCATTAGCTCATCAATTCCAAGTACAAGTCTTTTTGGATCAATCATTCTAACTTCAAACAAAAATTTGTTCATTCTTAGCCAGATTTTCCTCAACATAACAGCAACCCAACTGAGAGTAACATCATTTAGTGTCTCTGTACACCTTATCCAAAGCTCTAAAAAATTCATTTCATTTACATTCCATTTTTGCACTAAGTTTACTGCATCATTCCATATGTCATTAGACGCAACACATGTACCTGTTTCTTATACAGTTTCTGTCTTGTTGGCAACACACCTTGACAAGCCTTCCACATGAAGCTCTTCACAGTCCCTCCAATTTCCATAGTTTCTTCCGAACACTTTTCCAAACCACTCTTTATAAAAGACTCTTCATGCTTCATATGTTTCTGATTTAGAGCAGAATAATAAGCATTCCTTACACTGAAAGTCTCATCACCAGTATATCTCTAATAACTCTTGTCGGGTCCTCCAAGGAAATTAATAGAAACATTACAAATCTACTCTGCCTCTTTCTTATTGAACATTTCAGCTATTAACTGCTCATTCCAGCTGTGATGCTTCTCATTAATCAACTCATTCACTCTTGCATCTCGGTCCATCACTTTTTTAAATATAAAATAATTATTTTGATAAATTATATTAATTAAATACATAAAAAATACGTAAAAATGTTTTTATATAATATAGCTGGATCATAAAGTCGACTATACTCGAAAATACATCTTTCTTACATAGAGCCACGAGTGACGAGGTTGTGCAAAATCATTTGTTTGAGTCCACAACTACTCCGCAGCCCGTACATACCAAAGTATAACGTCAATATTCCGGCATATAATTTATTTTACAAGCTTTTATATAATTATGTTTTAAATGAAGGACATTTTTATAAAATAAATTATATAAATAATATTATTTTATATAAGTAATCTCATTTTAAAATATAATTATATAAAAAAATTATAAAAGAATTTTACATATATCATTACAGCATTACTCATATTTAAGAGTTTCTCTGCTAAATAGACAGATTTTCGCAAATTTTTACATGATGATGTTCGCAAATTAGAGTAACATAGAGTACAAATTCTAAATAGACAGATTTTGTACAAATCTTTTATAAAAACATGATTTCACACTAAAAAAAATTAAATATTTTACAAAGAGAATGTATAAGGTGTGGATGGTCATGGATATTGAGTTGAGATGAAAGTTTATAGTTGAATAAAATATTGTTAAAATATTATTTATATTTTATAATTTTAAAAATTAAATTATTTATTATATTTGGTAGAAATTTTTAAAAAATTATAATAATAAAATAAAATAAAATAACAGGAGTAAGATGGATTCACACTCCAAATCATTTGGGAGGCAAAATGAGGTAGTTCAAATTGGTATGGTTTCCCAGGTCAACTCCGAAACAAACTTGCATCGGCCCTATGATTGTTGGCTATAAAGGAGAAAGGTAACGTAACAGTGCTAGAGAAATCGATTTCAACGTGAACTAATAATTGCTTGAAAAAAAGAGACAATTGATGGCCCCTTTATTTTCAAAAAGAAAAAGATGAATTGGACTTCTGAATTGTTCTTCAGATCTTGCCTCCCACAAATCAAAATCCCAGGTTTATAGAATGAAATCACAAACACAATGTGCTTGCTCCCTCACAGAAACGACAATGCTAGCAGTAGTCTCGCAGAGCAGTAGTCTCGCAGAGCAGTAGAAATGATTGACATTATTTTTCTACAGATGCCATTAAAGCCGCCCTTTGGTAAATCCTCCGAAAAATGTTCCCTTTCTTCCTGATTCTGCATCAGCAAGCTTAATCTGCATCACCTAGAATGATAAAGATTTAAGAGAAATTAAGGGGTTTAAAGGCAAAATTAAAAATACCGCAGCCCAGAAACAGGTGTCCACAGGGTTGCTGCAAAGATGGCAGGACCAAGCTCTGCCAGTTGAGAATTGCAGAAGAAAGCTGCGGGATTTTGATATGCGCATCCTCGCAGCGGAGCCGAATGCGTACATGGAATGGGAGGAGGAGAAATGCGGGAAGACAAGAAACGTTGCGTTTGGTTGAAAGAAGAAGAGGGAGAAACGCGAACCAAAGCAACGCCAGCACGGGGACGCAATGGTTCAAGTTCAAAATCTCGACCTCAAAGGCATGCCAGCAGAGCAGTAGCGGAGGCTCTCTTTAAATTTCGATAAAAAAGAAAAAACAAAAGGACTCACAATCCAAGAGAAACTCCAGAGATAGAAACAGAGACAGAGACCGGAAACGAAGCGAAATCCCCTTTCCGGAGGCGATTTCCTTCGCCCTGAACGTGATAATCGTGGATGGCGAACGGTGGAAATGAACGTTGGGGGACTATGACGGTGTTGAAGATGAACCTGAACCGCACCGTGACGACGCCCTACCATAACAATCGCCGAAGCCGTCCGTGGAGTCATAGCCGCACGCGTACTGCCCTCGTGGCCGTCGTGGCGCTCCTCCTTTCCACCGCCGCCTGGCTCTCTCTTGTCTTTTCCGGTACCACCACCCACTGCTGGCACCGGTTCAAGGATTGGGAAGGCAGCCCCCATTCTCTCCATTGGGCCTGGAGAAACCGTCGTCGTTCCCATCTTCCTTCTTCTTCAGTCTTCTCCTCGCCACCGTTGCGGCATCAGTTTTCCCCTCGCAATCGCACCCGGGGGGATGATTTGTCCCTACGACACGTCGTGTTTGGCATAGCCGGTTCCTCGCGGCTCTGGAAACGGCGCAAGGAATTCGTGAGGCTCTGGTGGCGTCCTCACGATATGCGGGGCCACGTCTGGCTGGAAGAGGCGGTTCCTCGCGAAGAGGGGGATGATTCCTTGCCTCCCGTCATGGTTTCCGAGGACATATCTCGCTTCCGCTACACAAATCCCACCGGCCACCCTTCTGGACTCCGCATTTCCCGCATAGTCACCGAGTGCTTCCGCCTGGGCTTACAGGATGTACGCTGGTTCGTTCTGGGAGACGATGACACCGTTTTCAATGCCGATAATCTCGTCGCTGTTCTCCGCAAGTACGATCCATCCGAGATGGTTTACATCGGGAGCCCATCAGAGAGCCATTCTGCCAATACCTATTTCAGCCACTCCATGGCTTTTGGCGGTGGTGGGATCGCTATCAGCCGCCCGCTGGCCGAGGCACTCTCCAACATTCAGGATGACTGCCTCGACAGGTATCCCAAGCTCTACGGAAGTGATGATCGACTCTATGCCTGCATTTCTGAACTCGGCGTTCCCCTAACAAGGGAACTTGGCTTCCACCAGGTTTGATTCTTCTTCCATTTTTATACAATCCCTTCACTTTTCATTTTGATACACGGATTTAAGAAGTTTTGGGGAAAATAGCAAATGATGTTATCTGCTGCAGTGGGATATTCGGGGTGATGCACACGGTCTTCTATCCTCTCACCCCATTGCCCCTTTTGTCTCAATTCACCATGTCGATGCTGTTGATCCTTTTTATCCGGGTTTGAGCTCACTGGAGAGCTTGAAACTCTTTGCAAAGGCCATGAGGCTCGAACCCAGAAGTTTCTTGCAGCGATCAATCTGCTATGACCGAGCACGTAGCCTCACTTTTTCAGTCTCACTTGGTTACGTGGTTCAAGTTTTCCCAAACATCGTTCTCGCCCGTGAACTGGAACGTTCAGAGCTCACCTACTCTGCATGGAACAAAATACGTGAGAGGAACGAATTCGACTTCGACACTAGGGATCCTTATTCATCTGTGTGTAAGAAACCTATCCTTTTTTTCTTGAAAGATGTAACAAGACAAGGTAATGCTACACTGGGTTCATATGCGCGGGCCAGAGGAAGAGAAGATTTGAAGAGGAAAGTTATCTGCTTTCCACGTTCGGTTCCTCTCCGCTATGTGAGCAATATTCAGGTCGTTGGGTATCCACTGAGCAAGAATTGGCATTTGGTGTGTGTTTCTTTCTCATAGCATTTTCTATCGTTGTGTAATGTTTTTTTTTATCAGTATAAGAAAAGATTAGACAAGAATATGAGAAGTTCGGTAAGCAGAATAGTTGACACAGCCAAGTTGTGCAATGTTAACATCGGTTTTTCCATTTTTACTCAACTTTTTTGACTTGGACTTGGATTTCAGTTCTATTGATCTTTCGAGTTTCGACTGTGGTTGGACAGGTACCTCGTCGGTTATGTTGCAAATTGAATCAAACCTCTGAAGAAGGTCTTAGATTAACAGTTGGACAGTGTGGGAAGGCAGTTTTTAGTTCTGTCACCGATTTTGCTTGACTATTGGCTAGGATAGAGGCGCTTCTGTCTACTCTTCTGCTGATTTGGATATATGAGAACTACCTGAGGGGGGGGGTGTCTTCATCGTCGTTTGTTTTGTAATGCTGAACCCATTGACTACTGTCTTTCAACGGTCATGTATCATCTGAGATCCGACATTTGACAATACATTCATTCTCATAGAGTGCAGATATGAGGGTACTATGTTCACAAAGTTCAGTTGAAGACAAGTATGCGACCCTTCATCTCGGGAACTAGCATTGTTTACCATCATTTTTTTCCAGAAGGTATTTAATCATGAGATAAGATTTAACAGATGGGAATTAAAAATGATGTGAGAAAAAATCGTATAGTTTTACAGCGTAAAAATGCTTTAGTTTGCGATGAGTTTCTTATTCTGTGGGATTTTTTTCCCCGAGTTTTGCCAAGTGGTGGAATTACATTCACTCAACTGCTTTTAAGAGGAAATGATCTTTTTTGGACTTTCCAGTTAAATAAAGAGAATTAGATTATTGAAGGCCTTCCTTCGAAGAATAGGAGACTTTTGGGAGGGGGAATTTATTACCATCAGAGTTGCATACATACTACTTGATGTTGGCTTTATAGATTCTTTTTATATTGGAATGATTAGCCATATCTAGGGCCACATATCTTGTAGACAGAGAAGTTGAAGAGTTTGAGTGTCCATAAGTCAAATCTGTGTTTGTGAAACTAGTGAGATCTTTTAACATTTATTGACCAGAGCACCTTCTTTCAAATGATGATAAGGAAAACAAAATATGTTTCACTATAACATATCTACAATAGTCAGGGATACGTGTGTGTGTGCGCGCGCAAAGAAATATCAACCTTGGTTCTGCCAAGTTTGAAACATTTTGATGCTAGCCTGCCCAATGTATTGACTGGCATCGGATCAGGTTGGTTCCATTCGATTTGACCAAGTTATAGCTGCAACAGCCCACTGAAACTAGCTTCTGCAGTGGACTTCCATCTATAGTTTTACTGATTTTTTTAAAAGTGGTTTTAACGATTTTTTTAATGATAGTTTAATTCGACAATTAGGTGTAGATACAATGATTTTGATGTTAATTCCTTTTTTTTGGAGCTTTTATGACTCAGAATTTTGTCTCTTCATAGTCTGAAAAGTTTTAGAAGTTGAAACCTGTTAACTGCAAGCAATTGTGGAGGGTGTATATGTTTCCTGGCCATTTGTATATTGCTATGACTTGTATGGTACATGTTATAGTATACAAACTCAAAGTTTGGCGTCCCATGAAAGTTAAGATGATGTAGGAGAGTAGGAAAGAAATTTTAGACGGCAGTTTAAAATGTTTTTAATTTTCAACAAACAAAAAGTTTAACTGGTGTCTGGTTGTTGGAAAAGATTATGTGGGTCTACTCTTTGCAATTGGTTCCTTACAAAATTCTTGAATGATAGTTGATGAAAGAATAACCGCATTGACTTAGGATCTTCCATTGATGTTATAGGCGTGATTAGAGAAGATTTTAGGCTCACACTTCTCGGCTTATTTAAGCATCACGCCTAGATTCTAGGCTCACACAACTGATTTGATTTTCTGCTCAACCGTATATCGTTGATTTTGTTATGAAATTACTCAAAACCGTTCTGTGCTAAGGAAAGCAAGTAATGCAAACAAAAGCATAACAGAAGGGAGGAAAAATAGTAGTGTAAATCAACTGTGCTAATTTAATAAATAGTTTTCTTTTTACTGTGCCGATAGTCCCGTCCCTTTTTCATTTCGAGGGGAAGAGGGTATTTTGTTGAATGTTGTTATAATGCATGGTGCGCAAGCTTGAGACCTTTGTTATTTTTATTTTGTTGTTGTGGGTTCTGAGTGGTTCATGCTATGTTGAATACCATCAGTCCCAAACATGAACTTCTGTTGATACTTTAAATGACGGCAGAGAATCCATCCTAACTAATATTTTGTGCCTTGATACTTATTGAGCATGAAGCATTATTTCTGTGGCTTGAGATTTTATTATTTACCTAGTTGGTGAGCTCATGCGTCTAGTGATTTTGCGACGTAGGGGCCATTGGGGAAGGAGTTCAGCCATCTTTGAGTCGATCATGCCTTACTGCAGTTGCAGAGTGATTGAAAAAGTTGAGAGCTAGAGATCTCAAAGGTCACTCGCGCTGGAAAGGAATAGGAGATTGGTTGCAACCCCTAATTTTGTTTTCAAATAACCAAATAGTTTCATCAGGGAGGCTTTGTATGTTTTGACAGTGTGTCTCAGTGAGGTGGCGGTTTCATGGTGTTGCCTGGTTAATTGGCATTTGAGGTTGCTAAAAGAATAGATGAGGCTGAAGCAAGTGGCTTTTCTGTCTTTGGTTGAGATGAAATGTGGGAATATATATGTTTCATAGGTGAGCAAAACTAGGGGTCTTGGTGGGTTCATGCAATGAAAGCTAGTTTTATGGCACCTAAGAGGGTGTCAAGGTATGAGATTGTTCAATGCCATGCTACTCTGTTACGCTGGGAACTTTTGGGAAAAAGTGGGATAAATGTGGCCAACATAAGCCATTACTGGTTCATATATACAGCTGCAACTTGTAATATCATGTGTGGGGCTTGTGCTGATAATAAAGTTGATGCTTGGGAAGTTGTTGAGACTCATCAATGAAGTAAGAAATAATGCAACCCAAGTTTGAGACTGATTAATACTGGGTTACGACAATAAAAGAGAAAGTGTAACTAGATTGGTTGCCTTCTTACTGATTGGAGCAGTAATTATATGAGCAGTAATTATATGCTAAAGATAGTTCAAAAGATAGTACTGCGCTTGGTAGTATAGTTAAGTCTAGCTGGCATAACTATTAGCAGATTCTGTTCTTCTGTGTAGTTAGATTGGTCAATGATTAGTTAGGAAGCTAGAGAATTTTTCTGGTTGATGCAGGTCAGATCACATTGTGTGTATACATATAAGCTTTTGTACTGTTGATTAATTACTGAGAAGTAAGTTTTCATGTTCACATAATATCTCTCTCTTCTCTTCGTTGTGTTTATCTGTTCTTCTTCTTCTTCTTCATTATCATCATCTCCTTTTTCTTCTCGCATACAGTTGCATTGTTGATGTAGACCTTCCTTATTTGTTGTCATTATAGCATCTGTAAATGTATGCACTGCCACTTGAACAAGTTGTTTGAGTTCAGTCAGTTTTGGTCGACAGTGAACTCAAGATTGGTACGTTCTAACCATATGGAAGTTGACTAAAGATACACGTGGAGGTGTTTTAATCTGGGCTGCATTCTATTGCAGGAACTGTGGGGTTAACATTTGCCGAGGAAAAAAAGACGGGGGGATATCAGTTTCAAAGCAATAATCTGTGGGGTCCTGTGCATGTTCTGATTTGCTGCGGCAATTTATTGTAGGTCTGGTTTTTATGTGCTTGAAGATGACATTCTCTTGTTATTAGAGGAAAGTGAATGTGGACAGTGAATTTCCTTCCATCCTGAATATAACCTTTTGTTAATTGTAAACTTAAACGCCTTTAATGTTTCAATTTCTTCAGCTCGGGATGAGCTGTCGATTTCCTGTGGACTCTCTTCCTCTTCCCTTTGCAACAGGGGAAATCTTGTACTTTGCTGGTATGTGAAAGGGAGAATGAAATGATCATTCAGCTTTTCAGATGAAAAAGAAAACAACTGCCCTATGACAAATTCAGCCTTCTACTTAAACCAGGCTTGGAAACAGGGGTGGCCATAGTTATAAGAAGAAAGCGATGCATTAATCACTATTCACTCTCACATCCCACACCTATAACTTTTTTATAAGGTGTGGGAGTGTTTTTCATAAAATGTGAGGGTGTGGGATATAGGGTGGTGAATAGTGGTTGACGAAGAAATTTTTTCTAGTTATAAAAACCGGATGGATCCGCAACATCGGGAAAGGAAGGGTTGAGCATGGGGTCACAAAAAACATGATCATCAACGACCATGGGTAGATCGATTCAGTTTTACAGATAAGCAAACCAATACCAAAAATTGAGGGTGAACCCTTTACCAAGTTGGAAACTTGACACAGGAACGCCATCGTGCCCTTCAAAAAACAGCACTCAGGTTCGTTAATTTCGTAGGTCAAGAAACAATGCATGTGTAAAAAAAGAATTTATATTTTATGCAAGCCCGACCATTGGGTTCGTTCATTCATGGGCTGCACTGCAATTAAAAAAAAGGCCCTCCATCTCGAGAGGGTGTGTATATACTTATAGTGAGTGGTTTTGTTTTTCAATCCCAAAGTGCCATTTTTTGTGGGGGCTAAAGACGTCACACTTTCCAGCCTACACGCACGCATCAAGCCTATTCCGAGTACAATCTCCACAAAAACAGATCGTTTCCAAATTTAACAAAGGAAAAAGGTCTGGAGAGCCTCTGCAGTCTGCAGTCTGTACTGGGAGAGAGAAAGAGAGAGATGACACGTAAAACTGGGCATAAAAAAGGAAAGTACGTACTGAAATAGAGAGAGAGAGAGTAAAAAAAGGTAGGAGGCAAGAGGCATGTGCAGGGGACGTGGGCATAAGATGCCCTGCAGTTAGGGGTTGAAACGCTTCACACGTTCTTACCACCATCTCCTTACTCGGCCCCGCCACACCCACACCTTCTACAGCTGTACCTTTCTGTTCCTGTCTGCCTCTATCTATACCTTTGGATGCTTTTTTCCTTTTCTTTTTTTTTTTTTTAAATAATTTTATTAACCAACTACTGAAAATAAAATAAAATAAAAATGATTCTCATCAGTTACTATTCACTATCCCAATGACTCAATCCCACACCCTATAAAAAACACCTTAAATTATAAGTGTGAGGTAGAAAAGTAAATAGTAGTTGATGCATAGCATTTCTCAATAAAAAATTACTTAAAATACAACATATTAACAAGTATGATTGAAAAAAAATTAAATAAATAACAAAATGATAGAAATACACTTACAACTCATTTATAATTTATTTTAAAATCAACCAAATCAATCATGCTACTTTATTAAAAATTAATTTTTATTTTATAAAACCACCCTCCATTTCATATAAGGTGGTAAGATGATTGTAATTAATTTATCATTTTTCATAACATGCAAAACATTTTTCTCTATATTTATTTTTTGTTCTCACACTCGTAGTTTGCGATGCTATTTCACATTCAATTACAAAATGATCGACCAAATTCACCTCCATTTCTCTGGTTTTAATGTGTTTTTTGCTTATTATTCTTTTTATAATACAATGAATTAGCAATGCGCTTGTACTCATAGTCGATTCCAAAGGAAAGTTATTCGGTTGGAAGAGAGTTCCGAATGTAGGCATAATATGATGGGATTCCGCTATTATTTAAAAACAAAAAGGAAATGAAAAAAAAAATATTTTTCATGTCAACTATTGCATTTTTTTTAAAATTTATTCATTCTAAATTGATAGACATATATTTTTTTTTACAATTTTTTATACAACAATGCTTTAAATTAGAGGTATTTTTATAATACAACTTATAAAAATAATAAATACTCTCATTTTAAAACATGACATAAAAATTTATATAAATAATTTATGCGTCATATTATATATAATGATATAAATTAAAAAAATAAATGGCATTTCAAAAATTCAAAGTTTATTAATTTAATTTCAATGGCGGCGGCGGCAGATGAATTTTTTTTTTACTATTTAATTTTTAAGAAGACGAAAATGAATTATATAATACTAAATAAACAGAACACTAATCCAAATGTTGGAGAAGCCACAATAGCCTTGCTTGCTATCCAAGAAGCTCATAACAGAAGCCTGAAAAAGATTTACATCCAAGGAGACTCCAAGCAAGTAGTGCAAGCAACTACCAATGCAAAGCAACCATTAGACTGGAGAATGCAACCCATTATCAGAGACATCAAACACCTGCTTAGCAGATTTGATGAGTGGCAAATAGTTTTACTACTGCTCACAAATCATTTTACTACTATTCACATATATTATAAAATATTCAAAGTGTTCAAACCTACCCTATATCATCAAGTTTTTGGAATAATTGCAATATGTTCTTATAAACAATAAGGGCAGGTTTGGAGGGTGAGATGAGACACAAAATTCTCATCTCATTTCATCTCATCATTACACTTTTTTCAAATCCCCATACAAAATATAATAAACAATTCAACTTTTTCAAATCTCAAATCAAATTTTTCAAATCCCAATACAATAATAATACTAAAACAAAATACAAAATTCTCATCTCACCTCCCAGATCTGCCCTAACTCATTTTGTAACATGGTTTTAAATTTTTTTAGGCATAAAATCGATGAAAATAAGCAAAATGAGAATTTGAAATTAGAAACTTTTACTTCTGAATTGAAATTTGTATACAGTAAAAATATCTACTTATAAGGAATGGAATACATAAATACAAAGACGAAATCATGTTATCTGTTCATCCTAACAATGAAATAATTAGATATTGACAGATAGATCATCTAGAAGGTTAAAAAAAGAAAAACTCCTTAGCCAGGTTGGGATCACATCACGAATGTTCGTGGACGAGACTAATGATTATTTTCTCAAGGAAGAGGCTAATGATTAGGGTTGTGATTGTATTCATGTGTTTTGTTGGTTGGACCAAAAATTATTAGATCTAAATATCACTATATTCTCGAATTCAAATAATATATAGATCAATTTTAATTTAATTTATTTAATTAAATAGAACAAACCCTTCATCCATCCCATTAATCGTGTTTCAAAATTTCAAATTTAATAGGATAATAAAATTCACCAAACTATCGATTGGATTTATGCAAAATGTCAATAAATTAGTTCCCATCTAATTTAATTTATATATTTTAAAAGAAAAATTCTATTTATAAGTATTTTTATAAGTCGGTGTAAAAATAAAATAATTAATTTTAAAATATATGTTATTTTATTTATATTTTCTATCTGCATAAATATTTGCGAATATCTTCCCCTTCAATTATATTCTTGACTTCATTTTAATGCAATCTTAAAACTTTTTTTTTTGTTTTTTGTTTTGTTTTTTATATTGATTACGTGGCAAGAGATAAAAGGGCAGCTAAGACAATCTCAATCACGTGTAAAACTTCGTTAAGGGTGTCAGAAGGAGATGGGGTGGGTCCGACACCTCTAGCCTTCGTTAAAAACTAAAGTCATCTGTTCTGACACCACCACCGATCGCGCAGGTCTAATCCGTTTAATCCTTTTATAAAAGCTTCAAGGGCTTCGAATGAGCGAGATAGCGGCAAACAAGCTATAACTCTGTCTGCAGACTGCAGCAGCCATTGCAGCAGGGACGCGCATATGGCCTTAAGGAGTTAGAATCTCCCTTTTCCAAGTCCTTTTTTTTTTTTTTTTCCTTTCTTCTTTCCCCCGTCGTTTTCATGAGTTTTCAATTCCAGTAGGGAGCATTAATTATCAAAAGAACAGTAGCTGTTGCATGTAGATCTTAACCATGGTTAAGTTGGAGCGTAGATATTCTGATTCCTTTTCCTCAGACTTCTTCTATATATCTTGGAGTTTGTTCCACAGCTCAGAAAATAACAAATCGATACTACGTACCAAAGCAGAACCCAACAAATTAAAAAAAAGTGGAAAATAAAAAGAATAATGATCTATAAAGTATAGTATATTTTTTTTTAAAAATAATAGAGTTTAATATTAAAAATTAATTTAATTATTTTTTAAAAAAGAATATACTACACTTATAAACCTTATAATTGCAGATATCATACCTCTCTAAAAAGGAGAGAAAATACTGTGGAGTTTGAACACTAAAAAGAGAAAAGAAAAGGAATCTGATATATACATACATATCATGGGGTTACTGTCAAGGTCCTGATAAAGTTGAAACAGTCTCCAATCAAGAAACGCCGGGTGGACAAAAATGGGGTTTTTGGGCAATCCGATAGAGAAAATGATTGGAATGGGAAGCAAAAGACGGTTGGAGAGTGGATATTTATTCTAAAAGATGATGGAGTACTTGTGGTGAGTGTGCGTGTGTCTGTCTCTCAAGGATGGATTGTTTGCCATTTCTCCTCCTTTTTTTTTCCTTCTTTGATTAATGTCTCTGTTCTCTATTTAATTTCTTAAAGTAATACTAAATTCTTATTTTTTTAGAGATGAGATGAAAATTAAAAAATTAAAAAATTAAATAAAAAATTATTAAAATATATTTTTAATATTATTTTTATTTTAAGATTTAAAAAAATTAAATTATTTATTTTATTTTATATAAAAATTTAAAAAATTATAATAATGAAATAAAAAAATAAAAAAAATTTTAAAATTTAAAATTTAAAATTTTAATGTTGAAAGCAAAGCAGATAAATTGTTGGTAAATAGTTTTGACAAAACAGCATTTCTTTTGTTTTAGCATCTCTCTCTCTCTTAATCATCATACTCCTCATAATAGTCATCTCCATTCATTTCTGTCTCTCTTCTCTCTCTCTCTCTCTCTACATTGATCTCTTTCTCCATAGACCACAGCCCTGTCAGCCCCTTTCTCTATTCTCTATCCTCTCTTCTCTCAAGCTCACTCAAATCTTTTTGTTTTGGTTTTGGTTTCAAAATTAGAGTAAATAAAACAAAGGGGGGAATAAAAGATCAAATCTTGAAGGGAGGGGCAGCACTAACTCATATAAATTCACTTTCTGCCTTCTTTTATCTTTCCAGTTGGCTACTGTCCTCCCTCTTTTCTTTTTTTCCTCCACTTCTTAACATCCCGCAACCAAAATTACTTGTCGTCTCTGCGCTTGCTTCTTTCGTCTCTCTATTTCTCGCAGAAGCCACTTCCCTCACTCATGACATGACGACCGACTGAACGCGGGAGGAAGGAAAAAGGTCATGAGATATAAATCAAGTGGAAGAAGATCCAGCACCCGATCATTTATTACTGCAAGATTTTTGAAGAGAACAAGTTGGTAGAATTGGAAATCGAGGCATCGATCCAGCTTTAGGAATACTTAAACTACAGATGCAACAAGGAGGAGATGGCGGAGGGGGGTCTAAACCTCAATACGAAGGGTCATCCGAGATGGGTACTACTCCTGCCCTGGATGCAACATCTGCTGCGACAACTACCGGCGGTCACCCGATGGGCATGGACAACGACCAAACCCAGCTGCAGGTGGAAGCTGCCTCGCCCATCAGTTGCCGGCCTCCTGCCTCTGCGGCTGTGAATTTGGATGAGCTGATGGCTTTACAGGGTGGTGGTGGTGGTGCAGATGAGGATGCACTCGCTGCCGGTGCCGGAGATGGAGGAGGTGTTGGCGGCGGAAATCGGTGGCCTCGTCAAGAGACTTTAGCACTTCTCAAGATTAGGTCGGAGATGGACGCAGCCTTCCGTGATGCATCACTCAAAGGCCCCCTATGGGAAGATATATCTAGGTAATCATCATATACATACATATACATACATATTGTAAAGATTATTCAACCCCAATATATCCATCCTTTCCCATCCATTTCCAGATAAAAGCACACAAAAATATCTTTCAAGCAAAACCAGAAAAGTCCTTTTCTTTATCAAAACGCATTGTTATCGAGCCAAAGCTTCTTTACTGGCGGTGGTAACTTCTGCGCAAAATAGATCCCCTCTCACACTCGCACTCTCATCTCCACACACAAAAGTGCACTGGGCTTCTTTATCTCTTTCGCTCACGATTCAGGAGCTGACAAGCCATCTTTGTTTCTCTCTCCCTCTATTTCCTTCTCTTTTTTTTTTAAAGAACGTCTCAGATCCGCTGCATGTATTGCAGCCAATCGCCTTGTACACAGGTGAAGAGGAAAATAAAAAAAAAATCACTTAGTTTATTGTATTCAATCAGTAATTGAAAGCTCCAAGAAGAATTCTTCACTCTTCAGATTAAAAAAGAACAACGGATCGAAAATGGCACAGTACATAATCAGTAGCTGTAATTTTTTTTTTTCCTTCCCGATCTCTCTTGGATCATAATTTATGGAGTACTTTTTTTTGTTGTCTAGTCCTGATAACCGGTTAGATTATATGCATCGGAAGGAGAGAAGTCAGTACTTCCGGGTTTGCTTTCTTTTTTTATTTTCTTCTGGTAGCTAGCAGAAAGATCAGATATAAGATTTTGTATATATGATCTGAGTATTTTATACGCAAGTAAAATCTGGGTTGGTGGCAGGAAGCTGGGGGAGATGGGATACAAAAGGAGTGCCAAGAAATGCAAAGAAAAATTCGAGAACGTCGACAAGTATTACAAGCGAACAAAGGAAAGCCGGGCTGGTCGTCAAGATGGGAAAAGCTACAAGTTTTTCAGCGAGCTTGAGGCTCTCCATGGTTCATTTTCCGGTAGCAGCGTCGCCGGCAATAGCGGCTCGGTTACTCTCGTAGTGCCGCCGGCGACAACTACCTTCACCACCATTCACCCTATGGCTGCTCCGGTTTCCACTGGTATAGGCATCGGCGGTATCTTCAGCAACCCTCTGCCAATCACATCCATCAGAGTTAATCCCCAAGTCCCTCCGGGCTTCGGAATGTTTCCTCCCAATCCTAGTTCGGCAGCAGTTGCACCGGCCCCCGTTTCTGGATCTATCGGAGCAGCAGCCGCGCCGATAGGCGTCAGCTTCTCATCTAATAGCTTGTCCTCTTCACCGGGATCCCACGACGACGACGATGACGAAGAGGAGAGCCTAGAAGCGGAGCCACTGAACTTAGGTAGCAGCCGCAAACGTAAACGTCGGGGATCATCAAATGCCGGCGGCAGTAGCGACACCCGTAGAATGATGGCGTTCTTCCAGAATCTAATGAAACAGGTCATGCACAAGCAAGAAGCCATGCAACAAAGATTTTTAGAGGTAATGGAGAAGAGAGAGCAAGACAGGATGATAAGAGAAGAAGCTTGGAATAGGCAAGAGATGGCGAGGCTGGCCCGCGAGCACGAGCTAATGGCTCAGGACCGGGCCGTCTCTGCTTCCAGAGATGCCGCCATAGTTGGGTTTCTACAAAAGATAACAGGCCACTCCATCCAACTACCTACACCTCTAAGCAATACTCCTGCTGCCCCACCACCTGCCCAGCTTGTCCCCTCACCAATGCCGGCACCACCACCGCAACCACCTCCCTCACAACAAAAGCCACAACAGCAACAAGTTCTCCGACATTCTCATCGACATACCCAAGTGGTGATGGCTATCCCAGAACAGCAGATACCCCCGCAGGACATTAGTGGTGGAGGAGGGAGCTTTGAACCAACTTCCTCGAGATGGCCGAAGGCGGAGGTTCTTGCACTTATAAAGTTGAGGAGTGGGCTTGAATCAAGGTATCAAGAAGCAGTGCCCAAGGGACCACTTTGGGATGAAATTTCGGCAGGAATGCAGCGGATGGGTTACAAGAGAAGTGCCAAAAGATGCAAAGAAAAATGGGAGAACATCAATAAGTACTACAAGAAGGTAAAGGAAAGCAACAAAGAACGCCCCGAAGATGCCAAAACCTGTCCTTATTTTCACGAACTAGATGCGCTTTATCGGAAGAAGATTCAGGGCGGCTCTAGCAGTACTGGTGGCAGCGGCAACAACGTGAGTTTCCTTTATCAGATCAACAGGCCACAGCAGGAAGAGAACATCGAACTGGATCCAAGCGATGCTCCGGAAACTATTCCGCCACCACAACCACGACCACCACATGGCCTTGCCAGTACGGATTCAGAAAACAAAAATGCAGCTAGTACAGATGTACGGTCCCAGACAAGCAACATGGGATTGCCAGAAGGAATCTTTGGAGAAGGGATTGGAGGGGCACCCAAAAAGGTAAACTCAATCCCCATATATAAAGTACATTATTGCATTGCCATTATGGATCTTTTCTGATCACTTACCACTTTATGTCATGGAAAAATGCTGATTGTCATTTTCCAATTTGAAGCCAGAAGACATTGTGAAGGAGTTAATAATAATGGAACAGCACGAACATCAAGGTCAGCAACAATTAATTGTAGATGACTATGACAAAACCGAGGAAGATGATACCGACAATATTGATCAAGAGGAAGAGGATGACGAGGATGAAGAGGAGGACGAAGAATTGGAAGAGGATATGAAGATGGGTCGTTATAAGATTGAATTTCAGAGACAGAATGCAGTGGCCCCTAACGGAGGTGGAAATGGGGCACCCTCCTTTTTGGCCGTGGTTCTATAGCCTAATTGGCATCCATGGCTATTCATGTACCATATATTTCTAGCTATTGGTTCAGAAGCTCAAATCAATTAAGAAGAAACCTAATCATGGCGGAGCAAGTTGAAAGCTTGATAATTTTATATATTCTAACTTCTTCTTCTTCCATTTGTCAGTAGCTTTGTTAACGGGGGAAACCTTGGATCGATGGCATTGATCGGTTGTACAAGGTTTTTCCAATTTGTTGATTAATTTGTTGGAGATTAATAAACCTTTCAAAGGCAAACGGGACGAGCAATATTATTTCAATTGAGAGAGAAAAATAAGCTTGCACCGCAACAGCATGCGCTTAGTACTGTCACGATCATCTTCTTCTTCGTCAATAAGGTGTACTACTGGAGTGTGAAGATCTGCAAGACAATTGATGGTTTTGAAATCAGGAGCAGATCATGTTTCAGGTTATTTTTATTTTATTTTATTTTTAAAGCTCGGTTTTCTTTCTTCCTTATTTGCTTAATTTGGACGAAGAAGAAAACTGGGTATCCTTGTTATTCAGTTTGTAATAACTTAATTTCCAATTCCCTCTCTTGAAATACTTGTTGGAGTTATTTTATTTTTAAGTCGATCATACTCTATAAACTATATATAGAGTATATTATCATACGATTCATACATACCGATTAAAATTTAATATCCATAAACTTATAATAAATAGAATTTTTCTATTTATTGTATTGCTTTCATTCTGATCTCTACCTAGCAATTGCGCTCCCTCCTATTTCCATATTAGGATTATTATATATAAAATAAAAAAAATAAAAAAACCCACCCAGCTTGGAAATTACAAAATAAAAATGGGTTTAAACTATTAGCTAGCTCCAATTAATGAACACATGCCATGTAACTTGAAATCCCAGTTGAGTTGACGGCCTGTTAATGATCATTTCATGCCAATCGAGATTAATAGCTGAAAAATAAATGTAGATAAATATATGATATACATTGTGTTTATATTTTAATTCGGAAAAGAAATATTATATATATGAGTTTCATATAAATGTGAAATAATATCTATTTCTTTCAAGAATTGAATTATTCAATTCGATCATATATACAATATATATTTGTAAAGAAACTATATTCAATATCAATAATAATAATAATAATAATAAATACATATACATAAATATATATCACAATAAAATAACAATCAATATTTAATTAATGAAAAATAAAGACGCAGGAAAAAACAACACTATTTCTCGCCCCATATAATATATATATGTTATTAATTCTCGAAAACGTACATTTAACTTACGATCGAGTATTAAAAGTAATTAATTGGAGTCGACGTTTCATTAATATTTCAGAACACATGATGAAGGCCATGACTGTACGAGGTACGTACGTACGTAGTTTGTCGATCTGGTCGAAAGGATCGAATTAAGTTCTGAACCTCAAAGCTAGTTGAGGTTTAAGTACAGCTTCCAACTTCATTAATGTTGTTTCTGTTTTCATGTACATGAGTACTGCAAGCAGCTAGCTAGCGTTCATGGTTACTGCAAATTAATTAACAAAGAAAAGCTTTCAATTAGTTATAAGATAAACAACATATATAATCTATGAATTAGAATATTATATATAGATCATCATCCCGCGTATCGGTGGGATATTGTCTTTGATCCTGAGAGTACTAAAGCCAGCCTGCAGGCGCCGTAGCTAGGCCGAGCCCTCCATTCATACTTCTTCCATCAGTACAAAACGAAAATAAATCACCATTGCCAACCTCCAGCAAGCTCGTACGTACTGGGTTTGGTTTCTTATCGATGATGATCGATCTCTGCAAATAAAACCTTTTTCAGTTGCACGATAATAATTATATATGATCCAACTCATTTCAAGCAGATCGAGAAGTATGCCCTACCATGTTCTTGTTTATTAATTTATGTTTGTAGTTTTTACAGCATGCCTGCAGCTTTGGCCCGCCAAATTAATTAATTCGATCCCTCCAGTAGTACTACTTCACCAGCCTTCTTTTAATTAATTACTGTTTTCCTTTGATCTTTAACCGACTTTTCAGAACTCGATGATCTGCTGGTTCTGTGCAATAATGTAATACATGCTATATATATATATATATATATTTATGGGACATTTTAATTTGGTTGTATGAATGACGCGTTAGGCGCCGCTGCTGTAATATTGCATGCTGCTGCTAGCACATGGGGAGAAAGAGAAGATGGCTTAATTTGGAGTTATCTGCAGCATTTCAATACCAGATGGGCCCTATACATGAGTAGTTTTGGGTCGAGCATTTCGAGTGAGGATAGGTCATGAACTTTGATTTTATACTTTCTTTTATTATTTAAATATTCTATTCTGTTGGTTTAAGAATGTTTAATGATACGGCTGATATTTTATTTTAATTTTTTAATTTTTTATTTAAGTATTATCTAATCATTACAATTTTTTTAAATTTTTAAATAAAAAAAATTCAACATTTTCAAATTTCAAAACAAAAATAATATTAAAAAATTATATTGTAACAATATTTAAACTTTATAATATTTTTATTCAACTTTTTCTCTCTTATTTTTCAAAACCCTATAAAACATTATATTCACAGATTTATCATCTCATATTTTTTTCCCAAAAATTCGGTTATTTTCTCCTTTGCCTAGCTAACTCATGGTGTTTAGCCTTGTCGACGCTTTAATTAATTTAGAAACCAAAATTCACGTAATAGTCATGAATTTCATGCTTTCACAGACGTACTGATCATATGATCATTGTCATCTTCGATCCCTTGCTTTCAAAACAACCAACGACCGCATATTTGCCATTCTGCAGTAATCCGTTATATGCATATACTTCATTCCCAAGTCTCGTAGTACTCTCATCTCATTTTTTTTTTCTTTTTTAATTTGGGTCAATTCTAAATTAAATACAATATGATTTTCACTTTTTTGTTGATCAGGCGCCGTAAACTTTGAACTTTTACAAAATTGATATTAAATTACAAAAAAACTGACAATCTCATTTCGTTATTTCTATTTTATAATAAAAATAATTTTATAATTTAATAAATAACGTCAAACCATTTCGGGTCGAAATATTTCTCTAATATAAAATAAGCGATGATGAAAGCACTGACTTTTTGCACTGTTTCACAAGCCCAACAAAGGACGCAAATAGTCAATGAAAGGGGAAAAGAAGGTATGGGCCTATATTGATAAATGAGAAAATAATGCTAGCCCATTTCAAGCCATGGGGATTTGTAATTTTGTAAGTTTTACCTGCAAAACAGAGCGGACTGTGTAGGCAACGCTATATTTTCCACTTGGATCCTCTAAAACTCGTACCAAAACTCTAAGGTTGAGAATGAAAGAAAAACAAATGCATAAAATGTGTTTCAAAACAGTCCGTTTGGATACAAGAAATATTTCATTTCATCTAATCGTTACAATTTTATCAAATTTTCACACAAAATATAATAAATAATTCAATTTTTCAAATTCCAAAACAATAATAATTTTAAAAAATAGTATTAACATTATTTTATTCAATCTCAGATTCTCAACTCCTTATCCAAACAGCACCTTAAGCCTTATTTGGTTACACAAACTATTTCATCTAATTATTATAACTTTTTAAATTCTTACAAAATACAATAAATAATTCAACTTTTGTAAATCTCAAAATAATAATAATATTAAAAAATTATATTCTAATAATATTTTATTCAACTTTCATATCATCTCATCTCATCTGTATAACCAACCCAGATCTTAATGCTATTCGAAAAATTTACCCGAGTAGCTATAAATATTTTAATCCCTATATGTTTCTCTCTCCCCCACTGTTGGTCCTAATATTCGGATTAAGACTTGAGAGAATCTGAATTAATTCTGTTTTGCACAGTCAATTTTTCCCAAATTCTTCATTGGCGCAAGCCAGCATTCAAAACAAAAATAGAAGTATGGACAAATTATACAAGATGTTCCCTGTCTGGAGACCCAACCACCAACACCAGGTTCGCATCTCAAACTGGTAACTGGCAGCAGTAAATGAAAGAACCCCAAAGTTCTCACAGAAAACAAACAAAAACATGTTCCTGACCTCTTCTTCAATCTCTGCAAACCATCGTCTCATATTACGAAGGCACTCACTAAAGGTTTGTTCACCTGTAACATGTACACGATTCATAAGAAAATGCTAACACCACCATGGGAGGAATGAAGTACAATCTCATTTCACATGAAGGCTCTTTACCTTGACTACCAGTTTATGCAAAAGAGAAGAAAATATAATTACACAGGCAGTCGAGCAGATAATATGGGCCAAGTAGTACACAAAATTATTAGGACTTGCATCACAGTTAACGCTTCTGTCAAAGTCAAACACATTCATTCTCAGACCCCCTTTAGAAAGGTGAGTGGGGGAGGTCAAAAATGAAAATTCATGAAGAAACTTCTGCTGCCTTGGCTTCAAGAAAACATGTTGAGACCGAGAGAAGAAAAAAAATCCCAAAAATGGAATTTAGTAAAAGGCTTTATAGGAAGACTATATCTGATAGTTAGGGATAAGCTATTGCAGATCCTGCTTGCTCTTGCTTCTTTTCATCTTTGCCTTAAACCTCGACTTGGCTAGGAGTGTCTGTACTGTATTTGCAAAGTTCACAACAGCCATTATGACGAAAAGGATCCCACAAAAAAATACCTGCAACAACAACTTTCTATCACTAAGTATTGTTTAGGCATATGTAATAATGCAGTTTTCTCCTGTTCATTTTTATTTCATTTGGTTAAACTGAAAAAACAGAGGAAGAACCTCGACAGAAATTACCTGCCACTCAGAAACGACCCCGAGAAATGCAGTCTGGAGCAACAGTAGTCCCACGTACGCCTCAAAACCCTACATAAAATACATAAACACAACTTAAAATGAAAACAAACAAAAAGACTATGACTAAACTCAGGTTCGTATGTTTACTTACAACATTTTACATAACAAAGATGAAACTTGCTTTAAAATGATACAATAAAGCAGGAAACCATATTTGCCTGACATCTTTTCGAGCAGAACATACAAATAAGTGGGTGCAATGGGTTATACTCATCTTAAATGAATAATACCAGTAATATTCTTCAGAAAAATTTCAACTAGCTAGTACATTTTGAGCAAATCACCTGTAAAATAAAAAGTATGGGACACAACAGCCACAGTTGGCCATCCACACCGGCCGTTTCTCCCCAGACAACATCCATCCTCTTAGCCTGAAAACAAAATTAAAATACACATGGGAAACATATGTTCACAAATATGTTAGAAAGGCATTCCTGGCATGCCTACATCACCCTAACAAAGGAGATCTGCAATGAAAATAACATGGAAGATGGGCTATGCCCCCCCACCCCTATAGAAGGAAGAGCTGCCTGGTGATGACTGACCAAAGAAAGGAAGGGGGGGGGGGGGGGGGGGGGGGAATGATAAAGATAAAACATAGAATGACTAAGACAGGAGAATTTGTTAGATGCAGAGAAAAATTTGGAATGACACCTTTCCCAATGCAATACGGGTATAGAGTCTCTGGCGCTGATATCTATTTTGTAAAAGCATCGCAACTCCTTGCATCATAGCCCATTGTAGGAAAAGTTGAACCCCTCTCTGCACAAAATTTAATTGACAATTATAAACAGAACAAATGTTGTAGCTTGCACATAAGCAAACAAAAATAACCTGCTTTTGTGCACAATTTGGCTGTCCTTTAACCTCCCATGTAAGACTAACAAGGGCCATTATCATAGCACAGTAGTGATGGTATATCCACCTGTAGAATCCAACAGTATGTTTATAAATATTCTATGGGCTGTACCAACCCAGCCAAAAAAAAAAAAAAAAAAAAGTGGCTGATAAACTAGAACTATATGCATTTGATATTTTGAGGCAGGACACAAGGAAAGCCCCTATATATGAAGATACACAAAATGAACTGTAAAAGCTCCTTGTATTTGCAACACTAAGAAAAATACTAGTCAGGGGGAAATCAGCAAGACATCAACCTAAAAAGATCTCAGTAAGAGGAAACTTCAGTCTGCGTATTTAACACTCTTACTCTATAACACTCTCAAAAGTAAGACTCTCGAGTAACCAACACAAAACGATAAAATAAGTGCGGTTACCAAGCAATCTCAGAAACAATTATCGAAAGGTAAACCTGATAGCCTCACACAAAGCTTCATCATCTTAAATGGTGAAAATACACAAAACAAAGTGAAGTTTATTCCAAAACTTCATCATTTAACAACTTTGATTCCATTCTCCCAACATCATCACAAGATGGCATCCAACAACTAACATTTAATCAGGTGTCTCCAACATTGGAGGTGTGCCCAATCAATTTAATAAACTACATCTCAACATAAAAGATGGCGCAACTAAAGCAGATTACATGTCAAATTCATAAACTATAAATCTCTATGATGGGAAACTACCTCATTATGCTTGACATATCTGCCTTATTTTTTTCACTTGGGCTTGCTCTCATAAGATGCAACCATCACAACAAATTTATCACATATAGTCAGTATTACATCACACTCAAATTCAGTGCATCTCGGAATTTAGACGCATTCACTTTCACATTTACAGTCAATTCATTGTTCTACTCAAGAATATAAAAGAACAAGAAGCATGTTACAACAGCCAATGAATATGACAAAACGCATGCCCAATTTAAAGAAAGTTTCAATGCTGGGAGAATTATATGCAAATGCTTACCATGGGTGAATATCACTTCCATTCTCTCTCAAAATGTTTTCTCGCAATGCCAAACCAGTGTAGAGGAACAAAAGCCAAGCCTGACAAAGTGTATGTTCCATATTACATCACAGACGAATCTTGAAAATCAGAAGTGGAGAAATGTTAAGTAGGAGATACCTGGTACAGCTGAACAGGAAATGCTGGCAAGCATCCATCCCAAATCCAAGATCTTAGGATAAGCAGCATCGATGGAAAAAGAAGAAAAAGGAGGGCGGTTCTATCCTGGTCCAAAGAGATAATTATGAGAGCGAAATTCTTCAAGAAGCACACCACAGTTCAGTTGCCATTTGTTTTTGTTCGAGCTATATGGAAAGTGCAGAAGGAAGATGATAGAATAAGCTTGACAGTACTCCAAGCACAAGCAGAAGCTTTACCTGTATTGAAGGTGGATTCTGATTCTGCTAGAATATATCAATCAAGTTTTAATGGATGAAAAGAAATCAAGTTTTATATCTTGTTTGATATCTAATTCATATTAGGAAGGAAGAGAGTTTATTATGCAAAGATAATCTGAAAATAAAAAAGCACACGAGATGCATTTGGAATGAAAAGAAGCTTAGTCTTTGGTAAGAGAATCGAGAGATAAATAGAAACAATACTCTGTAGCTGTTGTACTCCTCTTTAACCTTCAGCTGGACGTCTTTCCGCGAGGCACGCACATTAATTGGACCCAGAAACATCCTCAGAAACCCGCCTGCCCCCGTTTCATATCAACACAATAAATCATCAATTCGTGATAGAAATTAACGGGCTTTATTAGAATTCATGGGACTACCAATATCTAAAATAGGAGAAAAGGAGAATAAAATGGGAAAAGCACCCTGATTTTTGCCACGAAGATATGCAGCGGCGTCTCCGTCAACCATAATACATCGTGCTCTCTCTAATTCTTCTTGGAGCTGATCATAAAAGGAAATAAACGAATAAAATTATATCCTGATCAAAGATTAAAGAACAAAAATCGTGAAATTGGACTCCAATCCAAGACGAATCCTTTCCAATTGAACAACGAGACACGCAGAGACGCAAGGGAGATTGAGAGAACTGCCTTGTTAACTAATTTAGGATCGAGAAGGTGATAGGAGAGCAGGGAACGGAGCAAAGACTGGAGGCGGCGGATGGAGGAGTCGAGGGAAAGTGCGCGGTGACTGAGAGACAGCTCATCGGAGGAAGCCTTGGAGATGGAAGACGCAACCGAATCCTGCAGCTCCTTCGCCTGCTCCACCACTCTCCTTACTTCTTCCTCTACATTCTTCGCAGAATCCTCCAACGCAGCCTTCGAATCAGCCATCTCTTTCTCTTTTCTCACCCCGACCCAATTCTTTTCTTTTCGTTTTCTTAGTACCCAAGCACTTCCTTTCTCGAGTCGTGCTTTCGTTTTCTTTCCGGTAACATCACCTCAACAACCTCAAACCATAGGAATGCAGAGTAGAATCAGAATTCATTACCAAACACCACCGCTTCAGCCTTGATGTAGTTAATTCATATTTAAGTACTTCTGCTTTGCATGTACGGTTCGTTTACTGGTAAACCCTTCAGCTCTTGGCTAGCCCACTTTGCCTAACTCTCACTATCATACCTAAATAAAATCGAAAATTAGGTTTGAACATCAATGTTTTCTTGAGGTAATGGGCAATTAAACATTAGCTACAACCATGTCGTTCGGATCTAAGAACTTTCACAGGATATACAGTAGCAGAGAAATATAAATATAATATAAATTCTATAATATTTATTGTATATTAAATGTTGTCTATTTATTCACACGAACAATCTATTTAATTGGATACAGTGGTAACTATTAGAGGCTACAACTTCTTTGGAAAAAGTTTCTATCCTAAAATTATCATCTCATTCCATCTTCTTCTTAAATATTATTCAAACACAAATATTTTCAAACGAATCATTACAATTTTCTCAAACTTTTAAATAAAAAATAAAAAACAATTCAATTTTTTTCAAATTTCTAAATAAAAATAATATTAAAAAACTATTTTATAATAATATTTTTTATTTTTAATATTTTTTATTTAACATTTTCTCTTTCATTTCCCAAGATCCCATAAAAAAAAACTATTAACGAACTATCTTATTACTATTTGCTAAATTTTTCTCATCTCACTCTCCGAGCTTGTCCGAAATCTCTTTAACACGGTAGTGTCTTTTGATTATTCCGAATATATTGAATTGAACCATCTTCACTTTTATCTTCATATATATATATATAATATATATATATTTTAAGAAATGATATTGACAATTTAGAATATGTAAAATTTATACACTCTTTATAAATAAAATAGATAAATCTAAAATTCAAATGAAAAAATTATTTTTTTAATGATAGAATTTACATGCCTTAAGATGTATCTAATATTCCTATGTACAACCTTTTTCTTTTTCCCATTGCGTTTACCTCTCCATAGAAGGTGTCGTAATTCGTATAGTATATGGAGAAAGTAAGATAGAGTGTACGTCCTTTCGTCATTGACACTGATGAACACCATGGAGCTCTCCTTCAGGCTTCAATGGTCGAATGCAATGGATTATTGTGTTACATGATTACATTTTTTTATTGTAGTCTCTAGAGCACAACTCTTGTGATTGCTCTTATGTATATACTTAGGGGTGGATCTACAGATTGGGATATCTGACACTCCAAAATATTAAAAATGATTTGATATAATACGATATATATAATTTATAATAAAAATATTTTTATAATCTAACATATTATATCAAATTGACAAATTATATTAGTTTATAGTTTACTTTTATGGAATTTTGTGATTAAAACATTTCTCTTGTACAATTGTGGTAGAAATCACCTTTTTGGGTGATCCATCTCCTCCAAGTCTAGGAGACCACATACTATGCCAACCTTGACGACATTTTTATCGAAAGAGAAATACACTCGTTGCAAAAAAATTATACAAAAATAATATCATAAACTGACGTGGTTTGATACAGTTCATCAGATTATAAAATTACTTTTATTATAAAATAAATCTGACGAATTATTTGAAACTAAATTACTTTTATGCAATCTGATTATTCCTCTTACCGAAAACATACTCTGAGCAGTTGCTCCTAAAACTAAAACAAAAAAATAATAATGGCTACAAGGTTTTTATGTATGGAGTAGTCATGAAAACTGTATAAAATGATTGCAATTTCGACTTGGGGGGGGGGGGGGGGGGGGGGGGGGGGGGGGGGGGGGGGGGAGGGGTAGCCTTCAGGCCGGTCGGGTGTTTCTCTTCCCTTTACACCCGCAAATTACAAGCTGCCGCATAGGTGTTACAGCAAAATACATTTTACAATCGAACACAGGTGATTTTTTTTTTTTTTTTATTTCAGCTCTTTCCCCTGTTCTTCGAAGTTCGAACCCATATTCCAACCTCTCTTCCCTTTCGACTAACCATCTAAAATATACTCGTTACCTTCCCTTTGACAGTAATTACGTGCAGATGCAGCATCTGTTTATTTACTTCATTGCCGTGTCAGGCTGAAATATGACGTACAGCCATAGAAATTGGTGGGGTTAGTTGTCTCCTTCAGACAGTGGTTGACATGCAGTTCTTCCATTTGCCAAGAAGAATGAGAGAGAGAGAGAGAGAGAGAGAGAGAGAGACCAATATTTTTGTGGGATTTTGCTATGTCTACTACATCAAATATCAAAAAGGGACAAGACATACACGATTTTTATTTATTTTATATTTCAAAATTGATTAACGTGTCCATATCACACAACAATCCATCAGTTTCGACTAGTTCTAAAGATGCACAAGTCCTCGACAAAGAGTCACCACGTCAATTTGTATGTTTACGTAGTATCAAATGTTCTAACCCAAGCATTTTCCTTCTTTTTCACCCCTTGTAATATACTTCCATCAAATACGTCAGATATTGGAAGCATTTCTACGTAAGCCAGTAATGATTATGATAAAACGAAGCATAAAATGGAAACAACTCTCTGCAATTACAGCATGTAAACAAAATACATGATGGCTAAGCAAAACTAACCATTTCCCATGTTTATAGGAACAGTATGCTTTAGCAAAACTCAAAAAAATATATAAAATCAAATGCTTTGGCAAAACACAAGTATACCTAAGAATTCCGGGGAACTAGCTTTGTTTTTGTGCAGCTTCACCGGTCCAGTAAGCCTTGACAGCAACAAGAATTTTCTCCGGATTGAAGGGCCCACTTTCGTGGTCCACAAACTGGCTCTTCCATCTCATTCCATCTATAATACCCTGAATCTTCACAAGAACCTCTACTGTATCCCTAAATATAACTGTGCCTTCTGGCCTCAAAATCCTATCCATTTCTAGCAGAATGTGGGTGATGTCACACCTTCAATACACAAACATAAAGCCAACCACAATGTTAAAAATTACAAGACCAAAGATCATTAAGCATATTGTGTGCAGTTGTGCAGTTGTATCTTAAAGTTTTTACCTGTCCTGATATATGCTGAACAAACCGCCTGCATGAATGAGATCATATGTTCTTGGATATGTTGAGAATGCCTCACACCAATCCTGGTACGTCCCAATGAAACCGCGTTCATAAATCACACCTAGAGTGTCCTGGTTCGAATTGGCAGGAACCACATTCATAACCCACACAGGATATTTGGACAAGGCTGCAGCAAACCCACCGAGGTAGGCATTCATGTCCATGATGTTCCTGTACCGTCCCTTGGATAGGGGAATAATCCCCTTGTAATGGGACACCCTGTCTTTCCATAGATCATTGTCCTCGCGGAATTTCTCGGCGGTGATGCCTGGTATTGATCCACTAGTAATTCTAGGAGGGATGGCAAATGCACGCTGGGGCCACTTCTCCAATGCCCCACCAGCAACTTCATCTGAGCTGCTTACCTCTGGTAGTGGGGTGATGCAAGTTTCCATGTTTCTGTACCTTTTCATCAGCACAAAAAGATGCGAAGTTAAATAGAGTCAACCACAATAGTTTTTGTATTACCAAAGCAATGAATGATGCATGAAAGATGATGCGCTGTGGGAGTACCAAGCTGTGTCTGGATCATCCGACTGGCATATATGTGGTGTTTTATAAACCTTCTTGCTCTTAATGCAATCAATGTGATTGAGAGGCTTTTGCCAGATTGCAAGATCATTCTTTTCAATCACTTTCTTCCAGCACAGGCGCTTGGCTACATCCTCAATTGCATCTTGCTCTTGTTTCAAATCTTCTTGAGTTCTTTCCCATCCTCTCCAGTATGTCTTCCAGCGGATTGGGGGGCCGGAAAGAATCCAGTAACCACCAGGCCTCAGAACTCTGTCCACTTCAATTAGATACATACCATCTGTAGAAATCAAACCATCTCAGATGAATACACTTCTTTTCTCACTCACTGCATGCATAAAAGAGGATGTGTGATGAGTTTTAGCTTTTGCAAATTTATAAAATCTCACCATATTTCTGCCAAGGAATCAAGCAGCGTGAACAATGAGCCATATCAAATGCCCTCGCTGGGTAAGGAAGCCTCTGTGAGGCCATGATGCCAATCATAGCAGGAACTCCCCGCTCCAATGCAAACTGGACCTGTGCTTCGTGCGTATCCCTTGGTGCAAACGACATTGCCAGGATGTCCCTTCTCAATAGGTAAGCTCCCCAACTTGCAACCTTAATACAGACAACAAATAGAAGTCATGGGGAAAGCATATTAGCAAATTTCCTGCCATCTAATCTATTCTGAGAATTCATAAATTACAACAAAACACATATAACTTATATATATCTTTTGAAAAATTCTATATACTACATAATCGTCTCACTGTTATCCCATAGTGATGGGTAGCATTGCCCATCAACTTTTGAATTATTTTCTTTAAAAATTAAGAGATAATCATAAAAAGAGCCACATTTACAAAATGGGGTGAAAGCAGAGTGTAGTATATAGCATTGCTGGTACTTACACCACAGCCTGTGTCTATGGCAGTCCTGATATTTCCGCTTTTGAGAGGAATGAGGTCGTTAATGTCATCAATATATGCATCAGCTCCACGGGGGAACATGGTACCTCCTCCAGGAAATCTGAAACGGTCACCTTCGACCTGAATCCAATTCTGAACAGCCTTCTCAATGCTGAGTTCTCTGTGGGGAATATTAACATACCAGGCGTAGTCTCGGCTCTGAGGCCACTTGAAAGGTGTCCTATATCTTGGAGGAGCAGGTATAAGGCAACGGAGGAGCTCTTCCTTTTTGGGGCAATGCCGCTCTCTGTATTTCAACATGTCCCGATCGAATTTCCTTCCCCTCACTGGATCTTGGCAAGGAGTGTACTCGCTATAGGAAATATCACAGGGTGGGAAATTCTGGGCTCCCCCGGAGTTGTTCATTTCAACTTGATGATGGCTTTGAAAATCCAATGCAGAGGATGAAGATGACAATGGCAGACTGTTGCCTGCTGAAGTCGACCCAGTATCGCTACGGCCTCCATTATTGAAGACCTCGGATCGATTTGTGGGGGCAGATGTATTCTGCCAAGCCCCAAAAATGTAAGACAAAATGCAGAGAGCACTAACCCCTAGGATCCAGGTGAGGCGATTCCTCTTGGATTCCGGCTGATGAATTTTTGGGGATCCACTGTACTCTTTTGCCATTTACTTCTGCCATAACAAAAAGAAATCACAAGAGAGTTTATTCACTTGTGTTTTTTATTCCCTTTTCAGAAAATTGTATTTGAAACAGAGGAGGCTGCAATGGACAAATAGACACTAGGCTGAACATTTTCTTTCCAAAACAACTCTTGTTTCCTTTTGGATTTTTGGAAAGCAAAAATATGGAAAGGAATCAAGTAGGCAATTAAATCACAAACAGCACGAAAATCATTATCTCATGTCACATTCTACCACCCGCATTCATTATATGTGGAAAAAAAGAAAATCAAGAAAACAGAAGACGAAGTTTCGCAGGAACATGTGATGAAACGGAGGAAACAGGGACGGTCAGTCGGATAGGAAAGGACTAATGAATGGAAGGCAATTAGGTTTCACAGAGAAAAGAAGTCGAAAAGCCAATGGCAGCGGAACAGAACAGCTGAAAACCTGAAAAAAAATTAAAACTTGAAAGACAAAAGTACCGTAAAATATCAAGAAAAAGCGACCAAACACTAGATCCCACTATCAGCAAAGCTGCTAGTTCGTTGTAGGAACTGAAGTGAAACAAAAAATGAAACGAATAAGACATGATGAGTAGATATAAGTTATAACCAAAAGAAAGCAAGAATATGCAGAAACTCGAAACATACCTCTTTCCAATTCAAAAGAAAATCAAAACCCAAAAATCAGAAAAAGGTGCGCCCCCTTCTTCATACTTCAAAAAGCTCTAAGGAGAAACGAACTTTGCAAACCTTTTTCAAGGGAAACCCAAAGGAAACATCCATGCAGTGGACCTTTTCTTTCAAAAAGAAGAAAAAAAGAAAAGAGAAGAAGCACACCTGAAGGTGATGCTCAGCAAAAGACTCCCAGATTCCTCAGCTAAAGACTCCCAGATTCTCACGATGAAATGTTATTGATTACTACCATGTGAAGTTAACATGAAACTCCTAGGTATTCGAGTTCTCCTTTATTTTCTCTCTCTAGTTTTTAAGAGTTATTGGCAATAGCTATATACATCATAAAACTTGAAGAGAATACATAAATGAAGCTTGGGGCAGAATAGGAGGCGACCAGAGAGAGAGAGGGGGGGCTTAAAAGTATAGAATAATGTATAACACAGAAAGGCGGAAAGCCTCCGCCATTACAGGAAGTGGTGAGTGGTGAGCATATATACGTGCTGAAAACGAAAAAGAAAAAACAAAGGAAAGGGGATATTATTATTCGTTTATTTGCTCTTTCTTTATTCTTTTAGATAGGAGAGAGAAGGATGGAACCGGTCTAGATAACATGGCCGTTTGAGCGTTTGAAGGAGACTGACCCGCCTCGTTTAGCTCCCAACCCTCAATTTCTTTCTCTTCTTCTGCATGTATGCACTTCCAACATTTTCTCAATCCTCACTCACCCACACATATTATTCTCTCTCTCTACCAAGAACAGAGTATTATTATCTTACAGCCACTGCCCACGCTAGCCATTATTATCATTTTATTGTTATTTGGGTAAAAGTATCGATCATGTGCCCACACTAGCTTTGACAGTAGAAAACTAATCCTCCAAATTGAAATAGAATCACATGCAAAACAGCAATAAACGGCTAATAAATAAATAAAATAACTGATAGACGTATAATTTTTTTTTATAATTTTTTAAATAATTATATTTTAAATTGAAGGTATTTCTATAAAATGATGTTATTTTTATAACTTATTTTATAAAAAAATAAAAAAATATATATATAATATATTATAATAATAAAATGAATGTGCAGGTGAAGGTTTATTGTGTTGTTGAAGGAAAGAGAATAGGAAAGGATTGTGAGAGAAAGAGTGGGATGAGAGATAAATAATTAGTAAAATAACATTTGAAGAGTGAATAGTGGATCTCTAAATTTGTATAAATACTATTTATTAGAAATACTAGATCAGAATGTACAGCAGAAGCGATATTACCTTACAGGAAATATCTTGGATCTAGTGCGGTTATTCCACGGATTCTCCAATGTCATTGTTCATCCACAACCTTCGATGATGGAGTGTGTTACGTGGTAATACCAGAGCAACAGTCACACGTTCCACAGCTTAGATGTCATGACTAGAGAGAACCATTTGAGAGAGAAATCGTTCTTGATGCAAGTTTTCATACAAAGATAAATAGCCCCTCTAAGTGTAACCCCCGGCTGGCCCTTAATGGCCAGCCATCAAGTCTCATGAAGTGGCTTAAGAGCCACTTCATAACTCCTAGGAGGAGGTGAAGGGGTGCCCACTATGGGTACCCTTTTCTTACACTATTCATAACTATACAAAAATATAGAGATGTATAATTCAATGTAGAGAAATTTAAGTTCATATTATGTAAATATGACTTTGTATATGCATATGCATAAGCCAATGTAAATACTCTTAAAGAGATTAAATTGACGTGGCAAGTTCAGAATGCCTACCACGTATATCATCTAATAATTATTTTGGTAGAAAATAATAGATATGCAATTTTTATTAGAGAAATGATACTTGTAATTGTGAGTATGTAAGCGCCGTGTAGTCATTTTGAAAAAATTAAATAAATATGGGACCCACATGAAACAAAAATTAATTTTTTAATTGTGAACCCTATTCTTTTTCAAAGCGACTATACGGTACTTACATACTCCTCAACTATACGTATCATTCCTCTTTTTATTATAATCATTTATAACTGAAGAAGATTTGGAATGTATCGATTATAACGTCAAGTTTTTTGCAGTATCCTAGTAAAGTTAGTAATTTATAGAATAACGTACGTACGTAGGGAAGTCATCTGGGTCCGATCGATCGAAGCTACGTTAATTTTCTTGAGGGCCGATAAACTAGAAGTGGTGCATCAATATGAGTGTGACACAATGACTACGTACGTACTCTCGTTTGATCTATTCGGTAAAACATGAGGCTAAACTATTTGGTTAATTAAACACCAAGCTAGTGATCATTGATTTAGAGAAAATTAAGGTAAAAAGGGAATTAAGAACTATATATTAATCGTATTAGTACTATAACATGATTCAAAGGCGATCGACCGGAAACTTTAAGTAAAATGACACCAAAATAATTAGAACTTGAAAATAATGAGGGGAATTCATTTAGATAATTAGTGATTCTTGTAAAACATCTCCTTGATTTTTTGTCAAATTTGAGGCTTTTAAGTGGAGAGACACATGAAGATTGGGTTCTATAATATTTATTAAATATTTCGGATAACATTAAATGAGTAATTAATCAATTTAAGTTATTACCAAGATCTCTAGCATGAGAAAAATAGACATATAAGCTATAATAAAGCTAAGTCCTGCACTATTTATTGATGCATATATGTACCATAAATGTTTCGAATAGTATTAACTGAGCAATAAAGTTAATAGGACATAGTACTTTTAAGTTCGGACAAAATCTTGAAGAGAGCTTAATTCATTTATATGTCTATTTTTTTTCATTCTAGTCGAAACTTCAAGTATAAGAAGGACTCGTTTTGATCTTGAGATAAGATGAGATGAAAAATTTGTGAATGTTATTAAAATAATAATATTATTATTTTAAAATTTTAAAAAATTAAATTACTTTTTATGTTTTATTTAGAAATTTAAAAAAATTATAATTATTAAATAAAAATTTTGAAAGTTTAAAAATTTTAAATTATTTATATTTAAGAATTATTTAAAATAAGATGAGATGGAACTTCAAAATTCGTGAATCATGGTATCGAAAAAGCTGGAAAGTTCAAAAAACAAGAAAATTCGAAAAGTAAAAATGGTGACAACCTCGTGTGTACGGCATGCATCTCTTGATGCCCAGTGGCGGATATAATTAATTATACCATTACCTCCCTCTGACTCCCACGCAATCTCTCTCTCTCTCTCTGTGCATTTGTACCTACCTCACCTCAAAAGCCCAAAGGCCTGAAAGTCTCAGAAAGATTACCCTCTTTCTTAAGTTTCAGCCGTCGAGCTCAATCGAAAGACAGAAGCAAATGCGATCGATACCAGAACTAGAACCAGCAGCAGTAGCAGCGGCAGCAGCAACTCAATATGTAATACATCTCTCTCCACCAACCTCTTCTCCAACAACAACATCAAGATGCGAAGCACATGCATGCAGGTGGCAGCCCTACTCCAATTCCAGAGATTTTGAAGCAAACGCTGCTATAGTCCTCATCCTCCTCCTCTGCTCTCTCGTCTGTGCTCTGGCTCTCAATGCCGCCATCCGCTGCTTCCTACGCGGTGGCCGCAGTCACCCACCACCTGACAGCAGCCCTCCCCAAAACGAACAGCAACAACATCATCAGCGGAAGACCTCCATGCAGAAAGATGCAGTTGATGATCCATTGGTGGCAGCTCCCACGGTGGTGTTCTCGGTCGGGATGAATCTGGCTGGGGCGGAGGCCGAGTGTGCCATTTGCTTGTCGGAGTTCGTGGAAGGAGAGGGCATTCGGGTGTTGGTAAGGTGTAAGCATGGGTTCCACGCGCAGTGCATCGAGGAGTGGTTGTCCTCCCGCTCCTCGTGCCCCACTTGTCGCAGCAGTTGTCTCCCTTCCCCTCCATCTTCACGAGAAGCCACGGAACCCTGCCAAAGGAATCGCATCCAACAAAACCTCCCAACCGCCGCCGCTGCAACTGCAACTCTCTCATGATTACGATTCGGAGGTGCTATATATATGTATATTTCCATGTCCTACTGCAGCTAGCTCGCTAGCTAGCAATAATTACTAGGATTAATAATAATTTGCATGATTTTCTTCCATTGGAGAAGGTAATGCTTATGCATTATCTTTGGCTATCAACTACATAAGCACAAATTAAGAATCTGGAAATGTATCACATTTAAAGATCATCTATGTCGACATGAGTGAATTAACTTGCTTTCCGACCATTTTAATCGTTTCGAGTTAAATAAGTATGGAATATGTTTGAGAAACTGATCCTCAAAATAGGAAGAAATTAGGAGTAGTTTAAAGAAAAAAACTCTCTGAACAGACAGGAATCGTTTCATCTACACAGTAATCTGTAATGGTCAGAGAGCCATGTGAACACTGAGCGTTTCACCTTCAGTCATTGTACAACCAGCATTGGTTATAACCAACACCTCAGACAAGGCAAAGGAAAAGTAGTAGAAAAACGACAAGCAACTATCAGTAATGGTTTGCAAGACAGTTGAACGTCCCAAGTAGTGTCTCATGATCTGGGGTCTGAAGAGATAAGTATTGTTGTTTGTTTACGTTTCAGTGTCTCCGTCTGACACAACAGATCATCAACTACGTTCCTATTCTGTTTCGGAGTTCCAGTTGTGAGGTCTCGAATGCCTCGAAGAGTGCAATTTGATCGTTTCCCTGTGAGAAAAAGCAATCGGCCCTATCAGACGTTTGTTTGGGATTTATTGGGCCGGAGAGAGACAATTAATTAATTCAAAAATATTTTGACCGGTGTGAAGAGTACGTTAAGGTCTGTATCATTTTATTTCATTTCACTTCGTTATTATAATTTTTTTAAATTTTTATATAAAATATAAATATTTTAAATATTTTTCAAAAATTTTCAATCTATTCATAATTCATAAAGATAATTTTAAATATAATAATATTATTTAGTAAATTTAAATCAATCAAATTAAGAGTAAAAGTCAAAATAAAATTAATTTATTATATAATTGTAAACAAATTGTTATAAAGTAGTAAATATATCATTTGTCAATTCAATTTAAAAGATAATTTTTAAAATTTAAAATTTAAATCTTAAAAATTAAATTTTATCATAAATTATGTACTTTACGCGTCAATTTAAAAATAGAACAAATCAAACAAACAAGCTAGGATGCATTTTATAAAACAGTTAAATCCACGTCCTGCATTAATCGTACAATGATGGAGATGCAATTAAAGTGAGAAAAAAGAGGAAGATAATAAAGATTAGTTTCTTTCTAGAGATAATATGAGATGAGATTAAAATTAAAAAGTTGAATAAAATATTATTATTTTTATTTTAAAATTTTAAAAAATTAAATTATTTATTTTATTTTGTGTAAAAATTTAAAAAAATTATAATAATAAAACGAAAAGTTTTCATAATTTTTAAAATTTTAAATTTTAATCTTGAAAATTAACCAACCTGAAACTTTTTCCTGATCGAGCATGACCCCAAGGACAAAAAGTGATATATTCAAAATTTTTAATTTGAGATATTTAAAATTTGAGATATTCAGAATTTGAGATATTTCGGATCGAATATTTAAGTGAGGTTTGAATAGTGAGTTGAAATGAGATGGTTTAGATGAATTAAATAAAATATTATTAAAATATTATTTTTTAATATTATTATTATTTTAAGATTTGAAAAAGTTGAATTGCTTATTATATTTTATGTGTAAATTTGAAAAAGTTGTAATAATGAGATGAGATCACTTTTCAATCCAAACGGGGCTCGCTAGGTTTGGATACAAAAAGTATTTCAACTCATCTCATTTCATCTAATCATTACAACTTTACTAAATTCTTATACAAAATACAATAAACAATCCGACTTTTTTAAATATTAAAATAATAATAATATTATTATTAAAAAATATTATTTTAATAATATTTTATTCAACTTTCAACTCAATTCACTATCAAAACCTACCCAATGCATCATTTATTGTTACATTTATAAATATTTAGGACATCATTAATCAATCAAATAAATATTATACTACTCACTTTCTTTTTCAATTATTGGAACTGAAAAAGCCTTTGGAACAGTAAGCTATATATATATTGGTAGAGACTGTTGATGTTGGCAACTCGACTACAGTGACCTCCAATGTTATTGATGGAGATAATGACGACGACCCGCATCTTCAAACCTTTAAACTCCTTCAAGGGTATATGATGATAGTCGGGACTCGGGATACCTCTCTACAGGTACAAGCATAAAAGGAAGGACAAAAAATACATGCGGGATTGGAGATCTTCAACTATCTTTTAAATGTAATGACCACGACTGTAAATATTATTTCTCTTATTTCAATACTCGTACTGTCTCTATGACGACTATAATTTAATTATTTGGCTAATTTCTTATTATTTCAATTTCGCATGTGAATTTTATATTAAGTCAAAAGAGGAGATGGGAATCATATCATCAATCAATAGCAGTACTTAAAATGAATTATGAACAAGTTAACATGGAAACCAATAATATTATTAACATGAGTACTACCAGAGTGCCAGTAATGTGCGTTGATCAAGCTAGTTTTGAAGGTGATATTGAAAGCATTGTGATCATGGGGTTGTATTGGTGGAGTGACTGTCAACATGATTTTGGCTCTCTTCACCCTGAGTTTCGGTTTTCATGAGCAATGGTTGATTGCCCTAGCTCCTTGCTCCTTGCCCATAGAACAGAATAAAGACCTCCAATAATCATAACGCCACCCAATATACTGTCAACAAGCACACCAACTTTAAGATATGAGCCAAAAAGACAACACAATTCAAGAGAAAAAAAAGGTACAACTTTTTTGAAGGATTGAAATTGTTCTACAAATTTTTCCGAGTGATCGAAAAATCTCGAGATAAACATATATAACGTGTGATCCAACATTTAGAGATCTACATGTAGTGTTTATCTCTCTTAATTGTAGAAAGTGTTTAAAAAAAACTGTAATATGTTATACTAACCTTACACAACTTAAGCGTTCAGTCCATACACAAGCTGAGAAGATAGCTGTTAGAACCAACGCAAGTGGAAAAAATATGGCAACATAAAAGGGTCCTTTCTTCTCTATACACCAAACTTGCAGCCCGAATGAAACCCCAGTTCCAAGTACTCCCTTCATATATATTTACACATAGAAGCTGCAAATTAGCCATTAATCCAACAAATAAAGAAAACTAAGAGAAGGAAAGATGATTAATTTGGCTAAGTAATAAAGCTAAAATGAAGCACAGGATTAAGCCGAGACATACACAATAGGCGAGGGAAGCAAGTTGAATATCCCCCCCAATCTTCCATGAGTCGAAGTTTCTCTGAAGCGCGGCTGCTGCCACAGTGGCTTGCACAGAACTGAGGAGACACTGCAGAGTGGAGAGCCGTAGCTTGGAAGGATATTGTTTTAGAAGATGGGGTTGGGCGATGAGCCATAATGACCAAGCAACGGAACAAAGAAACATAAGAACAGGGCCGAGAAACCTATTCTTATTATTCCCAACATGATGAGAGGATGTTTCTGTGCTGCTTCCTATAGGACCCAAGAAGCTAAGCAGCATGGCTCCTCCAATGGCAATGAACATCCCGACAATCTTTAATATCCCATGAAATGTGCCCCAACCTACAGTCTCTATCCTACCATTTTGTATTTTCATTTTTTTTCAGGTGAATGTTGGAAAGAATCAGACACAAACTTTACATAAACCATTAATCCAGTTCTTATTATAATAGAAGGATGCTGCATAATTATCAACCAAATTGATTGGCTTCCGCAGAAAAGCAGTCGCAGCAAGTAAAGCATAGCAGCAAACTGGAACTTTTAATTCATTGATCACCAACCAATACGTAATATTGTTATTATTGTTTCATGACTGCTCCAGTTCTGTAATTATATAAAGCAAGATTTCTGGCTCACCTCAGCAGGACAGACAGGAGAAATGTGACTACTGGAATGGTGTTCAGAATCGCAATTGCAATTGTGGCGGAGGAATGTTGGAGGGCAAGATAATATAGATCCAGGCTAACCGTGGGTCTGGAGTTTGGTCATCGTCCATCCGGAAAAAAGGTTTCGGAACCAAAACAAAAAAATAGATAAATAATTCGATCAAGATGTAAGCAAATTTCCTACAAATATAAACCAGCTTCCAAACCATAGTCATGATCTTGGCCTGCATCTCATGCATGTCTGAAAATTGCCTACTAAAGGTCGTTTCCTTTTCCTTCTGCGGTGTGTCTGGATCTAGATATTCTTTCGTTTTACGTGATTGGCTTTCCGAACCACACAAACAGAATTGCTTTAGAAAGCTCTTTAAAGTTACATAAGTTCGCCGAAAATACCAACCAAACATTATAGTATCCAGTTATATATGTTGCTTATTTGAGGTCTGTGCAGCAACTTCTACTTACCCACATAAAGCAGCAAGGAAGATTTTGCAGAAGAGGCCGAATGACCACATATTGTCGGTCCTACTATAACATGTAATCACAAAAATCATACTTATGATTTGCACGTGGAAGTGAAACATGTTACTCTTTAGTTGGAAGTAGAGACCAAAAATGGCAGAACAAAAGACTGCAGAAAGGAGTACCAACTACAACCTTTCCAATAGAAGAGCAAAGGGTGCCAAAACGAAGGCAGCAATGGCTTGCCTATAAGCGTTGAACACCAGAGGACTGATACCATCGTTGAGCGCAGCCTTGGAGATTATGGCCATTCCTGCGTATGCAGACTGTATGAATATCATTGCCCAAAAGGCTTGATGATTAATCACTGTTACTTCTATAGCTTTGTAAAGGCTGATCATGGTGCAGGCTTAATTTTCTGTTAGCTTGGGTAATTATCGAGCAGAATATGAAGAGATTACAGGGAATTTTACTCAGAGAACTGCAGTTAGGTGCAAAGGTTAGGGGGTTGAAGAGAGATCAGATTTTAAGGTAAGGTAAAGTACTCGCATTTATGCCCCCTTGCGGAAAAAAGTGGAGCTCAAAGACCAACCGATCGAATTTACAGAGAGCTGATGTTTGCTCACAATCTGGTTGGAACCTACCGAGATGGTTGGAATTGACTTAACGAGACAAGTACTGTTATGCGAACAATCTAAAGGCTGGAAGGGACATCCCCACTATGGACTATGTCTCCTAAAAAGATATTTCTCAACAAAATCACAATGGTAGTTTTCTCGGATTCACAGTCAAAAGGTGGGATGGGATAAATGGATTTGGCACAATCTAATTCCTTGTAGATGGAGGAGTGCTTACTTAAGAGGTGTGGGTTCCTTTTAGCCTCAAAATATAACGACTGCAAGCACCCGAAATGTGAAGACATGGACTGTTGTGCTAGTTTTGTGGAGAACGGACTTCCTCGGCTTGGAAAAGATTTGGAGATTTATTAATGTTGGAACGATGGTAACATGGTTTGCAGGTTCCTGAATCGTCCCTATCCTTCTTTTATTTATTTTGCAAAAATAGTTTGGTTCTTTATAAATTAGGCCCCATTTCATGCTCGTGCATGAGAGCTGCAAGCCTGTAGAGAATCGTGAAGATTAGACATTGGTTCATCACCGATTCAGCTTAGATCTCAATAACATTTAAGTCTCACGCAATCTCAGCATTCAAAGGCAAAATTACATGAACCATTTAGCATAATTTATATAGAAAGCTTCCACATTAGTGTGTGAAAAATAAGGCTTATAAATAGATTTTCACTTAACAAATTGTAAATTTCAAGTAATACATTCCACTGCAAACCAAATTTAGTGAACGAGAGAAGAAATACGTATATGCACGAGACGAACTTCACATTGGAACGTATTGAATTAACTCTATTTTTTTTTCTTCTTCTTTTCTCAAATTGAACTTTCTTCTTCAAGTCATCAAATTCAAAGTTCAATAATCCCTGTGGCCATTATCAAGTAGCTAAGAACATGTTTGGATTACGGGCTTGTTTGGGCAAATTCTCGTCCCAAGACTATTCATAATTTCATTTCCAAATATCACTCAAACACAACGCTTTTCAATTTCAAATCTGTAATTTTTTTATCTAATCATTACCTAATCATTATTTAAACACAAAAATTCAATACAAATTTTCCAAACTTTCAAACAAAATACCAAAAACATTACAACTTTTATAAATTTCAAAACAAAAATAATATTCAAACAATTTTTTAATTTTATAACATTTTAATTCAACTTTTTATATATTCGCAAAATCGAATAAAACATGTTAACTCAAATCATTTCATTATTATTTTTTTTTAATAAGTAAGAAGTTTTATTAATCCACGTAAAAAGACAATGTCCACGTACATAGTAAGTATACAAGAAAAAGCCTAATCCGCTGCAGAAAGTAGCATAAAAGTCAACCATTTCACTACTATTTACAGAATTTTCATTTCTTCTCATTACTCATTTCATCTCATTACTCAAACTGGCGTGTCCACAAGAATGTTGTCTATACAAAAAAAATCTTCCCATCGAATGGCTCAATAGTGTTCATGATACCAACATGCTGATGAGCTTTATTGCACACCCATTTAGGATTTATTCTGAAAAGGTACCTAAAACATTGCAATATTAACTCCATATTTGACGTGCACAATTCTTACCAACCAAAACCTACCGCAGCAAAAATTCATGGAGTAGAAACAAGAATCAGTACAGATATCTAGGAGGTTAATTCTTATTCGAGTGAATTTTTGATTTGGGGAAGCCAACATTTTCTCGATGAGTAGAATTAAAAACGACTAGCGCTATTAAGCCATTGCTTACTTATAATAAAATGGGAATTAATCTTCCTCAGCTACTCTGCCTTTCTCACTGACATAGATACCATCAAGGAATTTCCTGATATCTTTGTTCTTGACATGGCATTTCTGTTTTCAACAATGGAAAAAAGTTTTCTCAGAGCAGGGAAGCCTTATAAAGTATAAACAAGACCCTTAATAAATAATTATTTTATCACTAATTATTTGCAAGCAGTCTCTTTGGTGGTCTCTCACATACACAAAGAAGTAAAGAGGGAATGAGATTACCTGGTTTATCAGGGCCGCAGAACGTGAAACAAGTTCGATATCATTCCCGTCCAAAACGAGTTCATCCTTAACCTTTTCTGATCGAAGGATTGAGACACCTTCAAGCATGTCCACTTTCCTGACCTGACATGACCACAAAAACACGAGAACATGTACCAGGATGTGAATCAAACTTAGATATCGCTTATTTCAGTCTGACGACATTAAGAAAACAGCAAGTCCCGCACAACCACATATATTCATATATATTCGTTAACGTTAACAAGCACAGAACTAGGATCGGGATGTAGCATCCAACTCTATTAGAAAGACTTCGATTTTATGTTATCCAATCGAATTGAGTCCAAAACAGTTGGAAACAGAGAAGAAAGAGAAAGAAACCTTCTTCTCGCCAAGGAAGTTACGGATATCGATGGAACGGTTGGAGTTGGTGATGGAGGCGTTGATGGGGAAGTGAGCGTAGACGAAGCGCATCTTGTAGCGGTAGCCCTTGGTGACGCCGGTGATGAGGTTATCGACGTGGCTGAGAGCGGTCCGAATGGCGGCGGAGGTCTTCCTGGAGCCGAACCATGCCTCGACTTTGAGCTTCCTCTTGCCTTCGTCGTCGGTGATCAGCTGGAAGTCCAAATTAAGGTGCTTGAAATTACGGGTCAGCTTGCCGCGCGGGCCCTCCACCTCTATCAACTTCGATTTCACCTTTATCTTGACCCCTTCCGGGATCTCCATCGTCTCCGAAGACAGTATGCTCTTCATCTCCAACCCTTCTACTTCAGCAACTGCCGCCGCTGCAACGCCTCCACCAGAGATGCAGATGCCCTAGTACAAAAAGAAGGTTAGGGTTTAAAAAGGCTCGGATGTGTCTCGGGTCCTGGGCCTAGGGCCCAAACTTCCACTGGGCTTTTTAAGTACCATTTCATAGAGCTCGATATCCAGCTCATGAAACGCAGGAATAAATATCATATCATCATTTATGTTTTCACCATTCTAAAATTTATTATCTTAGTATTACCAATGTACTATATCCAACACATTTTTTAAAATAATATTTACAAATTAAATAGTTGATATTTTTTTATCATAATTTATTATTTCCACCAATCTAAATATTTTCCGCGCAGAAAAAGGGCCCATGGGCCAAAGTTATAGATTAATTCTGTACAAAAAGAAAAAAAAAATCAATATTCATTCAAGAAAAAACGCAAAATTCATATTTACAAACGTCTTAAACCAATATGAGAGATATTGGATACTGTTATAGTTGTACAAGCACCACGCATTTCTATTAATAAGTAGTAACTAATTCATTAAAAAAATATTTTAGTATAATTATATTTATGATGTTGATAGTTACTACTTACTAATTTAGACTTTACTCTTTAGTATGCATAATTATTAATAATATCATACATTTTATATATGGTTAATGAATATCAAATAATTTTATTATGTACATAGAGTATTCATACTTGCTTGCAACTTATGTATCAAATAATTTTATATATGGTTATTCATGTATGATTTATTATTAATTGATAGCATATATTTTTTTATATTTTATATGATCAATGATAATAAATTAGATGAAAATTACATCTTTACAGTGAATGTTATGCATATGAGCAATACGTGGAGGCACTTTCCATTACATTTGACGCTACTGGTAGATGAAATGGGGGGATTGATAAATTTTGAAAGTAAGTGGGTTTACTTTAATGCAATTATTAGTTTCAGAGGCACATTATGAATTGAGTGAAAGTTCGAAATGACAAAGTGTAATTAACCTAATTAAGTTAGAAATAAGTTAGACATTAGTATAATAACATGTAATTAGACACTATAAATAAGTTTAGTGTAGAAATAAGTATAATATAATAAATTAATAACACATAATAGTATAATATAATAACATATACTTAGATATTAGAAAGAATATCTAATACTATAATATGATAACATATAATTAGATACTATAATATAAATCCAGTATCAAAATAAATTATATATTAGTATAGAAGTAAATTAATAGTAAATGGTTTAGTTTTAGTTTTTAATCTTTGGAAAAACTAATATTTGAAAGCCCACGAGAAATTCTTTTTTAAAAATTGGCTAAATATGAAACTAAAAAAAAGGCTCAATTTGATTCCGCTCCGCCAACTTGAAGTTGAGTCGGGTTTAGGGGAATTCGACTCTGACCATGTTGGTGTTTCACCCTTATTTGTTGCTTTTATTCACCAGGCAACTCAAAGCTGTTGAGGTCATATTCGAAGTGTGGAGTTGATTTTTTTAGAAAAAGTTTGTTTGCTTATAAAATTCGGGAGTTGAGTAGATGATTAAATTTAGATGTTTGAATTAGTTTCTCCTTAGTCTATATTTTTAGGCTTCGTTTGGATGTTGAAACGATTTCTGATAATTTGAATTGATATATGAATAATAGTATTTTGTAGATCTCATTGAGATGTGTTAGAATGTAAATAGGTTGAGATATATGTTTGATTGTATGGAATATGTTGAGATGGGTTTAACTTATTTATAAGAAACTGAAAAGTAGTGAGTCTTATCAATGATTAGTTACTCTATAAAAATGTCCTCATTGAAGAGTACTTTTAAAAAATAAAAAATTGTGTTTATTGATATTGTTGTTGTTTTCAAGCCACGCCGGAAAAATGCATCCTCCATGACTACTCGGGATTCTTGTTTTGGTTGTAGATTAATTGAATGAGTAATGATAGATACAGTTTTTGGGTGTGCAAGTTTTACGCACTCTTTGAAAAAAAGTAGGGTCCAATATTGAAAAAAATTGATTTTTTCATGTAAATTCCATATTTATTCATTTTTTCTAGAAAGAGTACACGGAATTTGAATACCCTAATATTATAAATATCATTTATGTAATAATGAGGTAGAAATTACTTAACATTGCTTCAACATATATGCTTCTCTATATTTGTTCCGTTCTTTTCTTTTCTTTTCTTATGTATACTTAAGGTAGGAGATACGGTTCACAATCCAAATAATACAAAAACAACCCACAAATAAATATCCTATAATGATATTTGCAGTCGTGAGTGTGTAAGCACCGTGCAGTCGCTTTGAAAAAAGTGAATAAATATGGGACCCACATGAAACAAAATTAATTTTTTAATAGTGGACTCCACTCTTTTTCAAAGCGACTGCACGGCGTTTGTGCATTCCACGACTGTATGTGACATTACTCTTTTTGTGATAAATAATCAGAATAAAACAAACTGAATTATGAAAAATTATTATTTGAAACCATAGCAAGGATATAGATAAAAGTTTCTCTAGCTTTTCTGGCCTCTGTCTCTGTACTTTTATTTTTCAGGAGATCTCAATCAAAATGCACGGGATGGTGATCGTTTTCAAGGTTTTTCTTATCCTTTTTCTTACCCTTTTTTCCAGGTTTGTCTGGGCTATGGCCTTTGTTGTCGAAGTAGTTTGAGATGTCCAAATGAACACCTGGGTCGTTGGTGCCGTAGCTGCCACCCATCATGATTGTGTTGTTGATGGCCTGGAAGTTGTTGTTCACGTAGGTGGTCAGCGTCTTAGGCTCCCCAAGCGAAAGCAGCCCGTCATGCGGAGGATTGGCTTTCTCGTCCATCTCGCTTCGGATAATGGCTCCTGTGTTGGTTCCGACAAGGGTGACGATTCTTACGCCATGATGATCATCCTGATCATTGTCATCCTGCTGCTGCAGGAAATGGATCGAGTCTGATGTATGAAGATCAGCAGCCCGACGAGTTATGGCAGAGACCATCTCCCTGAGACCATGGTCGAGTTGCTTTTGCTTCTCTCCTTCAGCCAATGAAGCCTGGCTGGACTTGGCTGATTCAGAGCTCATGATTTTACTTGCCTGCTGTGCGGAGAAAGATTTGGAATAGAAACTTGAGATTAGCGGTACTACGCACGCGCACACACACGTATTTATAAGTGTGTGTTGGAATAAAGGTAGGAGATGAGTTGCTTACATGGCAATTCAATGATTTGAACCTATTCGGCTTCAAAGGAGGAGGATTACTTGACAAGTGGCTTTAACTTTTCCATGGTGCAACTTATATGATTTTGTGAGCTTCAAGCTTCTGGTTTGATTTGGAAAGCTTAATTTGGAGGGAAAGAATCAAACTGATACAAGAAACGAGTGATAAGTCAGTCTACTCTCGTTTCTTTTTAATTGGGCATTTGGGTGTTCAATCCAAATGTGCAGTAATGATCCCTTTTGTTGCACTCACCACATTTCTGAAATGCAGCTAAGTGGTTCTTCTGGTTAGAAGAGATGCTTGCTGTTAAAAAATTGATCTTTTCGTTTTTTAAAGAATCACTGCTATCCTCAAAGGGGACACAGATAGGTCCTTTTTGTTTTGTAAACTGGACCCCCCCCCCCCCCGCGGCGGGCATAGGAAATGCTGCAAGAATTTCCTGTTTCCTGTTACAATCTTCATGTTCAGTCCGGGATCTTACAATCTTCCTACTCAAATTCTTGATGGATATAGCTGTAATTAATCAATTTCCTTCTCCATCTTATTTTTCTTCATCTTCACCCTTTCGCTTGTTTTAAGGTGCTTCTTCAACTCTCGAAGCTTCCATCGCTGAATCTCTATCCCCATTGGCATCAATCTTCCTTTGCTACAACAAAGGGTTTTCCTTTTCCATATATATAGAAAATTTTAGGTATTTTATCAATAACAAAATAAACTCATAAACTGATGTGACTTGATCAAATATGTCAGATTGTAGTTACTTTTATTGTAAATTAGATCTAACGGATCCTATAAAACCACATCATGTTGTAGATTTGTTTTTATGTAATTTCTCTGTGTATGCACTTCTCTTTCAATATATATAGAAAGATTTTTGAAGGTCTCTAAGCCCTTTGTTTGACCCATTTTTCAAGACATGGTAGGATGAAATGCCTGTATTTTTTTAAAAATATATAATTGCACGACCCATTCTTGAAAGCCAGCTTATTAAGCACACCAGTGATATAACAAAGCATGTCACATTAATTCGCATAATAAAAGTTTTTGATTCTGACTTCTTTTATAATAAGTGTAATGGGCAACACAGTATGTACAATATTTATTGGTCAGCGTGTAAACAGCGTCAAAATATCCAAGAGTTGTGTCTCACAACAAAAGCGCTTTAACTGAAATGATAAAGGGCAGAGGAGGTATTGTTTCTATGTTGAATCATATAAATACATGCATATGCGCATTTACTCGGCAGACAGTTGCTCTAATCAATATAGATTACCCAAAAACAAAAGAAAAACTCTATTTGCATGCCATAATTTGACAAACCAAGACAAACCAGTGACGTCCCACAAGTGGTTTGTTGACATACAAGACTTGCAAGCAGAATAATTCAAAACAAAAATGAAAGACTAACAAAATCTCAAAAGCAACATCAGAAATCCCCCATTACCAAAAACCAACAAATTGAAAGAAAACTTCCAACAAAACTATAAGCCACATTCGGTTCTTGCTAGTCTAGGCTTCTGAGAAAATCTTTAAAACTATCAATACTATCAAGCAGGGTCCTAATATACATGATTATGTAACGATACAATATTAAGACGTAATACATGTGAATGAAAAAACAATCAGAATGGAACCCATTACTTTTAAATGCATGAGTTTCAAAATATGGTTTTTATGGCTCAACCGTAGTTACCTGCTGCCACTCCCCATCGACCGCTTCCTTCCACAATGTCACACTGTTGTTTCCATCAGCCACAGCCAATATGTTACCTGTCAACGACCAGGAGACACGCCAGACAGGAGTCTTAAAATCATTCAAAACTTTGCCTTCCCATTGATCCCCCTCCTTGGCCACAGTCCATATAATAACTCTGCCATCCTGCGAGGCACTTGCAACTGTAGATTTTGGAAGTCCTAAGTTGGGTGCCCAGGAAACATCACGAACCCAGTCTGTATGCATCTGAAGAGCTGGAAAGCAATCCATCTTCCAATTCCCATTATAGAGCTTCCATACCTTCACAGTATTATCACAACCACCAGAGCAGAGCTTCTGAACCGGATCAAGCAAGCCCGAACCAACAAGAGCACCCGGTGCCATTGAGGGAGCCCATGAGACAGAAGTTACACCAACCGGGTGCGCTTGGTCAATCCTTGAGGTATCCCAACCACCATCTGGTCTTGCAGTGAAAACTGATATATTTCCATCAGAAGAACCACATGCTAGACAGAGACCCAGTTCATGAGGAGCCCAAGCAATAGAATTGACAGACGACTTGTGGTCATTAAAGACATGGGCTTGGGTCCACTCATTCTGATTACCCTCCTTCCAGATTATCACACGCCCATCATAAGAACACGAAGCAAGTAAAGGGCCGAACTTTGGATGAGCCCAGGCCACCTGCCAAACAGGTCCTTGGTGGGCAGTTAAGGTTGCAAGATGTTGGGAGGCCGTATTGCTCACCCCAATAATCTTTATTGAATGGTCTGATGAGGCTGTGGCGACACGCTTACCATAGTAATCCATAGCCACATCGTGCACCACATCTTGATGACCAGTTTCTATCTTTTGTGAAGGCATTTTTTATGATTATTCACTGCTTCAAAACAGAAAGGTCACGGAATTTCAAAACCATCCATCCTTTCAACTGGTTTGCACAAAAATTCCAATAATCCTAAACAGTTGGATGATCTAGATTTTTAACATACCACATGTTTGGTTGCTGAGAAAGCAAGAAATAAGTAAAACCTGAAATTCTGCATTTCTGCTATTTTCATTTCCATATCAACGAAGAAAATTTAAAAAATCCAATGACTACGTGAACTAGGTGAGCGACCATTGTTTCTAAGCTACCGAATTATATACATGCGAATCTCACCATCCAGGAGTTTTAGTTTGTGGTCTATTCCTATATTTTCTCAGGCTGAAGTGAGACTGTGAGAGCGATGAGCACCAAGACGGGCGAAAATCCGCTCCGCAAAACGGATTGGATGTCGGATCTGACATTTCAATTAAAATTTTTTTTAGCTCTGGCCGAACCACAAACCAATTTCCAAAAACCAATGAAAAGATCAAGATATGCAACTATAAAAGGAAAACATCCTCCTTCCGACGGATTGAATATACACAAAAAAACATAAAAATTCCACTCAGAATCCCAAAACTCAGAATCCCAAAATCAACACACTTACTGCGAAATTCAACCGGGATCCGAAGCCCCAAATATTAAAAAAGAAAAAACTCCAAATCAAAATTTCAAACTAATAAACCCAAAATTGAGAAAACAAAATTACTAGAAAAAGAAAGTCTCTATGGACCTCTGGCCGAATGAATAAAGTAACAGAGGCTTAATCTTATAATATCTTATATGAGCTTTAAATCAAAACAAAAACCAAAAAATAGCTCCGATTTGAGCCTAATGAAGATCTCTGAGAGAGAGAGAGAGACCGAAAGAGATATCAGAGAGAGGAAGTACCTGGACTGACAACGAGACGGCGAGCAGCCGCGGTATGAGGCACAAGGGAGCTGCGAGATAAGGCAGGAGGAACTACTGAGAAACGGGAAAAAAAGGAAAAACCCGAGCAATCTTGGCGTCTGATCGAGTATCGGCCGGGGGTAGGGTGGGGGCCGTGGTTCCTGTCTCCTGTTTACGGATTAGAAATTGGGCTGGGTTGGAATCATGGGCTGGACTCAGATTCGGGTAAAGATAATGGGCAGCAAGTTTTTAATTTTGGGTTAGGACTCAGATTCGAGTATGTCTAATGTATGATTTTTCAGTACTTGTTGACTTAATCTGATCTTTAACCTATCATAATAAGAAATTATTAACCAAAAAACATTTTAGTTCGTTGAAATTACGATGATTAAGTTACTTAATTCTTCTAAATGTTATAAGAGGATAGTAATTAGTTTAAAAAAATATTAATACAATTTTAAAATATACAAATCTTGCTGTATATCTTGCGCAGAGTCGTAGACACTAAATTAGATAAACATAAAGTTGATATAAAATAATAACTTTTTAATGACGTCTCTCGCTTTTTTTTTTTGTCAACATAAATGCACAAAAATTTGTACACTCTAAACTATATCTAACATGAGAAATGTTACCTACATATTTCTATCTAATCAATATATGATTTATTATTTTTATGATTTTTTTTAAACAAACACATACTTAATTATTAAGATACAATAATAAAAATGATAAATCATAAGTAAAAATGTGCGATGCAAAACTTTTACATAGAATTTTTCAGCTAGCATTCCTCGGTAACCATGTACCTTCCATTGTTACAAGAGGTCATGTCTCTCGCCGCCCACTAACTAGCAAAAGAGTAATGATACCCACGTAATATATTTTATAATATATTTCTCTACACATGTTGTAAAATAATAATATTTTAATAAAATGATATTATTTTTATAAGTTAATTTATAAAAATAAATTTTTTTTTTTAAATATTGTTGTGTAAAATATTATGAAAAATGACGTGTGTTTATTATTTTTCTTAAAAAACTTATGAGTAGTTTAATTCCCATCATAATCTGGTTCATTTAACACGTGGAAAATAGGCTTCTTCGACCAGCGCACTTTGTGGGATTTGAATATATAAGAGTTTTGTAACACAACTTTCACCACACTCTACACTCCATATTTTTTTTTTAATTTTTAATATTTTTTTTGAGTTTATTATTTTTAAATTATTTCAAATTTTCTATTTATTATTCATATAATAAATATTTGATAAAAGAAAAAATAATAAAAATTAAAAATAATGTAAAGTGTGGAGTGTTAATTAGGAGATTGTGAAGATTTATTTAATATATAATAGCGGACTTGCATATGTGTTTATTAATGGGATCGAGATTGTGTTTATCACTACTGATCACTGATTAATATTGTCCCAACAATTCTTATAAGAAAAGAAATTCAATTTTCTTAAAACCTACGATAGTATAGGTATGTGAATAGATCAATACTACGATCCATTGTTAAATTACCATATATATGTATATATGTTAAATTATCAAAAGTTCAAGTTGATGAAAGGAATTAAGTGATTTTTTTTTTCTTTTTTTTTTTTATATATAGTGGAAGTGGGGGGCTTTGAATCCAGATTCTTCATTTGGAGAACCGGATCATATGCCATCAGATCATCAAACTCTTGACCAATTAAGTGATATATAATTGCCTTGAACCAAAAAGAAGCAAGATGCATTTATATCTTATATCCAAGTTGGTTCAATTTCTACAAATAGAATGCTGAATTTTCTATAAATATTGTATTTTGGTGGTGTGTGAGCAAATGCTACAAGAATAATGCCAATATGCCTAAGAATTCAATGGTCCTTGTCGTCATCATGAGACACTAGCGCCGTACGTACAAGAAGTATATTAATCTCCAGTTTAATTTATTACTTTTTACTAGAAATTAAAATAAAAAACCATATTTACTGTACATGTAAGTTTCACTCTCTTTTAAAAAGGTTGGTATATTTGTAACTTACGTGAAAATTTATTTTTTTAATATATAGTATGTCTTATTTTTTTAAAAAAGAGTACGTGAAACTTATAAACTTAGAAGACTTTATGTATCTAATATTACTCAATTAAAATATAATCGAAAGATTCTCATTTTTCCCGAGGCTTGTTATAAAAAACTGGTAAAACCTCAAAAACTAGCTAGAGGATTGAGGTGGCTAACTATAACTACAATAGTACTAATGGAATATGATCACTTTGTCATGCATGCTTTCTAGATAGATATTGCATATAAAAAAAATAAAAATAAAAAGAAGAAGAAGAATTTTAGAATATTATCTTCTTCCCTTTGCAATATCAAAACCCAGCTTTCCTTCCTTGATGAGTCATCCATATATATATATATCCCCATAAGACCCGATATTCCATTCCAAGTATAAGCAAAACCATATATGCATGCTAGCTAGCTAGCTTGACCCACATTTGAAGCATTAATGTCATGAGGGTTAGATACCATTCCCTGCCTAAAGGTTTTAAATAATTTTGGGAGACAGCTTTATGATCATCTCGGTCTATAATAAGTACTCCACTGAATTTAACCCCAAGAAATTGATGGCATGGAATAGTAGACTGCTTTGGAATATTTTTTTTGGAAGAGATTAGGCATTAAGGAAGCGATGCCAAGGCTGCATGCGGATCGAGGAATATCTTCTAGGGTTTGGTACGTTTGGCTTGGTTGATCAGTTTTCCCTTCTTAATTTCCTTGTATTTAAGGAACCCATATGCACATGCCATGGTTACCGATCGATCGAGAGCATTTGAGACCTTCATTTCTGCCATTGCATACTGTTACTACTTTTGCTCTCGAGACAACCACATATTCATCAACAACTTAAAGTACTACAACAACATGCCAAGGGGTCGACCCCTGATCTCCTTGCAGGTTCTCTACCTTTCCGTATTCTTTTGTTTTTGATCCTTTGAGGTATCTCGTTTTGGCTCTTGAGCTTTCATGAGTACCATATATAATGCATACATGCTTATTTTAATGTTCAACTTTATATGAAGAAGAGTAGGATCTCTCTCTCTCTCTCTGATCTCTCTCTGATCTCTCGTATTTTAATTTTCATCCCTGCCACGATCTGCATGTCATAACTCACGATGATTTCTTTTTTCTGTCTCTCGTAGAAGACGAGAACAGTACTAAAAGAAAACAAAGTGGATAAACGTGCTAGCTAGTTCTCTTCTTCCTTTTGCTGTTTTCTCTCTCTCATATAGCGTTGATATTCTTTTATAAGGGATAACTGGCAATGAGACTGCATGTTATTGTTTTTCATTGCGTGTGCGCGCAATTTATTTATTGTTAGTCTTTCGTGATTCGTCATCAACGATATATATATATATAATATATATCTTGTAATCAGATTATGTGTGCAATTAATTATTTATTTCTCATTGTTTTGTCTATGCTATGAAGAGAAAAGAGGAGAAAACATAGGAAAAAAAAAACCCTATTCGATATGGTGAAGCTATAAATAAGCATGAACACTACGCGCAAAACCCAATTTGCAAATTGCAAATAAATTATATCTGTTAGAATTATATTATTATTATTATTATGAAAATTGATTTGTATATATTACCCTAAGGTGTGTAAGTCCTGCATATTCTCTATAAAAAAAAAGAAGCAAATATGAGATTTACAATAAAAAATCATTTTTAATGGTGGGCACAACTATAGTATCGCACAGGATTTGCACATCCTGAAATTATATATATCATTACTTACTCTATTATTATTATTATATGGCTTTGCATAACATAGTACCGATCATGGTTTGATCAATCACAAATTAAACCAAGTTATCTGTGTCCAGTTCTATATAAACAAATATCTGATCAGGACTTGTGATCGATGTATTGTGATCTTCAAATATATGCATGTCCAAACTATGCAATAGATCATGTCACACAATCAAATATGCGCCATTAATGAACTCTCTAAAGTCTAAATTTTAAAGGAGAAGAAACCCGTGATCTTTGAACTAAATTGAAACCCAGGCCAGTTATTAAATAATAAATATTGGTAGAACCTTCTACTTCAGTTTCTCACTTTTATTCATCATGTTTATTATAATCTCCGGCATGAATCACATTGATACCTTTCACGCACGCACTAGCTTTAGTTGTAAAAAGTTAAAGACAAATGTTCCCAGGCTACTAGACATAAGAATTCATGACATGAATAAGATTAATCTACACCGTACATGGCTGTTCTTAGTCCCCTTTAGTTTCCTATAATCAACCGTCAAAAGTGCAAAGTTTTTAAAGGGGCCTAGCTATATAATTTGCAAAGGAATAAGAAGATCAAAGCTGGAAAGAAGTACCTATATATGAATAATTTAGCAGCATCTGTAAAGTAGTACTACCAGCTTGTTATTCCCCGGCCTTTGGTAATTAAATTGCTAGTGCTAATTAAACCCTGTTTACTTTACAGACAGTGGAGCTCAAAGTAAGGATGTGCTGCACAGGCTGCGAGAGAGTGGTCAAAAAAGCCATCCACAAGCTTAGAGGTACATGATCATCAATACTTGTCTTTCTATTCTTCTTTTCTCCCCTTCTTAGAATTAGAGACATTTTGCGATATTATTCCATATATACTACTTCATATTTTATGCTAAATAGAATATCCTATCTAGCTATTTCATTTGAAATTTGAAACGAAGACAGACCGTAATCCATTTTCATATATGATCATTACCTGGTCTTGCTGATTTCATTACTTAATTAGAAAATATCAACGTGGCCAAAAGCTTTTGGGCCATTCATGCATGGTCGACGTCATTAATTAACTACAAGAAAAACGGGCTTTTACGACCAATTTATTGCGACTAAAAGACTTTTCGTAATCAATTTTAGTTGCAAATAATCATTTCGCTGTAATTAACTAGTCGCAAATAAGCAGTTTTCTTGTAGTATATTGCTCCTAAATCTAGGGAATCAAGTCATGACTTTTTTTTTTTTGTAGTGTTTTCATAATGGTCACTGTAAGAAAAATGAGTATTATGACGAGTTATTTGCGATGAAAATGACGAATTGTGATGTGAATAGACATAATAAAAAATAATCATTTTAACAGAAATAACTAATCACAAATAAGTAATTTTTTTATTATAAGACTGAATATGCAATCATGTGATCATGGATGACAGTGGTAGGAGTTCGTGAGAGAAACTGCATGGTTAACTCCCCTGAGGTTTAATTTAGAATTTACTGATCATCATCAGCATGATCATGGAGCCGTGCTAACAAATTTTCATATTATAAGCACTGCATGATGCATTACGTGTACGTATATGATGATCTGTCAGGGATTGATTCGGTAGAGGTGGATCTAGAAAGGGAAAAGGTAACAGTAGTGGGGTACGTTGATCGAAACAAGGTGCTGAAAACAGTGAGGAGGGCTGGAAAGAGAGCCGAGTTCTGGCCCTACCCAGAACCACCTCTATACTTCACATCCTCCAATAACTATTTCAAAGACACAACCCACGAGTTCAAAGAGAGTTACAACTATTACAAGCATGGTTACAACGTCGGGGACCGGCACGGGAACATTCCCGTCAGTCACCGAGGAGACGACAAGGTCAGCAACATGTTCAACGATGACAATGTCCATGCCTGCTGCCTCATGTAAATTCATGTAATTAACTCATGTAATATGTACGTACGTGTATGTATATATGTATGTATGTGTAGACAGTATGCATGCATGTATTTAGCAGCCGTACGTCGTGAACATCATCACCATGTGTAATATAACCATGCATGATTTGTGTGTGGTTTGGATATTGGAATGGAAATGACACGTGGATCGCTCTCGATCTTTCGTAGGCATAGATGCAGTACTGTGCATGCAGTACTACTACTACTGTGCAAAGCTTTTATTTGCATTATTGCCGGTTTGTGGGGAATATGTTCAGGCCTGGAAGGTTCCGACTTGGGACTATTTGCACGCACGTGTTTATTAATTTATTTGTGTTGGGCAATCAGTATTATTAATTAAGAGTTAGTTTACATTCACTTCTCAAAGAGACTGTAATCCAAGTTCATATATAAATTATGTTTAAAAAAATTTAAAAATTATAATAATATTTTTTTTGAAATAATATTTTATTTTTATCTTTATTTATCAATAAAACTACACGCATAATCTCTACTCAGAATTGTAAATAGAATTTCTCTTAATTAATTCATTTCTACAACGTCGGGCAGGACAGTGAGAAGTTCCCCTTCTTTAATTCATTTCTAAAAAGAAGTTGTGAAATACCAAGGTCTCAAATTTTAATTTCTTAATTTACAATAAGGTATTAAAACCTTAATATCCTAAAACATAAGAATACATATTGACATATTTTACCTTCTTTAATTATATATGTATATATACGGATGAGTTTGGATTAAACACATGAATTTTTCCTTTTCAGCTATCGGACATTATGCAAATTTATTAGATTATCGAAATTGAAACATAGCATATTCCTCAAACTATTAGAAATTGACAAATAGCATTAATATAACATATATAATATGGCTATCAAAACTGAAACATATAATAATATATATATATATATATATATATATATATAATATAACGTCCTCTAACAATTAGAAATTGACAAAATATGGCACCTATATATCATTAATACATGATCACAGTCAAAATTATGTTACATTACTTATTTAATTTCATCACCATAATATGGTCATACTTGTATAAATGATGTAGCAGTTGGTGTGTAATGTGTCAATATTAATAGTTTATGGTGCAAAATATAAAAACTTGACACTTGAGAAGTACATAGCACATTTAAGTTTTGAAAAATGCTAATGGAGCCTCTCAAATTTACAGTTCAATCTTACCGCTTATGCATTTTATTTTATTTTTTTTTTATTTTTACTTAATGGTTAATGAAGTGATTATATATTAGTAAAATTATATATTTTTTATATTTTTTTCTTATGATTAAGAATGTTAAAAAAATACTTAAAAGAAAATAAAAAGAAAAAGAATAACAAATTTATAACTAACGATACGCCCTGCAGTAAACGTTGGACGGTCTGCTAGCACCATCCTTGTTTTTAACCAATTAACTATTTATTTGGTTTTTTTTAATCATTAACGTGTACACATGATTTCCCATCTTCTCCAAAGAATGAAAAATGAAAAGAGAAAAACAAAGAAAAATTTCGATACCAACAACATTTTTTTCATTGGTGGTAACGGTGGATCACCAAAATTAGTAGGCCAATAAAATAGTCTTGAGATGTCTTTGCTGAGAAAATCGATTTTGTTACGGGACTGTCGTATTTGTTTTTACAGATGAGATGAGATGAGTTAAAATAAAAGTTAAAAGTTGAATAAAATATTGTTAGAATAATTTTTTTATATTATTTTTATTTTAAAATTTGAAAAGGTTGAATTGTTTATTTTATTTTGTGTTAGAATTTTAAAAAGTTGTAATGATTAGATGAGTTGAGATAAAAAGTTTTGTGAAAGTGAACGAGACAGCCTTTTTTGTTTTCATAACTTTTCTCAACTCATCTCATCTCATCTAATCATTACAACTTTTCTAAATTTTCATATAAAATAAAATAAACAATTCAACTTTTCAAAGTAAAAAAAAAAATGATAATATTAAAAAAATATATTCTAATAATATTTTATTCAACTTTTAACTTTAATCTCAACTTATCTATGAAAACAAACAAGACCTTAGTGATATACTTACGACACTTTCTATATAATATTATAACTATATTTTAAAATGAAGGTATTTATATAAAGTGATATTATTTTTATAATTATTTTATAAAAAGTGTTGGAGTTATCCTACATCAGTTGTGAAAGAGATTGGTGGACCGTAGTCAGTTTGTAAGTGTGAGAGAAAACTCCACCTCTTGAGCTAGCTTTTGAGATTGAGAGTAGGGGTGGGCAGCGGGGGCCTGCTCCCATCCACCCCGCACCCTCCCAAATTTATAATAAAAAATAATATTTTTTATATTTATATAAATATATATTGTATATAAATATATACAATTTGTAAAAAACTTGAATTTAAGTTAATGGATTGCCTTAGCCTCCTAAGCCAACCTTTATATAGGAGGTCAAGATAATACAATAGTCATTCTTAAGTAATGTGAGACTTACTGGTTTCAACCCCACCCCCCACTACCTGAGCGGGGGGCTGGGAAGGGGTGCCTCCGCCCCGCACCATGCGAGTATCACTCCTAGTTGAGACAGGCCCAAGACCACCTAACACTAGATCAAAGCCCAGGCTTACCAACAGTTTCAGACCCAACAAACCGCCTATAACCCGATGTGTAAGGGCATGATTATTAGGGTTGTCCCACATCGGTTGTAGAAGGGACTGTTGATCACTTTATAAATACTTTTGAGATTGAGAGAGGTCGGAAACCCCCAAAAAAAAAAACACTTAATTTATTTAAAACATAATTATATAAAAAAGTTGTAAACTTTTTCCTTAAAATCAAGGACAATGCTATAAAAGTTGTAAACTTTTTCATATTTTTAAAAAATAAAATAAATTTAGAATATCATTAAAAATATTTTCTTAATTATAAAGTAAAAAAAAATCATTAAAAATACTTTCTTAATCACGAAGTAAAATAAAAAATATTTTTTTGATTTTTTATTTTACTTCGTGATTAAGAAAATATTTTTTAATAAAATTATATATTTTTTATTTTTTAAAAATATTTAAAAATATTAAAAAAACTAAAAAAATATATATAATAATACATGCTAGAGCCCAACGAGAGCTCTATCATTATTCTAATATCAAATCCGTGAATATTTTTTCGGGGAAATTCAGAAGAAGATGAGAGGTTAACACCGTTCGAAACTTAGCTGGGAAGGCAGGAAGAGCCTAGACTGACCGTTGGATTCAAAAGGAACAAAAAATATACATATATCGACGGTGGGTGCACTCAACGAGTATGAATTAGTTAGAGGTCCATCCGTTTACCAATCACAGTTCAGATCCCATTCTCAATTGATATTGCATTTTTTTTTAGAATTACTTCGTCCACAAAAGAATTATATAAAAATAATCATTTAAATTGATGTGATTTCATCTAATCATTTAGATTTATTTAATAATAAAAATAATTTTATAATTTGATGAATCACATCAAGCCATATCAGTTTGTAAGATTTTTTTTATATAATCACTTTGTGGTTAAAATATTTTTTTATTTTATTTTTATTATCCCTTCAGTTTCTTTAGGAATGCAACAATGCCAACAATTTACTCAGATTTTCAACTTTCTCCGTAATTTCTTTAATTTTATCACTTTGTGGCTAAAGTCATCACCATAATATGGTCATACTTGGATGAATGATGTGGTAGTTGGTGTGTAATGTGTCAATATTAATAGTTTATGGTGCAAAATATAAAAACTTGACGCTTGAGAAGTATAGAACATATTTAAGTTTTGAAAAATGCTAGTAAAGTCCCCTCAAATTTACAGTTCAATTTTACTGTTCATGCATTTTAATTTTTTTTTTATTTTTTAATTTTTTACTTAATGGTCAAAGAAGTGATTATATATTAGTGAAATTATATTTTTTTTTTTATTTTTTTTCTTAATAATTAAAATGTTAAGAAAATAATTAAAATAAAATAAAAATAAAAAGAATAACAAATTTACAACTAACGGTACGTCCTACGGTAAACGTTGGACAGTCTGCTAGCACGATTCTCGTTTTTAACCAATTAACTATTTATTTGGTTTTTTGAATCATTGACGTGTACACATGATTCCCCATGTTCTCCAAAGAATGAAAAATGAAAAGAGAAAAACAAAAAAATAATTCGATACCAACAACATTTTTTTCATTGGTGATAACGATCGATCACCAAAATTGGTAGGCCAATAAAATAGTCTTGAGATGTCTCTGCTGTGAAAATCGATTTTGTTGTGAGACTATCTTATTTGTTTTCACAGATGAGATGAGATGAGATGAGATGAGTTGAAATAAAAATTAAAAATTAAATAAAAATTATTATAAAATATTTTTTTAATATTATTTTTGTTCTGAGATTTGAAAAAGTTGAATTATTTATTTTATTTTATGTGAGAATTTGAAAAGTTATAATGATGAGATGAGATGAGATGAGATGATGTGAGATAAAAAATTTTGTGAAAGTGAACGAGGCAACCTCTTTTATTTTCATAACTCTTCTCAACTCATCTCATCTCATATAATCATTACAACTTTTCTAAATTCTCATATAAAATAAAATAAACAACTCAACTATTTCAAATTTCAAAACAAAAATAAATTTTAAAAATTATATTCTAACAATATTTTATTCAACTTTTAACTTTAATTTAAACTCATCTACGAAAACAAACGAGGGCTTAATGATATACCCACCACACTTTCTATATAATATTATAACTATATTTTAAAATGAAGGTATTTATATAAAGTGATATTATTTTTATAATTATTTTATAAAAATTATTGGAGTTATCCCACATCAGTTGTGAAAGAGGTTGGTGGACCGTGGTCAGTTTGTAAGTGTGAGAAAAAGTCTCATGTCTTGAGCTAGTTTTTGAGGTTGAGAGTAGGGGTGGGCTATGGGGGGCCTGCCCCCGCTACCCCGCCCCGCATCCTCCCAAATTTATAATAAAAAACATTATTTGACATAAATATATACAATTTGTTAAAAACTTGAATTCAAGTTAATAGATTGTCTTAGCTTCCTAAGCCAACAATAATCATTCTTAAGCAATTTGAGACTTACTGGTTTCAACCTCACCTCCCGCCCTCGCCTCCAGGGGCTGGGGGCTGGGAGGGGGTGCCTCCGCCCCGCACCATGCAGGTATACGTAACACCCCTAGTTGAGAGAGGTCCAAGACCACCCAACACTAGTATCAGAGTCCAAGTTTACCAACAGTTTCAGACCCAACAAATTGCCTATAACCTGATGTGTAAGAGTGTGATTGTTAGGATTGTCCCACATTAGTTGTGGAAGAGACTGATAATCACTTTATAAGTACTATTTTGGTTGAGAGAGGCCGGAACCCCAACCCCCCGACGCGGTGCGGCACACGCCGCACGGCACAGACTTCATTTATTTAAAACATAATTATATAAAAAATCGTAAACTTTTTCCTTAATATCAAATCCGTGAATATTTTTTCGGGGAAATTCAGAAGAAGATAAAGGTTAACACTGTTCGAAACTTAGCTGGGAAGGCAGGAAGAAGAGGCTAGACTGACCGTTGGATTCAAAGGGAGCAAAAAATATACATATATCGACGGTGGGTGCACTCAACGAGTATGAACTAGTCAGAGGTCCATCCGTTTACCAATCACAGTTCAGACCCCATTCTCAATTGATATTGCATTATTTTTTTTCTTGTCCCCTCAGTTTCTTTAGGAATGCAACAATGCCAACAATTTACTCAGATTTTCAACTTTCTCCATAATTTCTTTAATTTTATCATTTTGTTTTTAATAATTTTATCAATTAGTTTGCTTCGTCAAATTTAAGTTAAATAATATTTATTTTATCCTTCTTTTATTTTTCTTTTCAAAACATGAGTTTTTTTAATATGTATGAATTATTTAATTAATTTATTTTTTTATAATTAACGATAATATATAAAATTATAAAATCCAAACGACAATATTACAAAAATTCAAAGAATAAAATGATAATCACACAAACTTTAGGGACCGTGATAAAGAGTTCACAGAATCACAACTGTGCAGCGTTGAACGTCCGTAATATACAGAAGTAGGAGGCCCCTTTATGAAAACACACGAAGAAAGCGTCCTTGTCTTTCCTTCTCGGTCTAGACTTCTGAACTTCAACATCATCGGAATCTGCAACCATAAAAATTTGAAGGCAGAGGAAAAGCCGGTAACCTCCTCGGTATATTCTTTTTAGCTCACTGATTTGCTCGGAATATTCAGAAAATCTGATTTTTTATTTTCTTTTTTCTGTTTCATCGACTTTTTAATTCATGCTTAAATGATTTGTGCTACAGTTATTGGCTTTGCGCCATTGTTGATGTTGCTTTCCTGATGTTTGATTGTTGTATTATCTTTTGCCTGTCTGTGTCCGAGGAACTAGAAAGCAATTCTGCAGCATATGAGGCCCAGAACAAAAAACAGCCCTTTGTAGCTTAATGGCTCGTTTACTACTATAACGAACCACTTTACGCTCTCTCTCTCTCTCTCTCTCTCTCTCTCTCCTTTTGTTCTGTTACTGCGGCGGGGTTGTTTTGATCAGTTGGTTGGCTGCGTTCTTTCAGCTTTTGAAACAAAATGGAGGGTCACGGAGATAGAGGGTCTTTGACACCACCGTCCAGTTTGTCAGCTTTTGCTCAGCCCTTCAATCCCCAACCCTCTTCGAATTGGGTGGCAAACTCATGCCAGCAGCCTTGTAGACCTTCACAAGACGGTTCTCAGAGTTCCGACTCTTCTTTTTCCTTGGTCGGTTCCTTTCCTGATCTCAATTTGGAAGGAGACTCGGTATTGGTGGATGCGCCTCGGGATGCCTATAAATATTGTGGCCATCAGTCTGAAATGGGTATCACGGATTTCCCATCTGATAATCCCCCTGGTTTTGATTTTGATTTTGTTGGGCAATCTATTTATTCTTCATGTCACCCATCATTAGCATTGCAAGAAAACAGTATGTCTGCTGTGCCTTATGACTTGGACTTTGATGCAATGTCATTAACCGAGTCCTCGGTGCCTGGCTACACCCAGAACTTGTTGGGTTTTGATTATGGTTGCCAAAGGGCTGAAGGCTCATGTAATGCGAAACAGGACAAGAAGAGGGATAATCAAGGGAGTCTCGTCTGGAAGGCAGGTTCAAAGGCCTGCGGGAACTTTAAAAAACAAGGTATCTGTCTCTTATTTGCGTGACTTCATAGCAATTTGGCATATGAATGTACCTTTGGATTCCCATTCTTATAGCTAAGCTTGATGATATTGCATGTTGATTATATTCCGATTCTGCATGTCTGGTTGCTGGATTCTACCTTTATGTACAGGCTGCTATAGATGTAGCTTAGTGGTGTCTTGAGACGTAAAGGCACATAGTTTTATTGATTAAACTAGAACATCTTTCCCTTTTTTGTGGTATGTAATTGATGCAAATAATGATTTAACTTTTTCGACTAGGTAGCTGAGTACACCAATTTTTTTTTTTCTATATTTTTGGAGTACATATATGTGCCAATGTATAGCTTTAATTCTTATAGCAACACGTTTTCCATTGTGTCCCTTCATTTGGAACTTTGGCATCTCTTGGTCGGTCACTAATATTGACTAACACGTTTTACAGGATTGCTATTATCTACTATGATAATACTTCCAGTTGTACTTCTATTTCGCATGTATATTAAACAAGGATTATAACCATTTTTGTCAGGATCTAGAGAAGAGTTAAGTCACATATGCGTTATACCCTAAGAACCACATATCCATGTGAGACTTTGTACATGCAACATCCTTACAATGTAGTCCAATCCAATATGTGGTACCACAATTTCATTTGGCCTAAATATGAAGAGAACATTGGGGGGAGGGTGGTGTTGTGGATACAATGTAGTCTTGGAGGGACACTAATTACCAAGGAAACATGACGTGGTATCTGATTTAGGTACTAGCAGATGGATAGAAATAATACTGGTCCTCGAGATCTATAACTAGGTCTGTGATCTAAGGGAGATTGAGTTATCTTCAATATGTCTATCTTTATGACCAGAGTTTTCTTCAATATGTCTATGTTTATAATCAGGCCTTCATCTTGTACCTTTCTTAAATTTATGATAGAAATGCTAAATAAATGACAAGTACATTTGGGAGACCTGGAAACATTGAGTACTTTCTAAAACTTTCTGTAAATAGACTTTTCTAGCATCAGACGGACAAAAGGAATGTGATGTGATGCTTTGTATAGAACTGGAGAAGTTGGTTTGAAAAGGAAAAAACAAAAGATGAAGAGTACAAGTAAATGATAACTATATTTTGCAATTGTGACAGCCCTGCAAAAAAAAGTAAATGTGACAGCCCCACAAAAAAAAGTGATTGTGACAGCCCCGCAACAAGCATTGCATGCTGCTAAAGGGTTGAATCCTTGTGGTGAAACTTCTGATAATATCAACAAGTGTGGAAACTTAACCGTTATGATCCTAGGAGGAGATAATCAGATGAAATCTGGAGGCGCGGAACAGGAAACTGCTGAATCTTTTCCAAAGCCAAATTCTACAGTCACCCCTTTTAAGTTCTCAACATCATCAGATATGTGCTCTGCTGCAACTCTCCAAAACATTCCTCAAGGTCAGTGGTCATATCCAATGCCAGCATTTAGTGGGAGCAGTTGTGATAGTGTTTCTCTTTCACTGAAAAAAAAAATCATTGCCAGCTCTATCATTTCAATCACCAAGCACTAGCACAATTGTTTCAGTCCTTAATCCTGTTTTTTCAGTGAATGCAGATTTATCAGGCATTAATGCCCTCAACAACAACGGTAATTCGTCTGGTTGTAATCCAGAAGAATTATCTGGGCTGAATGGTTGTAATCCAATCAGCCTAAAAAGGCCGCATGTCCTGCTGAATGCCAAAGGCAAAGAGGTCTACCTAGATAAAAGCTTGATTGAAAATGGTGATGAAAGAAAAGGTGATAAGCTTATCTCTGATGACGGTTTGGAACCCTTATGCACGGTAAAATCTGAGCTGCAACGTCATGGGATAAAACCCGGTGTTTCCATTGAAATTTCTAAAACGCTGGATGAGAATGACTCTGACGTGGATTCACCCTGCTGGAAAGGTACCCTGGCTTGTTGGCAATCTCCATTTGGAGTTTCTGAATCTGTGAGTTCACAATGTCTTGAAAAGAAGCTAAAAGCAAGTAACATTTTGAATCCTCTGGCGCCTCATTTTTTCCCCAGTAATGCTAAAGGAAGTATAGACTACTACCATGAGAGTGAATGTGGTATTAGTGATTTCTCATCTTTCGACAAGGGTGAATCCTCAGTTGTGTCTTTTGGAAATGCGGGTTCTACCAATGTGGGATCAAATCCTTCTGGATTGAGCTATGGAATTGGTACTGAATGTTCTATTGACATCAATGAATCAAAAAAGGAATATGCTCTGGTCAACAACTCGAGAAGTAGCTCTTTTCTGAATTATTCTCACATATTTCCACCATCTCTGGTGGAAGATTGCTGCGCATCTAACGGGAGGCTTGTCATTGGGGAAAATGCTGAAGACTCTTTGAATGGTATCAAGGATGTTGTGCATAGTGGTTCAACAAGGGTGCCTGTCCTTGCAAAGGAGCATGACCTAGGTCCATCATCTTCTTCTGGCGTTGGTCTTCTTAATGACCTTAATGAAACACATCAGAGTGTATCTAAGTCTTTATCTGCACCTCTTAAAATAGATGTCCCGACAGTGATCAATACAGTGCGGAATCTGTCAGAGTTGCTTGTACAAAACTGTTCAAATGGTTTATATTCATTGAATGAGCATGAGCATGACATAATCCAACTTATAATCGATAAGCTTCATGTGCTTTCCACAAATAGGGTTGGGCAAGGGGCTCCAATGCCTGAATCAACTCAAACAGGAACCCCATACTCTCCTTGTAAGGCTACAGAACACTGCAAGGTATGGCGGGTGTGTGTGTTTGTTTGATTATATGTTAATGAACTTATCTGAAGAAAGTTATGCATCAATTTGCCAACAAGAATGAACCTTTTCCTCCTTTTAAGATTATAAAGTACACTTCTATTTGAATTCCTCTGGCATAGATTCTTATTGAATGTCATTAAGCATGCTGGAATTGAATTAGCATGATTGATCAGATTACTGGTAGAACCACTTAGTTTTAATATTCTCTGAGGGTAAGAACCTTCATTTTGCTCAAGGCTAGGGAAAGTGTTTTGTCCAAAAGTTTTCTAGCATTGATTAATGGATAGATCTCTTAGCCTGACGTGATTAAAACTATCTTGATCATCACCATCATTTTTATTATTACTGGATCTCCTGGGGAATGGGAGAGTTGTTCATAGTCACAAGCGCACATATTTTGTTCGCCTGTGAGAACCTGAATGATGTCATTTTCAGTCCTCCAGTATGCAATTTAGAGTAGCATGGACAAAGACTATGTCTGTTCCAGATGAGCCTGAAAATCAGAATTACCACGATGGGCAAAAGAGTTGTTATACTGCCTTCACTGAGAAAGGGCTGAATTGTTTTTCTTCATACAGTGATGTTGGTGTTGAGAAGAGCAATGAAATCATCCAGGTATCATTGGTTGTCAAACGCTCATACTTATTATTATGTTAGTACTTGGTGTCTTCTCTCTCTCTCTCTCTCTGTGATATATATATATATATATATATATATTTTTTTTTTGGGGGGGGGGGTTGATGTTTATAGATTGCAGTGAAACAAAGTCTTTTTGTTACTTATAATAAAATGCAGGTTATTTCAAAGGGTCTGACAGAAAACCATCAGACTGTGGAAGATGTGCATCCACAAGCTTTAGTGTATAGGAATTTATGGCTTGAGGCTGAAGCAGCATTATGTGGCCTGAAATATAGAACTTGTGCCTTGAGCATGAAATCTAATGGGATGGATGGATATGAATCAATCAAAAGGAGGTAAGGTGAACTGCATTAATCCTGAATCTTCTCTCCATTTTATAAATTTGACTCTTTCTCTGCTCTGTTAGGTGTTAGGAAAGCTTGCTCAAAAACACAAAAAGGAATCAGGAAAGTTGTCCAAACGCAGAGAATGATGGAGTGTGTAATGTTCCACTCGGGCCAAGCATGGTTATTCTTGTTCGAGGCCAAAGCTACAAATTCTGCTCCCATATATGAGAATGGTATCACTATCTTTAGTTTGTTTAAAGATGGGATGGTGTGTATAATAAGTCAGCCATGCATGTATAATCGAGATACTGTCGGGGCCATGTGGGGTGCAAATGCAGGTTGATTCTAACACAGGTAATCATGGAAGCTTGATTCTTCAAGATCTTAAGAGAGGCGACAAACCATTGGAGTTTTTACCGATGACAAAATTTGAGGCTGTATTTAGGAAATGGGAGTTGAACTTGAAATTCAACATCGTTGGTTTTTAGTACAATGGTGAAAAGTTAGACCCCGAGTTAATATCTTGTGAAGGTGATGATGAAAGTTGTAACTCTGGTTTACAGTGATTGGGTGAAGAATGATTTGCCTTGCAATGTTCTGGGATAGGCACAACAAGCTGGATATGTGAATGCCATTGATAGAATCGAGTGCATTGACTAGCTCAGGTAGTGTGGACCTCCATTTTTGTTCCAATAGGCAGAATTCTGGTACATTAGTATTCTTGGGAAAGGCCCATTTGACTGGCCATTTCTACCTAGCCTGTCCTCATTCGGGCGGTTCGGCCCATTAAGCATACCCAGGTGCAGGGTGGAAAATAACAAGCCCAAACTGCCCAAATAAGGACGGACCAGACTTTGGCTAAGTAGTTAGGCAAGGATACGAATGCCTTTTCTGTTTGTTTTCTGTTCTGGGTGGGCCTAGTGGAGGTTTATTGGACCTATTACTAGAAAACAAGCTCCCAGTCTTTTTCCTTGCCTTAAACCTCTCTCTTTGTTGAGGAGGGCAGGCTCTGATCTTAGTCATCTTGTTCAACGAGGAGAGAACTTGTGTGTTGAGCCATTTTCCTCTTTTTAGTGTTTTCTCTGTTTTTTTTTCCTACTTTTTAGTTGTTCAATTTTAGGTCAGAATGGCAAGATAGATTCGGATTTGAGTTGAGCAGATGATGAGTTTGATAGCAAGTCTTGTGGTGATTTGCAGGTTTGAGTACTGTTTGGACTGTGCTAGGTAGGTACTAGTTATAGGTTAACCATAAGGAGCTTAAAGCTTAGTAGTAGATTGCCTAAGCTCAAGTTTGTCTACATCTAATTAGGGAATTGAAAAAAAAAAAAAAAACCCTGAAAAATACCTCTTACCGTTTAGCCCATGAACTAAAATATGGATGTTTATTGGGAGAAAATGTTGGAAAATATAAGGAGGGTGTTACATTGTTAGTTTATAAAATCACTTAAAATGTATCATATCAGCCTATTCGACTAAAAATGATAAAATCAAGAACGAGGAGTAGGATTTACTTTTACAAATCCCGAGAAATAAAACGCGCGCGCACCCACACACACAGATATATATCACTTCCACAAATTAAAGTTCAAAAAGCCTTTGAACCGGTCTTCCTCCTTCAACTAGAGGTTCGGCAATGGCGGGGGAGGGGGCTTGGGAACATGATGCATGGTCACATTCAGAGTATTTACTTCTCTCTGGCTTTAATGACTGGTACCACATGAAACATTGCCTGCAGGCTAGGGTTAGATGCCGAATACCCAGTTGGAACTTGGAAGTACTTGGATACAACACCTAATTGTAGCCATTCCAGGACAAAAAAGGTGACCAGTCAGGGAAGTGGGGGGACCTATAAATTTGGCAATATGCTATGTTCTTTTATTTATTTATTTATTTTTACGGTATATAACACCTCAAAGTACTATCTATAACATCATATTACTAATTTAGTTAAAGGTCCACTAGATCTACACTTCCATAATTACATGAACCAAAAATAATAATAATAGAGTAAAATTTACATAAATGATGAATAAAGCATTGTGAAAGGAGAAAGAAGGCAGGTAGGTAAAGTAGTGAAAGAGAAATATGGAGTGGGAAAGAGGTGGCTAAAATAATACAAACAGTATGAAGACAAGATCAATAGGGGTTAAGATCAGGATTCAGGCCGAGACGAAAATGGCATGGAAAGGGTTTGGAGCTCTGGGAAGATGAGGCATTTGCAGCATATAACGCAGTTTTTGAACTTTTGATACCTTAGCATGAATCTGGGTGCTCGGCAATAAATGAGGGAGAGCATTGGATCAGGACAAATTTATATATCAGATCAGACCCATGCATCTAGATCGATCATTAATGCCTCGATTCCCATTCCTTCCTTCCTTTCCTTCCTTCCTTCCTTCCCGGTGGGTGGGTCAGAAATTCAGAATACTAGTATTCTGATCATGTCCCCATGCATGCCATTTCCTCCCGTCTTCTTTTCCCCTTCTTTCTTTTGCTTCATCATCATCAATATACATCATATATATCTTAAAACACACATGATATATGTGCAGAGAGTTTTAAAATATTTATTATTATTGCTTAATATTATCTAAAATATTTATAATACAGACAATAAATATTAATAAGATATATCATCATGTGTACATCTCTTTTTTTTTTAAGTCGAATTAGAACAAAAACTCGAAAAAATCTTATCATATTAATTATATATATATATACGGCTCATGTGGTGTTGTGAAGTGTGTGCAGTCCATGACATGTAGCTTTCGTCCGGCCGGCCCCCTTATATTTCACCATAATTACGGTTGTTTTTTGGGATCTGCTGCCACTCTTTGCACTGTCATTGTTAATGCTCTGTCACGAAATATGAAAGCCGTAGCAGTACATTGAGCAGTAGCAGCCCCCACCAGCCTTTCCCCCCCCCCCCCCAATTCTTTTCCTAGCTGCTTCATTTTGGCTACCCTTTCGCTTCCTCTTTTGTTTCGCTGCTGCTGCTGCTTCTTCTTCTTCTATCTTCTTTGTTCTTTTGATCTGCAGCATCGCATCATGATTCAGAATTAACAGGGCCAGCCCACAAGGTGAATTATAAGAGACTAATTAGGGAAGAAACTCGATAAGAAAGGAAAAGGAAAAAGCTTGAACTTAGACCTATGATCAATTCGAACCACTTGAAAAAGACCTAATTAAGATACGTCTCAATCGAAATAATTATGAATAACTGTATATCTTTTGTCTTCTCATCTTCAACCATATTAATTGATGTAGAGTATTCAATTGAATTATTATTTACGTAATTGCTGCCATAATAATTCATTTAAGTTGGATCATATTTAATAATATATAATAATATTTTAAAAAATAAGTACTACAACTATAAAGAAATTTCACAAAAATAAATCTATAAATTGATATGATTTCATATAATATGCTAGATCTGCTTTATAATAAAAAATAACTTTATAATCTAACGTAATAATCAAATGAGGTGAGTTTGTTAGTTTATATATGATTGTGAAATTTATCTGTGATTAAAAAAATATTTTTCTAAAATAAAAAATAAAAAATAACATTACTCATAATATATATATATATATATATTTAGTTCAACAAGATATATAATATATATGCACTTAAAAGGTATCACAATTACTTAAAATTTATAAATTCCTCGCTGCCTCTCATAACTAATTTGAACAATATTCGAGCTGGTTATTCCCTGATCAAAAAAATTATATATATGTGATCATCATCATCATAATCATCTCTTAAGCCTCAACATGATCAGTACATGGCCTGCCATGGTTTCGACAATAAAATGTATTATTCACTTCTTCTACGTCTTTAAAATATATATAACTTTAAAAAATAAAGTGATATAACCATAAAGAGATGGTAAATTTATAAACTGGTATGCTTTTATATGATATATTAAATTTATTTTAAAATAAAATTAAAATAATTTTACAATCTAAAATTTAAAATCAAAACATATTAGTTTGTGGGATATCGTTGTAGCCAAAATATTTCTCTATATCTTATCCAACTTTTTTTGTTTTTTTAAACTTTTGGGTACATGGAATGTTCAGATATGAATAGATATGAGGAAAGAAAGCATGGCATGACATGACATATGCCATTTGATCTCTCTACTTTGTATTGATCAATACACCTTTTATTTTCACCACGAAAAATGTAAAAAAATACATATAGAGCCAAAGGAAGGTGGACGTAGAGACAGAGAGAGAACATCACGGGAATATGGTGCATTAAAACCAAAGAAATATCAACGTGGTCCATGCAGTCTTGGGAGTGGGAGGGTATTGCACGCGTCCTGCGGGCGGAGCCAAAGTCTTCAGAGAGAGAGAGAGAGAGAGAGAGAGAGATACAGACAGACAGAGGGCAAGAAGAGAATTAAACGACGAAACCCACTTTTCCTTTACAGTAGTACTATTTGTGTGTGTGCGCGCGTATTGTTTATATAAAAATTTGCTACTTTTTTTATTGTCGTCATTGATTACGCCTATTAACCCTAAAACGAGCAGTCGCTCGATCTCTCTTTATAGGTAGGGTGGGGATGAGTCTCCTGACTCCTTCTGTTCAGGGCATGCCCGTACGAATGACTAGCTAGCTAGCTGCTTGATTGTTTGTTTCGTTACTTTATTTATCATCATCCTTTGCTTTGCTATGCTATGCTTTGCTGCCCAGTTCTTCTAGTATTCATGTCTTCTATAAATTAAACTTTGGGCTCGAAATACGTACGTGTCATCCTTCTTCTTTGTCCGCCCGCCTGTCCACTATTCATAGCACTAGATATATAGAAATATTGACACTTGCAAAAGCTGATCCATCCATGATCTCTCTTCCCACACACACACATATATATATATATGTATACTGTACTAGCTAGCGTGGTCATCATCATCCAGCTCATCACCTACCACCTGTTAGGGAGATAATCACGTTGGAAGTGATATTTTTGTCAAATGTGGAGACATCGGCGCCATCCATGCAGGGGCGGAACTACTTAAGCCTTGGAGCTTTGGCTCTTCAAAATTTTTAAAATTTGATAAAAATTAAGTTTTAAAAAGTGTTTTTATAAAATAAATTTGATGAAAATTATTTTTTCTTAAGTTAGGCTTCCAAACCAGATTTTTTGATTCCGCCCCTGCATCCATGTATATATAATAAGTACTCGAATTTCTGTCACACGAGATAATTAATACTTTAATCAGGAAGGTATTGTATAAAATTAATCTACATTAAGCAATTTCTTAATTTCTTAATCTAAAACAATCTTAAGACTTTGATCAGCAGTACCGCAAATTCCTGGCACGCATGCAGTCAGTCCCATTCGGAAAAGAAAAGATGATGGAGGCCGGCGGGATATAGGTTCGCAGTTTCTGATTTTGTACGTACGTACAATAGTGATTTGCCAAAAGACGCGCGCGTGATATATAGTCAAAAGTGGATATATGCATGCGGAAATTAACGCAGTTCGGTTGCAGGCATCAGAGCAGTTTCCATGCATTTGCAACTCTTTTAAACTCTCTCTCTCTCTCTCTCTCTCTCTCTATATATTTATATACATGTGCAAAACGGGATTACTGTGCAAGGTTTCGTAATAATTAATATGCTAGCAGCTTGTCGTACACAGCTCTATTAATATATATATATATATATATATATATACACATCTTTAGCTTTAAGAGTTATGGTAGCTGGCTACATGGCACCAAGCAATTTTGTATCTTTAATTAATACTGACTCATGGCCACTAGATGCCGATGAGTCTGTGGATCACAGCCTTTGGCTACGTTCAAGTAGATCATAGAATCTAGATGCTACACCTACTACTTTACTAGCTAGGGTCAGGGTCCACTACTATTGCATCCATCAAATTTATATTAATATATATAATATGTATATATATATATATATATATATATATAAATACATGAGAATTATTATAAGTTGGTATATATAGCAATAATATTGAAAAGACACTTTCAAAAGAACATGGAATATTAATTAATTGGGTCATTTTTCCAGATGCAGCTTATAAAGTAGTCCACAAAATGTGCGACTTTTGTCCAACAAAAATTTGGTGTAATTTGTAATAGGTCGATCACTTGGAATTGTCAACATGATTTACGACGTTGTAATTCCGTTGACCATCGTTTCTATTAAGGAGAGGAAAAATAAAAGAACAAAAAATCTGTCAATTAAAGGCCATCATGTTTTCAGTACTCTATCCAAAGGATAAGATGGCTAGGTTTAGATCATTTGTGTCTTTAGGAAATCAATCACTACTCCCAACAGCTTACATATATAGGATTCGTATATATAATAAATTCCCTTCACTTCGTACAATATTTTTCACTCTGATCCCTCATATATATATATATATATATATGCTTGAATTATATATATATATATATTATATAGGATCTATCATGCATGATTATCACCACATATATATATTTTATATCTTAATATACGTGTCATGCAAACTAGTGCATGTTTATTTGTACATAGTATAAGTACTTTACTTTTCCATTTTACTTGTAGCAAGCGGACTATTAAATTATTGACCAAGTGAAAATTGTATATTTTAGAACTTATCCCTTTAGACCTTCCAGACTCTTCCTCTGCTAGACTGCTAGGGCTTTGACCCTTCCTCTTCCTCTAGGGTTTCATCGTTACATGATATCAGAAGTTTTCTCTTATGGCGCTGAGTCACAAATCGGTCTCTGAGGATTCTACGAGTCCCTTTTTCCTCCATCCTAGTGATAGTCTCGGTATTCTTTTTGTTACTCAACCACTCTTTAGTGACAACTACCATACTTGATGCCGTTCCATGGCCATGGCTTTATCAGCGAAAAACAAACTTGGTTTCGTCGATGGCTCCAACCTCAAACCCTCGGATTTGGCTAATCCACTTCTCTCCCCGTGACTTTGCTACGATAATATGGTGATATTTTGGCTTTTAAACTCTATTTCTCTTGATATCTCTGTTAGTATTTTATACATAACTACTGTGCATGAGATTTGGTAGGATCTTAAGGAACGTTTTTGTCAAAAAAAGGGTCCTCGTACTTTCCAATTATAGATTTTCATATATGCTCTATCTCAAGTGAAACTTTTTGTGAGCACTTATTTTACTCGCCTAAAAGCTCTTTGGGATGAGTTAGCAAATTACAAACATGTTCCTGCTTGTTCTTGTGGAGCAGTATGTACGTTGACCTATAATGTTCAACAAGAGCATGTTTTACAGTTTTTAATGGGATTAAATGAATCTTTTGCCTCTGCTCATGCTTAGATCTTACTTATGAAGCCTTTAATTATGCCTATATATGAAACTTTCTTCTTGAAGCCAATCAATCCCAACTAATTATTTAAAATGGGACGTACATGGAAAGAAGGTTAGCTAAAGACGTTGGTTAGTTTAGTTTTGAAATCAAAGATGAAATTGAGTAACCATGAATATCTCAATTGGGATGGAATATATATAATATGCAGGCGGGTAGCTTCAATTGGTCGCCATTAATTATTATGGAAAAGTCATATATATACTGATCAATAGGCCGGAAGTTGCTGCAGGTTGAAGACGAAGAGAATGGAAAAAAGAAATTAAAGAAAATAGGGCTTAATAATTTCTTTCATATATATATATTTAATAACCATAAGTTTAGTTCAATCTTTCATGGAGGATAATCATTTTTCCGGAAAATGGTTCCATGCATGCATGGCAATTAAGGTGATAGATGTCATGTAGGTTACCATTATAACAAATAAATAAATGGTTATTTATAAATATGATATTATTTGATGTTGCATGTTGTGAAATCTTGCTGCATGTAGTGAAATATTGATGTACTGATATATCAGACATGATCATATATATAATTAATCCCCAAAATGAAGTATGGTTGGTTGTTAAAGTTAATGGAGCATGAGGGTCATTGGTTCAAGATATCACGAGTATTTTCAGTAGTACTACAAATGGCTGGCCTGGTATATAATACACACACACATGACACACACAGGCAGCTTCGTGAACCTGCAGGAAATAGCCTTAACTCAATCAAACATGGACTTTGCAATAATATATAATAATATCATCATCGGAGGACAATTTCCTTCAGTGATCACCACGTACATGATGAGATACTGCGATACCTACCTACTAATATATATAATGCCCTCGCGTACTGCTAGCTAGCTGCATGCCATGCATGCATTTTAGTGTACAATTTTCGCAATCTGATCTCTTGAATAGGTTGAATATCTAATTAGCCCTAATTAGTCCGAGATTGATCAGGGGTCAATTAATAAAGGCGGCCGGCCGGGGTACTGGAATTGTATTCAAGTACTTGTAATCTAATTAGATCATTCTTTATGCAAATGATCGATCATGCCCGGCCCCTTCAAACCCAGTAAAATTACAGAATATATATATATATATATATATATATATATATATATATATATATAGAAGTATCCAATTAATTTGGATAACCAGGACAAGCTAGCTAGTTCATATATACTCAATAAACATGCATATTAATCTAGTGATCATAAGCTCATGCTTTATACACATGACCTATATATATATATATGTGTGTGTCTATGTGTTTGTGTGTGTGTAATTCACTGAAATCCTTCATGAGTTTTTGGCTTCAACATGCATGGAAGCTCATGATGCATCATGCACGCATGGGTTTGTTTAACATATAAAAACCTAATGATCTTGAGCAGATATTAATTATGATCAGTTAGTGATGAAAATCATAATCAGATATTTCTGATCTCGGCGCCAACAATATCCCTTGTTCCAGTCAAAGAAAAGAAACAAGAGATAACTTAATTACCATGCATTTCTGTACGTGAGCATTGTAAAACCAATTAGCTGTTTTCAACCTAGCTAGCTAGAGCTATATCTTGAATTAATACTTGCATGGATTACAAATTAATTAATCTCGTGATTGAATTAATGTAGATCTAGATGATCAGTCTGTCTCAAACATAATACTGCTTCCGCATGAGTACTAGTACTTTACCATGCAATATTATGCAAGCCGAATATTATAAATGTATGTCGATCTATAGTATTATAGTAAACGAAAAGAAAAAGGAAAAAAATTCTTAATTTTTAAGGCAAATATGCATGCTAGTACGTATATACTTGCAGACTGATTGCAATATTGATCCTTAATTCCCTGCAGATATAGTTCAACCTGTGATATTATGCAGAATTAACATGAGGAGTATAACTACTAGCTAGTGCATCATGTGCATCATGCACTGGTCACCTCTCTCTCTCTCTCTCTCTCTCTCTCTCTCTATATATATATATATATATATATTATATCTAGTGTAAACTATGAAGTATTTTAATTAATTCAGTACTTGTCAGCATAAAATATAATCTGAAATGATCAAAAGACTGATCAATGTTTTACACTATATGTATTATATCCATTAATCTCAAGTGTAATGGAGAAGATAATATTCTCCTTAATGGGGAAGACGTCTCAAAAATACATATATATGCAGCTTGATCAGTCATTCAATGAGTATATATATATATATATATAATCATCTTGTACATGATTCTCTGACCTCTTAAGTAGTAATATTTTTGGCACCATCACACAGTATGAAACATGAACAACTTTAATAACATGAACTCAGTTAGTTATAATATGTTAATTTCAAGTATGATGCAACACAGGCGATTTTGATTAGTTCATGCACATGACATTGTAGAAAGAGGAAAAAAAAATTAAAAGTCCCATCTTTTCTAATGTCATCTAATTTAATTATGCAGTAATAATATTCAAATTACAGAATATTATATACTAGATCATATATATTTCAGGCAAACAAAACTCCGAGTGATTTCTAAGATCATGAAGCAAATAGTGGTCAGTTTTGTCCTGATTGGTGAGACAGTTTCATGATCAGATTATCAAAGCAAGGTGGCATGCAGGTTCAATTCGTAATATCCAATTTAATTATCATAAGGTGATCCTCAATTAATTTGATCAGTTTTCACACGAGTTGTTAACGCGAGTAGCTAGCTAGGTACTGCTACAATAAGTCAATAACGAATCATGTACAATATCCTATATATATATATATATATATACACTAATTTAATTTCAATTTGATATTGCCTCTGAGCATATAATTAATGCATGTGATGCATGCGACATGATGGGATCAAATTAATAGGAACGTAAGTATATATAAACTACTAGCTAGTAGTACTACTGTACACCCAATGGTAAATAATTTCTTGCGGCATGCATGCACATGAGATCGAATTCCAACACATGCGAATTAGGAATTACTTTCAACGTGGCTAGAGAGGTTCATGCATCAATATTTACCCTGATCATTTCGATGGCTTTGTACAAGGACGTTTTGTACATATAATATATAAATAATAAAGTCCAGCTTGGAATGTTGGTGGAAAAAATAAATGAAAGGCTGCTTAACTGTTTAGTTTGTGACCAGTACTACTACAACCAACCAGAATAATTAATCGTTAACCTTACTTTAATTTTAATTTCAAGGACGACATAGACATCAAGCAGCAAGCAAGCTCCTAGCTAGGTTACGACAAAAGACAACTAGTATATATAATGATCGATGATGATAAACGAAGCAAAACTCAAAACAGCATGAAGAGACTGTACTGCTAAAATTCTAATGTTCGAGTTCATGTCTGTCCTAGTACTCATGATCATGTATATATATATATATTAATATTAATATATGGTGTTTCTAATTGATTAATGAGAGGTCATACGTACAGTACTGAATGAACAGTTTTTGAGGAAGAACTTGGAATTAGTTCTACAGTGAGTTCATGAGAAGGGCATGAAGAGATCATCGATCGGCGAGAGACTCAAACTAAATATATAGTAATAAAAGCAAAACATATTGAAGATGGAATGATATTATAATAATATCATGGATATATATACTCAACCCCCTCCCAGAAAAAGAGAGACAAAGATATTGCAGAAATATCAGATAGTAATGGTACCTTTTAAGGCTCTGAAAACTTTTTCTGCAACACCTGCGGGTTGTGCCCAACGAAGCAGCGACAAGAACATCATCCTACCAGGGTATAATACAAGACTTCAATAACATCGGGCGGGTAGCTTGCCGGCCAGTACTGCACACGTTGGCTTGATCAGCAGCCAGGAAAAGTTGTTATAATTAATTAGCAGCTTAATTAAAGAACATTAATATTCATGTAAACAGAGAGGGCAGTAGAGAGATCAAGAGATCTATAGTTGGTGAGCCAAAGAGAACAAAAGATACATGTTTGGAAATAATCCGAATTCAGTGGGAAACCATGGCGCCCCATGGCTGGGATACAGATTGGGGAAACTAGGCCCTGCAGAAGAAGCCGGAACACATTAAGCATGAAATCGGGGAGCAATGATATATAGGCGGTACTCTACGTCTTCATCCGGCCAATATATAATATTTATCTATATATTATGAAAATTATCATGTGTCATAAATATTTTTACATGAAGTTATTAAAAAGAAGACATTAATTGATCATGGATAATATATAGTGGCTAGCTTCGATCTATCGATCTCCAATGGCCTCTAATTAATAATTTGCTTATGCTGGCTAGCTAATTCTTCATAAACGTACTGATCATTACTCCTCGATCAAAACCCGCCTTCTGTACGAAACTGAATCAAAATCAAACATTGTCGATCCCGTTGTGCATTTTGTAGGTCTTGATCATGAGCATTGAGGGACAAAATAATCAAATCCAATTAAACGAACTTGAAAGTGATTCGGCTGCATGTGTCCTGGTATTCTCTTCATGTGTAGTACTCGGTTTAAGACCTCTTGAATTTGGTGGTGTCTCTAGATATCGAAATCTAAGGACATTGAAGCCTTCCCTTTATCGAGCAAGTTCGTGGGCACGGTTGGTAGTGGCGTACCATTGTATGGCCTGAATGGGAGAACAGATTGAGACGAAGACGAAAGTTGGGAAGGCTGCAATGTCATGGTAGCATGGGGACCTCCTATTGTGGTGGAGGACAATATCACGTCGCATGCATCCGACTCCGATATTGGGCAGTCCATGTTTACCCCAAATAGCCTCAGTCGCTTGGCTGCCACTTTTCCTTGTACGACCGGCACCGACTCGAACACCAAGGGTGGCTCAACCGCACTAATATTCCGCACCAGCCCTAGTTGTTCATGTGGTTGATCATGATGGCCGTGGTACTGGTGGTGGTGCTGCTGTGGGGATACTGCAGCTGCGGCCGATCTCATGTAAATCAGTGGTGGGTTTACCATATAATTACAGTAAGCGCTATTGCCGTAGCTGTGCCGGTAAGGATGTTGAAGATTGACATTATTGCTGCTGTTCACATTCATCATCTGCTGCGACGACAGGTGCAAGTGGTCCCTCGGTCGCATTAGCAAATTAGGACTGCTAGTACTCCAGGCAGAGGGGATAGAGCGGTGGAATGAAAAGTAGTGGCTCGGCAGATTGGGAAGAGATGCCATCGGGTCAGGCGCGTCAGGGCGGCGCCTCCAGTCAATGAAGAGACGATCTCTGCCTTGCTCACCAACGCCGCGCTGAAAGGACACGATGTCCCCTGCATCGAGCTTCTTCTCCTTCACGAAGCGGCTCCAGCCTTTGGTCATGACGTAGCTCTGGCTACTGTTCCAGTAAGAGTAGCGGAACCGCCAGGGCTTCCCGTTGCGATCCTCGAAGTTGAGAAGGAGGCCTTTCTCGTTGGTTGTAGAGTCGAGCGGGAAGTACTTCTCGGCGTGCTGCTTAGGGATTACCAGGCGATTGAGTTTGCCCACATCGCTGGGAGTTACAACCTTATCAAACATATGCTCTTTCTCCATGATGTTGTTGCCTCGCCCGGTAATAGTGCTCCCGGATCCAAGGCCATCGTCCTGGGAGTCCCCGCGTCTGACATCATCGTCCTCGTTTCTTGGGGACATGTCCATGAGCTCGTGAAGCTTATTGACATGATCGGAAGCAGCTTCGTAGGAGGGGGAGGAGGAGGAGTAGGAGAAAGGGAGCTTACCTCTCACCATGTGCTCATGTTCTTCACAAGACAAGTCTTCTCTGGGTGGCCTCAAATCCATGTTTTGTACTCGCCAATTGAGCTTCTCTTGCTGGATCTGCAAAATTTAAGTTAACTTGAATAAGAAAAATGGAGAGACCAAGAAGACGGTGGGCTTTGGAGGCGCTACAGCGAGCAACACGACCGTACCAAGTCGTCTTCTCCCAGTTCTCAAGGTAAAATCTTTTTTTTTTTATTATTAATGTTTTGTAGGGTTAAGATTGTGATCGAAAGCACAGAGACAGACCAAAGAGTAACATAAGGGTAGCTAGCTCTCAATACATGAATGACGGCCGGTGCATTCTTGTTTGACCAAGAACACTCCAACACGAAACTATACATCCCATGGACATTTCAAAGAGTGTAAAATTCCTCCTGTTGTTGACCTTGGGAAAGGAGAGAGACTAGAGAGAGAGAGAGAGAGAGTGTGAAAATAGTAAGGTGTTGCTGTGATTTTCTTACCAGGGTTCCTCCCTGCTGGAAACTTCTCAAGTTGGGCGATTTCTTTCGCTGGATAAATTCTTTCCTTTCTATCTTTTCTCTTTAACAGAGTGAGAAGAATTAACAAGGGAAACTGGCCGGGAGAGAGAAAGTGTAAGTAGGACCCATGTATTATCTGGTTGGGCTCATGTGAGCTTGTCCCTTTCATCATCCTGGCCGGTACTGTACATGCTATTGATCATACTCTCTCTTTAATTTCTCTCTCTCTCTCTCTCTCTCTTTTAATTTCCCCCTAACATTAATATTATTGATAAGGCCCAAATAGCCAGCCAGCCATCTGTTTTGAAGGGAACAAGCAGCTGGTAATTGAATTCCCCAACTAGGATTTAATTGGCGAACCATATATTATTTTTTACCCCTTATCATCTATCTATATATCCTTCCAATTTTTATGTTTTTTGCTTCAACTCGATCGATCTTCTTCCTTTGTGTTTGGGGCCGGGGATCGATCATCATGTGTTGGTTGCCAGCTTTAAACCAATAATATCACTAATTTATTATTATTGAAAAACAAGTAGCTATTATATATATATATATATATATGAGAAGTGCTGCGCATGTACAATTATAAAAAGATTTTATAAAAATAAATCGATAAATTAATATGATTTCATATGATATGTTAAATCTACTTTATAATAAAAATAACTTTACAATCTAATATCTCACATCGAATCACGTCAATTTGTAAATTTATATTTATGAAATATTTTTATGATTAAAACATTTATATATATATATATATATAATTTTATGGTATTTTAAGAGTTTTGACTTGCTTTCAATTATTCCGTACGGACCATCTGACTATGAGCTAAATATGACAACCAAGCAAGATGAAAAAGATTAGAGCCATTAATGCAAAGCAAGTATATATATATATATATATATATATATAGCGAAACACCATACTCTCTCTCTCTCTCTCTCTCTCTCTCTCCATAAGTTTAGATCCCTAGCTAACAAAAGGTGGAATATTAATTATGTGATATATGGCCCAAATTAAGAGTAATAATAATAATGACACATGCATGTGGCACTATATATCTATACTTTGGCCCTATCGAAAAGCTAGTTGCGATCACTTGGCTAAATTAGCAGTACCAGTACTATTAATTATTACTCGAGTCTCCATCATCATGTGTTCACTTCTTCTAATTCCTTTTTCCATATGTTTATCCAACTACCTACGAGTACTGTACGTTTGGGGTTATTGATCAAGCTGGGCTAATTAACATGATCACGCACTTCTATTTTACGATCGAAAGCCCTCCATCGATTAGGTCTATATATATATATATATATACATACATATATGATCATGTAACAAAAAGACCATGCATCCTAAATTGCAGATCAGTACACTTGCTTGACCTAATTCATGTTCTCCAATATTGTCTCCAGAAATTACAAAAAAAGACTTATTTGTGAGCAGTTATTAATTTCCTGTTAGGAAAATGCTACTCTTACCGTTTCATTTTACCGCTATGATTTTTTATTTGATTTTTTAATTTTTTTTACTTAATTAGTAATTAAGGAAGTATATTATTTTTAATAATATTGTGATTTTTTTATTTTCTTAAAAAATATTTAAAAGTATTAAAAAATACATGTATAAAAAAGTAAAAAAAAGTGATCCTATAACTAACGGTAGCTCCCAGCGGGAGATGGCAGGAGCTGGGAACTGTTAAAATGACTATTTTCTACTAAAATGAATATATTGTCATCACAAATAATTATTCTCGTCGTAAATAATTCATCATAAATGCTCATTTTTCTTGTAGTGGACGTTGTTAATTCACTTCAAAGTGATCAGATCACCTAGCAAACAAATGATAGATCATGAAAATAAGGCTCCACACACACACACACATATATATATATATACACACACACGAGTACGTACCTGGATAATATATATATATATATATATATATATATATATATATATAAAGCACGAAACATGCATGCAATATGTATGTGCGTGTGTCTGTGTATATATATATATATATATATAATGGTATTTCTTCTAGCCAAATATTAGGTTCGGATATGAATTAAATTGTATCTGATGATCATGTCCGTACTGATCTATCTCAGGGCCAGCTTTATACCTTCCAATATTTATGATCGATTTTAAAATGGTACTAATGATCGATTTTCATAAAATTGATGAATATCACCTACTCAACCTGCAGTGGATCGAGATCTTCTCAGTACAAATTAACTTGCTTCGTCGTGAGAAACAGGAATTAAATTTACTTGTTCAGATCAGATCATTAGATAATAATATTTAAGAACATGCATGCAGTCTTACGCCACATTTACACAGTAAAAGTGTTTCAAATCTCAAAACAATAATAATATTTAAAAATAATATTCTAATAATATTTTATTCAACTTTTATCTCAACTCAATATATATATATATATATCCAAACGGCACTTAAATATTCTAGCTATCTAGCACTTGGAATTACTTAATAATTTAGACCTCGATTATATATAAAGCTGTACTCATGCATAATTAATAAGTAGTATTAAAACGAGGCCGTACTCATGTATATACGTACGTACGTATATATATATATGTAGTATACCCCTAGCTAATTTCGTAAGGCAATTTGATATATTATATTAATTATTTTTAATCCCAAAAAACAAAACGTAGCATGATGCCCTAGCTAGCTAATTGTTTGATCGATCCAACCCTGCAGGGTTGCTTGTATTATATATATAATATTATTCCTCAATCGGTCAATAAACTTCCCTTTCTTAGTATTATTGTACGTGATTAGCTAGGACACAGGCGATAATAAGGTTGTATTATATATATGCTTGCAAGAAACTTCCCGGAAGAAGAAGTACACTTGTCTTATATATATATATATATATATATATATATATATATATATATATATATATATATATTGTATATGTATATATTAATGTATATATGTATGTATAAGTAATTTCATCGACCGAGTTAATTAAATCAAGTAGTTTACCTAGTTGTATAAGTACGTACCCATTTCTGCATTGATTTTGGTTTCGATCTTCGTTAGTATACGTAGTACCGTTTTGTCAGTAAATTGTTCGCATTCCCATGATATTATTTTTTTTACAACTTAGGTAAGAATTTGTATGAATCCAAGCTAATTACGAATATACATGCAAGGTAATGCTATATAGAGTTTTGGAGTTTGCAGTTTTTGCGTACTTATTTTGAAAAAAAAAAGGAGCCGTTATTAAAAAAATAATTTTTTCATGTACGTGGATACTAAATTTACTCGTTTTTATCATAGAGAATACGCGAGAACTGCACACTCAAGAACTGCAAATATCATTTCTAATACATTAATGAAGCTCAAACAAGCATTATAGATCTAAGTCCTATATAATATCCTAATTAATCATGCACATTATAACAATTAATTATATTATATACGATCGCCTGATTGAGGAGACGCATATATATAGCCAAGGAGTATACTAAATTACAAATGAATCTAGCACGCATTTCTCAAAATTAAATTAATTTTACTATATTTATAAATGATATTGTGAACTTGCATTAATAACGAGATAATTGAGCTTCCGGCCACAAATTAATTAAGATAATCAGCATGATCTCCTTAATAATTAATAAAGTACCTAGCCTTCGAGATACACATGAACTCAAGCATGAAATGAAAAAGGCCGCATGCATGCATGCATGCATGATGATCATGATGCAAATCCAAGTACTTGAAGGAACAATCGTTTCATACGTTCAAGATTTGATCTCCAGATAAGATTTGCATCGTAATTAAGCCATGATCGATATTCCTCCAGATAAGAATTAAGCTGCATGCGAATTTGATGCATCATCACCACCAACCAAATCGAACCGTCCACGGCCGGTCTACGTGCTTCCACGCCACTATATATATATCATAAGCTGGCCCCATTAATCTGGGTACCAATCACATGCATGCCATGCCATTTGGTCCAACCCTGGTCCACTTGCTACGTACTGTGGTCTCTACTCTCTAGTACTATCTTTGAATATTCTTACTATATATATATATATATACATATATATAGATATATATTGAATTGAATTAAGAATCTTATGTTACAAAAGATACCTTTTTGTTCGCAAAAACTGAGGTAGCTAGTAGCTAGCTGATCAACCAAGCAGCTTACTGCTAGCTGCTGCTGCTGCTGCTGCAATATTATATGTTGGCAATTAGAGATTTATATATATTATATATAATTAATTAGGCGTTCCTGGTACTGCACATATATATATATATATATATATATATATATATGTTTCATGTATACGTGTGATGTATCATTCATACATGCTACGATGGTTGTACTTATTTCTCTGCATAATTAATAGATACTAGTTTTCTTTTAATCTTCATCATAATGTATTATAAATTAAAATTATTATAACGTACTAATTAGTATCTTATACGCTCGTTGATATTTCGTCATGAATAAATGATTTGTACAAGTCCTAAATAGACAAGTGTCGTGCAAGATTTTATAAAAAAGTAGACATCACCTTGAAAAAAAAAATATTTTTTATAATAAAGTTTAGAAGAAAGAGTGTAGACCAAGTATTTGCTGAAATGTCTCAAAGGGCTCCTTTTTTCTTGCGAAAAAAATATTTTCTTACATTTTGGCCATGCCATTTACATCATCTATACAACTCAATACATAACCAATTACTCTCTATCATTATGACATGTGTACCACAGAATCTCATCATGTTTTTACATTGTTTTTACAGGAATATTCTCAATCTTTAATTTCTGTATTTTTATTCTAGAAGTTTCTGGACATGTGCAATGTGGTCCTTCCTTTCTTTGATGCAATCAACTTCATATTTTTCTGAAGATTGACTTGCCTTATCAACCCCCAGCGAGTCAAGCGACACTTGCCAATTAGTGAGGCTTGATCGTAAACAGGAAAATCGAGTTGTGGAGAGAGATCTAGTTAAAATATCAGCAAGTTGATCGTTGTTGGAAACAAAGGAAACTGTGAGAGTATTGGCAGCTACCCGATCTCTAACAAAATGATAATCTAATTCGACGTGTTTGGTACAAGAATGTAGCACTGGATTGATCGACAAATACGTGGCACCCAAGTTATCACACCACAAAGTTGGAGGTTTGGTTAGAAAAATCTCAAGTTCTTTTAAAAGAGATTGTATCCATAAGATCTCACAAGTAGTATTTGCGACGGCCTTATATTCAACTTTAGTTGAGGATCTAGCAACTGTTGGTTGCTTTTTGGATCCCCATGAAATAAGATGTGAACCAAAGTAGATACAAAACACATCAGTAGACTTTCTATCATTAGGACAACCAGCACAGTCAACATCAGAGAAGGCTGAGAGATTAAACAACAAGTGAGTTGAAAAATGCAGACCAAATTGAGGAGTGAGACAAAGATATCTGAGTATTCTTTTGACAACTTGCCAGTGAGAATTTTTGGGACAATGCATGAACTAACAAACTTTATTAATAGCAAATGATATATCTGGCCAGGTAAACGCTAAATATTATAAACTTCCGACAACACTTCTATAAAGGTGAGGATCCTCAAAGAATGATCCATCAAGTGTTGCGAGTTTGGTGGAAGTCGACATAGGAGTGGAAACAAGTTTAGCATTGTGCATGTTAGTGAGATGCAGAATATCATTGATATATTTGGACTGACTCAAATAGAGGCCCTGACTATTTCGAGTCACCTCTATACCAAGAAAAAAATGCAAATGGCCAAGATCTTTAATAGGAAAATAATTACCCAGAGTAGTAGAGGATGTGAACTAGTAACAATTATATCATCTACATAAACTAAGACAAATACAACATGAACAGATTGTTTGAAAATAAAGAAGGAGGAATCAAACTTGGACTCTTGAAAACTAAGAAAAATAAGCTGTGAACTGAGCTTAGAGGACCAGGCATGAGGGGCCTGCTTAAGGCCGTATATGGCCTTTTTGAGCTTACAGATGTAAGTTGGAAAATCGAGGTTGACAAATCCAGGAGGTTGATGCATGTAGACCGCCTCCTCCAAGTCATTGTGTAGGAACACATTCTATATATCAAGTTGATGTAATGGCCAGTTACACGAAACAATTATAGAAATGAGCAAGCGAATAGTGACATGTTTGACAACCGGGGATAAGGTTTTGGTATAATTAATCCCAGGCTGTTGATGGAAACCCTTGGCTACAAGGCGGGCCTTGTGTCGTTCAAGGGTGCCATCAGCACGCCGTTTGGTTTTGAGAATCCACTTTGGGCCCAAGACATTGAACAAAGGAGAGGGAGGAATGAGATCCCAGGTGGAGTTATGTAGGAGAGCTTGGAATCTGAGTTGCATGGCATGACGCCATTCAGAATGTTTAGATGCTTCTGTGTATGAAGTGGGCTCCTCAAGAACCTTGGTTACAGAGGAAACAGTGAGAGAGATAAAAGGTTTGGATGAAGGCCAGGCAATAGTGCCATCAATGCGCACATGGGGGCATCGAACATTTGCTTTTAATTGTGTAACCATAGGATGAGTATTTTCTAGGGATGAAACCATGGGAGGGGAAGCAAATGAAGAGATCGGCACAGAGGGATTAGGATTCGACAGGTTTAGGGAGGAAGAAGATGGACTTAAGTGCTTTGGACTAGATGAGGGAAAATGTGGACTTATCATGTGATTCGACGGACTGGGTAGATGAGTAAGTGGGCTGAATGAATCTAGTGGGCCAGAGGTTAAGGAATTGGGTGGGCCATTGGGATGAGCTCGCGTGGTGGAGGTTGAAAAGAAATGAGAAGGAAGGCTGGACGGGCTGACCATATGTTCTGAGTCATGAGTGATAGGTCCAGAATAGATGGGACGAGACAATTCAGAAGGTTGTGAAATTGTACTGGGCTCAGATGCAAGTAATTCTCATGAAACTGAACATGTCTAGAAATATAAGTGCGGCCCGATGGTAAATGTAAGCAACTATATCCTTTATGGTCAGGACTGTAGCCCATAAAAATAAAGAATTTGGAGCATAAGTCTATTTTATGCTTATTAAAAGGACGTAAATTGGACCAGCAAGTAGCTCCAAAAGTTCTAAGAAATGTATAATGAGAAGGACAACGAAAAAGCAAAAAAATCATTTGAAGGAATATTTATTTTTTAAGACTGATGTGGGCATTCGAATGATGTGGTAGAGCATGGGTCTTGGCCTTTGGACAAGCTAAACATGGAGATGCTAGGGTACTTGAATTTGTTGGAAGTTGAAAATTACGAAAGGTAAAGGAAGTGACTCGGGGGTAAGGGATGATCAAGTCGTATATGCCAATTGTAAGTAGATGTACGTTCACCAAAGAGAGCATGAGGTGTAGCAGGTATAGAAGAGGAAGCCGAGACAGTGGTGGGAAGAACATACAGTCCATTCCTAACAATGCTTTGAAGAAGAACCTCCCGGATTTGTAAATCCTTCACAAAGAAACAAGATGAATAAAATTCAAGTAAATCGAATTATCTATATAGAATTGTTGAACTGACAAAAGATTTCTTGTAATGGAAGTAACATGTAAGAGTTGAGAGAGAAGGAAGTTGCTAGAAGGTGTATGCAAATGAGCTGAACCTGTATGCTGTATGGGAATGGTAGAGCCATCTCCAACAATGACACGATCTGCTCCCTGATAGGATATTGAGTCCAGGTTGAGGTTTTGAAAATCACCAGTGAAGTGATTTGTGGCAGTAGTATCTGGGAACCAAGGATGAAACTGGGTTGAAGGTGCATGGGGTGTCGTGGTTGTGAGGTTGGCTGAGAGACTCGATGGAGGTGGTGTTTGATAGGTCTGGTTGAATCTATAATAGCAACTCAAGACTGTATATCCAATTTTATGACACACTTGGCAGGTAGGGCGTTGGTCATTTCGATTAGTAAAAAGGTTGGTACCTCCACGACCACCGAGACCTCATCGCTGCCCATGACCTCTGCCTCTAAAATTCAAAGAAGAAGGAGTAGGGGAGGATTTTGTGTGAGTGAGATGGGCTGCCAAGGGATTTCTAGAGAGAAGTGTGTGGGTTTGATGAGCTAATTTGGACTCAAGTTAAGTAAATAACTATAAATTTGATGAGGAGTCAATGGATCAGCTCGAGTAGTGAGAGATGTTACCAAAGAATCATAATCGGTGCCCATACTTGCTAACAGATACACTAAAAATTCAGTCGGGGATAGAGGTGGCCTACGACAGTTAGGGAAGCAGCTAGTGTTTTGGCCTTATGGAAGTAGTCGGTGATCGATTCATGGCCCTTCTTAAGTGTAGCAAGTTGAAGCTGAGTTTACATTATGTGCATCGATGATTGAGCTGTGAATAGATTCTGCAACATGATCCAGACCTCATGTGCAGATGTACATTCAAGTACCTGTGCCAAAACATTTATAGATGAAGAAGAGTAAAGAGTCGAAATGATCAATTGATCAAGCTGACACCATTTGGTATACTCGAGATTGGGATTGTCAACAACCATGGGAGGAGGCATAACAGAGGAGCGTCCACATGGTTGAACAACTTATTTCCTTTGAGGAAAGGCATAATCTGAGCCTTCCACAACAAATAGTTGTCAATGGTAAGTTTAATCGTAACAAAATGACTAGCTGAATTTAGGATAGAGATATTGACAATGGAGTGTGTGTTCTGGGTGGAGGTCTCGAATGAGATGGATGAATCCGTCTGGTTTGTATCTATAAGGGATGACGTGAGTCTTTACTGGTCTTCTGATACCATAATAAAGTATAGAAGAAAGAGTGTAGACTAAGCGTTTGCTGAAATGGCACAAAGGGCTCCTTTTTCCTTGCGAAAAAATATTTCCCTACATTTTGGCCATGCCATTTACATCATTTATACAACTCAATACATAACCGACTACTCTCTATCATTGTGACACGTGTATATATCATAGAATCTCATTCTGTTTTTACAAGAATATTCTCACTCTTTAACTTCTGTGTTTTTATTCTAGAAGTTTCTGGACATGTGCCCCGTGGTCATTCCTTTCTTTTGGTGCAATCAGCTTCATCTTTTTCTGAAGATTGACTTGCCTTATCAAGTGGGATCTACCTTTTAGGCCATTTCTGTAATCCATACTTCCAGAAACTCTACATGCAATCGAGCGGCGAAACCATTGGGGGAATCGGTTGATATATTTAAATAAAATAATACCACATCACTGATATATTTAAAAAAAAAAATATATAACACATCCAGCTTACAGAGACTTCACCATCTTTTCTTAGGAGATGGAGCCAATGCGGAGTTTGACAAAATTAGAGAAGATTTCCTCAAAAGACTGGATGAAGCTAGTGCCAGGGTTTGTTGAACTTCTTAATTCTGCATGCAAATCATGCGATATGATTATAGACCAAAAACAATAACCCACTTGTTTTCAATTTTCATTTATGTTTGTCAGATAATGGAGAATATAGAGAGCCGCATGTAGGCTTTTGAGAAATCCTCAGAATTGAATCAGATTCTCTCTTCCCACAATCACCCACGACTATTGAAGTTGTTGTCCCTCTCGCTTCCCAAATCTGGTTCTCTCGTGCTATTCAAGCTTCTCTGCCCATTCCAGACCCAAACTGTGCGGTAGAGGAGAGTCCCTACTCACCGAGAGAGAGTGTGTGTAACTCACGATGGAGATCGACAAATCTGGGTGGTGAGATGACGGCACCGACTAGCTGGGCGTCCGGGCACTAAGAGAGAAAAGTGATGAGAGGGAGGGAGAGAGAGAGAGAGAGAGAGAGAGAGAGAGAGAGAGACGATGACAGTGGCAGGTGGCAACGATCAGCGATTTCTATGGGGTTTCTGATGTGGTTGGGCTCTCGTTGATGGTGGTTTGCAGTGGCTCACGGTGGCTTAAATCTGCTTCGGGTTTGATCTTTATTCTACAGACTTGGGGAAGACTGCTATGTGAGTTGGGAAAGATGAGGGGTCTCTATGATTTGGGGGGATACAAAGGAATTTACTCTGTGAGTTGGTTTTAGGTAGGGCCGTAGGGCGGAAATGAGCGTTTTCACTTCTTTCCACTTGGGACGCAGTTATGTCGCGATTCCCCCTCGCGATTGTATATATCATTTTTGTTAATTATATATACATCTAAGATTAACAACCGATTTATATATAATATAATTAGAAATGAAAATTAAGGCAAAAATGTAATTAAGGATCTTTTCCAATAAATAAAAAACTATTTACTTAATTCATAAATACTGAAGGTGCACGATAAGAATATTGCTTTATTTTTCAGAAGAAAAACTGAGGACATCATAATAAAAAGAGTCGGGCTACTCTGCCGCCCAGAGTAGCCTGCTCAAATGTACTGCACTTCACTTTTTGGTTTTTATTTTTTTTTCATTTTTCTTTTCACATTTTTTTAATATATTTAAATATTTTTAAAAAAATTAAAAAAAAATACCCCAATACACTTAAAATCACTTCCTTAATCACTAAGTAAAAAAAATGGCAAGCAGTCAAACTGAGCGATATAATTGGGACGGCAAACTAACTTTATTCTAATAAAAATGGGAAAAAAATATGAACTTCTTCTGAAAATGTTTCCATGCATCCATTTTGAGACAAGCCACAAAAAATGTATCATCTTGATTTTGCCGATGGAATATCGGAGATAGTACATGAATAATTAAAATAGTACTGCTGATCTCTCTCATCCTAAGAAATTAATTAAAAGCTCATGATCAGTGAATCTTCATTGCCAAAAATGAAAAATATTGTTGTAATAAAATTAAGAGCTAGAAAAGCAAAGAAATAAGAATAAAATACACACGTACAACTTGCTCAACAAATCACGATACCATTAATCTAAATTGCTAGAAGTACTACTATATATATATATATATATATATATATATATATATATATAATTAACATTGCTCCGCTAATGTCTGTTTTGTGACCAATATCGATCGCCACTATAAGAAAACTGCTTATTTGCGACCAGTTAATTCTAGCAAAATGACTATTTGCAACTAAAATTGATCACAAATAGTCTTTTGGTTGCAATAAATTGGTCACAAAAGCCCGATTTCCTTGTAGTGCGCTACCTTGATCAATATAATACACCTCTGTGTATATATATATAGAATAATTTTATATACAACCGTGAAGTGTGCAACCGTCGCGCAATCGCTTTGAAAAAGAGTGTGGTCCACTATTAAAAAATTTATTTTTTTCATGTGAGTCTCATGTTTTATTCATTTTTCTCATAGTAATTATGCGGCGGTTGCACAATTCACAGTTACAAATATCTTTTCTCATATATATATATATATATATCAACAGTACTTAGATTTTTTTAAGGAATTTGAGTACATTAATAGCCAGCCGTATATATGCACATTTTTTTTCCCTTCCCTTTTGTGGTGGCAAAACCGATACGTACGTGTAAATAACAATGCCATGCAATAGTACTAGTTTGCATGCAGTTAGTCATTAATTATAGATCAAATATGGTACATGAATTCCAAGTACTCTAAAATAAGAAGAATGTGTATAAACTATAAATAGCCAGGCATGCATACATGTGATTGTACGTAGCCACAGGTTTGATACGCGATTAGTTACTTAATTAATTAATGTATGCTTTACGATATATATATATATATATATATATATATATATGTATATATATATATGGTACTCTCAGGCCAAACTGATGACGTCATCGTGCTTAATATATATATATATATATATATATATATAATTTATCATAGCATAAAGGCGTGCAAGTCTTGCGCTCCCCTTTTAAAAAAGAGTACTGAGTCCATCATTAATTAATTTTTTATATGAATAACATATTTACCTATTTTTTTAAAATGAAATACGCCAAACATCTTGCACAACTTACTGCAAATATGATAATTTCTTATTATAATATATATTAATTTTAATTTCTTGGGCTTGAAAGTTGAGATCATGGAATTATTAATATATATATCATTAAATTATTATATGTGGGTAAAAAGTTATACGGAATTAATTAGCTTGTGATTTTGTAGGTGGTGCATGTGATTTCTTAATTGACTACTGATCAATATATATATAATGTTAGGGTAGAGGAATACTCAATTAGCTAGCTAGACTAATCACTTAATTAATTAATTAGCTGCTATATATTGGAAAGTCATCGTTTGTATTTTCTTAGCCCATGATCTGGATGTTAGTAGTACTTAATTAATTATATAGAGAGATTCTCTAGATCTCCTCGTAAGAGATAAAAAAAGTTGATTTTGACGTAATCTTTTGCTAGGGTTTCTACTCAAGAAAAAATAGGAATTTAGCCAACAGTTTGATACTTACCATCGTGAGTGTGCAAGCGCCGTGCATTCACTTAAAAAAAAAAGAATAAATATAGAACCCACATGAAACGAAATTAATTTTTTAATAGTAAACCCCGCTCTTTTTCAAAGTAACTGCACAGCGTTTGCACATTCCACGACTGTATGTAGCATTACTCTAATATTATATATTCAATATTTAGGGCTTACGTCAATTTGGGCGTGGACTTATAAAATGGCTTTCAGCGCAGAAAATAAGTCATGCATGCTTAGTACCATTTAATGGCCGTGAACTAGACTGGTTATATCCTGATCATGAACTTGGAAAGAAAATGGACAACTACTCATGCAAAGTAAAAAGTGAATCATCCTTTTAGTTTAAATTCGACCCTCGAGAAAAGAAAAAGAAAAGGAAAAGGGAAACAGTAGTACGTTAAAATCTACAGGCGGCAATGTGTACGCCGAGCTAGAATGCATGTTTGAGTGATACAGGCAACATGGAGAGGAATGGGGGGATGGACATGGACTGTGATGTCTCACCTGTTTGAGTAATTAATGGACCCCTGCCTAATTAAGCTCATTGGCATGCATATACATATATATGTATGTATGTATTAGAAGTGGTAAGAAAAACTGACAAGAATACCATCCCCAAGTTTACTTCTATTTCTCAGTATATAGTACTAGCTGTGTGGGCTTTCTGTATGTACAGGGAAGCTTTGGGGACCTCTCTCTCTCTCTCTCTCTCTCTGTGTAATTAAAAACTCTACCCACTTAGGTAAGCATGGAAGCATGGGGAGTAAGAGCCAGAACAGGAAATGAAATAGAAATAATAATTAATGGCATATTTAGCAGCCCAAATAAATCAGCAAGTTTGCTCAACATATAGTTACCAGCTCGTGGTTCTCATCATGATGATAGAAATCAAATGAACACTAGCCCTGGAGATCAGAAAAAGAAAAAAGAATGATCATTATTCAGTAGCAATACAACGAAGTCATGCATCTAATTCAGTACTTTTTTTTTTTTGGAGTATGTTGCAGACTCTTGCTGTGTAGAAAGGTAGATACAGGACCACCAGCTTCCTCCACCGAAAAAAACTCTGTGATATTGGACCACCATGTATGCATGCAGCTAGCACACTCTACAGCACTCTACCCTCCAGTTGGCGGCTACCTTGTCTTACATTTCTAATTGTCCCATCTCAAAGCTCGGGTCTATATATGCCGCCTTTTCCTCGGCCCTGTGACAGATTATTATTTACACAGTCCTCCAAATCCCCAAAACCACCCACAAAGGCCAAGGCCTCTAGCTATAGATAGATAGATAGATAGCCGGCCCTTTAAACCCTAAAAACAGTAGTATATAATATATATATATATATATAGTCCCCAAAAGTTTAATTTGCATGTTGGGTTTGCTGAGGTGTGTGTGTCTGCATTATGCATGCCTGGCCTAGTACTGGATTTAGCATATATTTAAGACAGAATAATATTAACACAGGTGCTCTCCAGATCTATAGAATTTTCTCTGTTTTTTAGATTGGGCTGGCATCATGTAGGGAATGAGCTGGGAGATCTCATATTGATATTATTTTATACCATTTGAATATTTATATATAGGTGTAATAGCTAGGCTACTAATTAACTAGGCTATGCATTATTAACTTTCTTAGCAACTAAACTATTAATTTTTTTCCTAATAATGTAGTTTATGGTTGCATAAATAATGGCATTTATTGTGGTTTCTAAACTTTTTTTTTTTTTTTTGAGATAATCACTTTATTCCTTAGCAGCCCCCCAGACAACATAAACAAAAAAAAGGTGATAATGCAACATTAAAAAGTGAGACTAATTACCACACACACTTTTTTCAACTTTATGCAGTCATGTGTGATGCAATGCAAGGGCATGACCTTTCCTAGGCCGGTTGCTTTTCATCAGTTTATAGGGCACCTATCTCTCTCTCTCTCTCTCTCTCTCTCTATCTATATATATATATATATAGATAGATAGATGCATCCTCCTCATCCTATTACATGTTTTGATGAATTAACGTTGTTTCTTTTTTGTAGGGCATGCAGCCTTCGAAAGGCTGATTTTTTGTCTAAGTAGCCTAATTAGTAGGATCTTCTAGGATGAGATGGCTTTAATTAGGATCAGATTTAAAACATTTTAACTCAACAGACATCATCATGATTTCACCTTCCAAATCATTCAAGTGTCATTGGGTTGGGATGAGGTTAAATTTAGGATGGGCCGACAAAACATCCAAGATTTTTGTAAATTTTCCACTGCTTGGACTCACTCCACCGGGCCAGGAAAGTGCAGGCCATTTTTTAGCCCAAAATCAATAAACATGCAGAAGCCCAGTTTAAACCATCTAAACTACAAATTACAAAACAGTGTTGTGTCGTATGAGAAAGCTTTTGTAGGGTTTTGGTCCGTGTTGTGTTGGTTGATTAGGGCTTAGGAGGCGGCCGAGGCTGTGCAGTGCAGTGCGGTGCGGTGCCGTAAGGTGAAGAAAGCGGTGGAAGAAGAGTTGCAGAGAGAAGGGCAATGGATGCGTTTTCTTCATCGCCGTCAAGTGGGTCGCCATCTCAGCAGTTCTCGTCCTCGGATTTCAAGGACCAGCTCAAGACCCAGCTTGCCCAGGCTTATGCCGAGGAGTTCCTCGAGGTATTTATCTTTTTTCTATTTGGGTTTTGTGTTCTGGGTTCTGACATTTGTTTGTGAACGCTCTCATTCTTGTGGTAAAGATTTGAATTAGATTGTTTCCTTTGTTTCTGAAAACCTTTGTTCCTCTGGATAAATTATGGAACTAAAAAAAATGAAGCTTTGTGATTAATTAATGTTATGAATTTATTTTTATATGAAGTTAATGCGTCATCTGTCTAACAAATTCTTAGATACATATTGGGTTGGCTACATGAATGAATTATCTCTGACAGTCATCTACTGTTCTTTGTATCCTCGATCGGATGCTATATGTTCATTCAACTGCGTAAGCTGAAAATTTTTCAAGTCAGCAGTTTTTCCCTTTCAATTTAACTTGAAACATAAAATTCTCTAATTCACTTCAAAATTTAAGTTTCTGAACAAATTCTGTAATTAGCTTTATATTTGTTAGAGCATTGGCAATGGCCATTGCCAAGTCTAAAATTTGGCTAGATTCTCAACTTTTAGCTATTACATCAACTTTTGGCTAGGTGAGTTCATGTTGGACTAGCCATCTTAAAGTGAAAATAATAATATAATATTATATATTTTAATAATATTTGATAAGTTTTTTTTATATATATTTTGCAAATATACTTCGTAAATAAGTAGAATAAATAAAAAATTCTGCCATTAGTATTGAATAAATATTAACAAATATCCTCAACATTAGTATCCTCAACACAGTCCACAGTCCAACATATATAAAATGAATTACTTGTATTGAGCAACACAGTCCACAAATAAATACCAACACAGTCCACACGGCACCAACACAGTCCACAGTCCAACATATATAAAATGAACATTAGTATTGAGCAACACAGTCTGCACCAACACAGTCCACAGTCCATCATATATAAAATGAGCATTAGTATTGAGCAACACAGTCCACAAATAAATACCAACACATTCCTTTTAGGCACCAACACAGTCCTTTTAGGCACCAACACAGTCCACAGTCCAACATTAGTATCTCCAACATTAGTATTGATCAACACAGTCCACAAATACGAACACAGTCCATAACTCATCTGACACCTTTAGTTGCTACCCAGCCACATGTTGCCAATATATAGATGTTATATCTGCCTGCCTCAAACTGACATGTAAAACCACATGTAAAACTAGCAGTCTCCAATGGAATGTTTAAATCAACTTGAATTATGATTTAAAAAAAAAAAAAAAACCCTATCTGGCACTACATGGAGAATCAGCATCATCTTTGGACAGAAGTCAGAACAAGAAAATAAAAGCAATAAGCTCCCATATATAATCACAGCCATCCAACACAGTTTACAGATTTTAACAAATTCCTCAAAATTTTAACAAATTTTCAGCAGACAGACAGTCCACAAATATGCCGAAAAACAACAAAGAAATAAAAGTCAGTTGCTGATCTGGTTTGCAAAGAAATATGTAGAAAAACAGCAAAGAAAAAGAGCAAAGAAATAAACTTGTTGTTCTGTTTTGCTGATCTGGTATGCAAAGAAGATAAACTGGTATGCATGTGTTCTGTTTTGCAAAGAAGAACAGCAAATACATTTTATTCCTGATCTGATATGCAAAGAAGATAAACTGGGGTTATTAAATTCATTCGATCTGCCTTTATAAAAAGAATTGCAGATTCAAGTAACAAGCAGATTAAACCTTACTTTCTTTTTCATGCATCATGGATGGGATTAGTAATATTTCTAGAAACTTTTTATAAGAATGAATCTGAAAAGGCTCATTTATAATCTTTCTTCTCTTTCCATTTGGTGAAATAAAATTAAAACTACATTAGTTCCAAAAGAAAATTCTCATCTCATCATTACACCTTTTTCAAATCCCCCATACAAAATATAATAAACAATTCAACTTTTTCAAATCCTAATTCAACTTTTTCAAATTCCAAAACAATAATAATATTAAAACATAATATTTTAAACTTTCAAACAAAACACAAAATTCGTATCTCACCCCCCAAACCTGCCCAAATTACGTAAGTTCAGAAATTTATCTAAGGTGCCTTACTTGATGACTTTAGCTGATATATGCACAAGAAGTTCCTATGCATATGTATGAACTCGGAAATGCCAATTATGAATCTTGGGTGTCACCACATTGCTGTTATAATGTGGTAATCAAGCCTTCCTTGGATGATCATATTGCCAATATTCTAGAAAAGCTACCTTTTTTTTTTTGATAAGTAAATATTCTAGAAAAGCTATATTCTAGAAAAGCTAACTAACTGCTAGAGAAGAGAAAATACATAAGATGTATTCCAAAAGGTATTAAGAATTGCCCGGTTTGCTAGATTCTTAAGAACTATTTGAGGCTTTGATGCTACATAACACTTTGATAGCTTAAATTCTCGTTTGGCAAAGGAGAGTGGATATTTCTAACTAGAGAATAGCTTCAGAGGGCATGCTGAACCCTTTTTTTACTCCTTTTCAGTTCATATTTTTTATTGTTTGACTTGCATTTGTACTTTTTTTCCCACTTTTCATGCAGACCATAAGGGTGAAGTGCTTTGACAAGTGTATTACAAAACCAGGGTCAAGCCTCGGTGGGAGTGAGAGTAGCTGCATATCTAGGTGTGTGGATCGCTACATTGAGGCTACTGGCATTGTTAGCAAATCTCTCTTTAGTGCACAACACTGATTTTTTGGAGGGGAGAATTTCTTGAAGAATGTCAAAGTTGCATAATTTCAGAGAAACTATAGATAGACAGGTAGAGATCCTGTGTGGTATTCTATACCAACTCTGGTATCTTTCATGCGGGAAATTTCCTTCACATTAAGAACTGATTTACGTACTCAAAATTGTATCCCCTGCAAACTTTGTAACTCTCTGCATTTTGCCTGCTGCTGTTTTGGAACTAAATGCTTGGATGGTGTTGAATTGTTGTGCGCTTTAGATGTTTTATAAAATATTGTAACTGATTATAATTTTTTAATGGATTGGTAGAGATGCTAAATAAGAAATAAAAATTACAGTTACAAAAAGTGCAACTTCAAATGATGCCCGAAACTACCCATTAAGGTTTCCTGGAACTCCTTTTGCCTCATCACCTCTTTGTTGCTTCTCATGTTGGTGGAAACCCTGTTCAACTTCAAACTGATATTTGTACTCCGGAAGCTGTATAGGGCACGATTCAGAAACCACCAAACTCTTACTCAGTTGAAACATCTCTAGCAAACCATGTAGCAAATTGGCTGTATTCCGTCTATCGCATATTTGGACACACACTACTTTCTTTTGGCTCGCACGAGTTGCATCTAATTATGATTTTATACTTGGTCCTCATTAAAGGGCTAGTTTCTTTGTACTAATAGGGGCTTCCAGTTTGAGAAATTTACAGTTTTTCCCTTCCTATTTCCCAGCAGCTGCCAGCTTAACCTGAGGTTCTCCTCCAGCTTTTTGCAGTGATCATCTCTTACTTACATCCTCTGCCCCTAATATGGATGGAAGACATTCTTTCTTCATTATAGCATTCTGTCCGTTGTCTTGATCCTCGTGGTCGTTGTTGGCATAGCTGAGTTGATTTTCAAAACCAGCGCCTCAATCATAGTACCTTAATTGACTCATCAAATATGTTTTCATATCCCTCGAGAGGTCCCACAACGTTGCAAGATGTCTTTGATGTCTTGGCCTTGTTTATTTTTGCAAATTAGATGAGATAAGTTGAAATAAAAGTTAAAATTAAATAAAATATTATTAAAATATTTTTTTTAATATTATTTTTGTTTTTAGATATGAAAAAATTGAATTGTTTATTTTATTTTGTATGAAAATTTTAAAAAATACAATGATTAGATGAAATCAAGAGGAGAATAGTTATAATAAACAAGGCTATATATATATATATATATATATATATATATATATATATATATATATTATGTATATACTGCAGTGGTTCAACGTGCAAGCCACGTTTGCCTTGTTGGAAGGAGAAAAAAAAAGTTTTTACCAAAGAGAGAGCCTCCAGGCCGTAAAAGCAGATAACAGTATAAATTGATTAAGAAATATGTTCATTACATATTACAAACACAAAGGTAATGATATTAAAGTTGTAAGAGCTTAGAATATAGCAAATGATTTCGTGCATGATTATTTCAAGTCCATCAATATAAAGCTTTGATGAAATACTTATGTGTTCACCATACAGTAAACGTACACAATATAATTCTCTACATGTGACATGATTGAATCCCATTGAATTACTTGTTAGTTCACAAAAATTCACAGTATAAGCCCACAGTAGTAAAAAAAAGTTAGGGATAAATAGAACCAATAACTTATTTTAATAATGCCATTTGAAAAAAATCTCGTATGCATGTTGAAGTCAGCCCCTCTGCCTCCACCTATACCTGCAATTGGGAAACAAGAAAGACAACTGTCATGCATAAGCATAAGAAGCAATTGAGAATGAGTATTCCTTATTGTGTCGTATTCCTTGTATGTCAGAACAAGCTCTGTGTACAGATATTAGGGTGTGTGAGACTAAACTTGGGCTCCTCTCACAAGAAAGGAAAGACAATGGATAATTAAATAAAATTAATTATAGGAAGTATGTAGAACACCACATATCATTCTTTTATTTATTTTTTATTTTTATTTTTTTGTTTTGATAACCGAGGGTGTCCGGGTCAGCTTGCGCGCACCTCGACTAATCCTACGGGGCCCTGAAGTTAACGACCAAGTAAACCTTCAGTGACCCTAAAGTGACTCAAACTTATGACCATTAGAGAGCAAACCCAAGGCCGGACTAGTTGAGCTACCCCTCAGGGTTGTTTATTTCTATTCTAACATGATTTCAGCTCCTCATTTCCAACAAGTCAATTTTTATATCGTAATGACAAATTTGTTTAAAGACTCTTAACGTTTAAATGACAAATCTTTATATCATAAGTTTCTTTTTCATATAATTTCTAAATGATACAGTATCAAGTATGTACGGAAATATTAGCACAATTTCAAATGAGATGTGAAATCAATTTTTAGCATCCAACAACTACCACTTATCTGCAACAATAAACTTGCAATAGATTAAATAGAAGAAATGCTAGAAAAAGAAAACACAAGATGGGATTTCTGACATATTGTACAAGAACATAGAACCTTGTATCTGAGATGAAAAACAGGTCCATTACTTTTCTATCTGAGGTGGTGGACACCTTCACTTTCTTTATAATTAGCTGGAGCTTGCATAGAACCCCAGTAACATCTGCCAAAACAACATTAATATCCATATTAGACACACTATGACAATGATATGTTTTTCAATTCCAAGAGATCAAATTATAAATTTAGAACTTGGAGCTAGTCTAAGATTGGAAATTCTCTTTTCTTTCCCCAAGACTCTCAACAATTTCAATTCTACTCAATAGAAGGATGCAAACCAACTATAGAAACCAAATGATGAGACTTACACAAACGATCTAAAAGAATCAAAGTAAATGTTGAATATAATGACCAAGAATTAGCACTTGATGCGGGAAGGACCTATTGAATTCCAAGAATCTCCTAGAAACATTAATTTTTATGAATTGCTCATTCAATGAATTTCAAATAAGTTGTATCTTGCTCCTTCAGAAAAAATCTTATACCAGTTATTATGAAATCAGTACCCGCTAGACAAAAGAGGACAAACATCAAGAGGGCAGGCAAATCAAGTATTGAATGAATTCTTCGACAGAGATTTGGAAAAGAAAACTACCATGTAAAAGCCCTCTTTGATCATAACGACATAACTTAAAGATGAAATATTTTAGCTAACTCAGTCAAAAGGATAAAAAGGTAACTTCACCCTTCGAAGACAAAACACTGCTCATCCATCGATAGACCCTTTTAAGTATAAGGGAGATGTATTGTCAGGCAGTTTTCCCATCAAGGAATCTGTAAGTTCTTTAATGTTCATGATCCCCAGATTCTCCATTGGTTCTCAAGGTAGTAGAGGTGGAGATGCAGAGCTACTTGAACGATCCGACAATTCTGAAATGGAGAAAACAGAGTCACACAAATGGAGATTAGGCATTCCCAGCGAAAGTTAAAGTAAATGCTTTTAAAGTTTGGTCAAGTGTTGACAAGTGATACGAGTTTTGGATAATCTTGGTGGACGTATTGTGCATAAAGAACAAATATTGATGCTACTAACGAGAATAAGTTTGAATTCCACCAGAACCTAATGTGTGAATAAGTTAAAAAAGAAGATGCTAATGCTAAAGTTAACCTGGCAATTTCTTGTCAAGAAAGAACATTGTCAAATTTATAGTATACCTGCACAAGAATATAATAGTTCACAACCACCAAAACAATACCAATTAGTCTATTCAATAACACAACAGAATCCTTCTTTTGTATACCAAGTGACAACAATGTCGACTATGTAATGCCTGTGAGAGGCTATAATCAAGAGGCTCGGAATAATGGCAAGTAGCCAAGCAAATTGAGGTACCTGCAAGGATAAGCCCACAATAGTAAAAAAATAAAAATTAAAAAAAATAAAAATAAATAAAAAATAAAAAAAGGTGAAGGCAACATCTAAAGATACTGAGAGGACCACCGTCGTGGTGCAGATCCGCCGACCTCTTTCTTTCCTTTGGTCTTTCGTGATTGAGATTTGCTACATGGAAACCACTGTAGCAGTGCACTCGTTGCACACGCTACGTGGTTTTTTTTTTGTAAACCAAAACCTGTGTTTTAATTCAATTTGAAAGTTGGTTTCATCCCCATTCGAATTTCGAATTCATCCCGCGAAACACCTCCTCCCTCGACAGCAACCCGCGTAAGCTTAATCTACCCAGCGCCTCCCAGCGACGCCGTCTCTCTCGTCAACGCCACCGAGCGGTGCTCCTCCATCTGCCCAATGCCGCCACTTCCCGCGAGCTTGTTGAACGGAGCAAACCAGAAACCAGATTTGAATCCTGCGAAACCCACCCTCCTTCCTCGCCACGAACCCGCGTCGGCTTTCTCTTCCCAATGCCACCTCGCGACGGCATCTCTCTGTTCAACACCACCTCACGACGCTCCTACGTCTCCCCAGCACCGCCACTCCCCTCAAACTTGTGATTGAACAAACCAAACCAACAACAAGTTCCAACAACTCTGTTTCGCCAAATGGTTTGCTCAGCTTTGTAGGTAAATATTGTACTATTTTCCCTTTCATACTATTATGTTCTTCATGTGTACATTGAGATGTGATTTTTGTATTTTCGAAGATGGGTATTGTAGCTTAGGGCAAGGAGAAAAACATTGTTCTTTCCAGAAAAACAGGGTTTGTAAACTATTGTATTTTTGTTAATAGAACCTGGGTTTTGAACCTCCTGATTGGAACTTGTTTGTTTTAGTAGGGATGTGTAAATAAACATGTATTTTTTTTTAATAGAATTGTAGTTTTGATGCTCAACTACCTGATTAGGGACCTGCAGATGATTTCATTTAGCAACCATGAGTATGTGCTAGTTAACTTGCAAATAAGTTCCTATAAGTACGTTATAAAATTAAAATTGAGGTGGCTTATGTGGAATATCATATATTTTTCACAATAAGAATTTGTAGAATGTAATACAGTTTTTTCTAATGTAATCTTTTGTAATTCTTTTTGTGTACCTATAAATAAAAACTTTTTTGTGAATCACACATTTCAATTTCTTTCTTCTCTACAGGGGAATGACCTTTAGGTATTTTGTTATTATTTGAATTGGTTAATGAGTGCTGTTTGATTTACCACTATATAGTATGATAGCTTAGATCATCGTTATAGTTTGCTAAATACCAAATGATCATTGTTATGGTTTACTAAGCTGTGTTTCAAAAAATGAAACCCAACGCAATGAATTAAGTTTTATTATAACTATAAAAATCTGTTGTGTTGCCTTTTATTGCTTTTGAAAGCCATTAACAATTGTAGTCATGGTTGTAAATAGATATTTTTTATGGTAATTTTTTGTCCTTTTAAGTGTGCACACGTACATATGATGATGAGAAGAAACATTTTTTGAAGCTCTTGGAGAGGATTTGGTTTGCACTGTTTTGGTGAAGCTCTTGGGTTGCATTCTCTAAAAAGGTTATTTTTGTCTTGCCCTGTGATGAAACATTGATGCTAGAGGATTAATCACCGGATTTCAATTTTTACAGGTGATTGGAATTTCTTTTATGAGTTTAAACTTTTATACGCGGCAAGAGAAAAAATGCAAAGAATTTGTTCAAGCTTTTGTTAATATTTTTTTTTTCTTTCTCATTTAAACCTTCACCTTTCAATTTTCTTTACGTTGGCTTCAGTTGAATGTGTCTTTTATTGAATCTTTGTTACTGAATTGTCCACTGCTGGAGAGTTTGAGCTTGACGAAATGTTGGAGTGTAGGTAGGTTGCTCAGACACGGAAGGTGTTGCAGTGTAAAAACTAGAAGGTGTTGTACTGAGTTGTAAGGAGCAATTTATTACATCTTCAGCATATGAATTGACAGATCTTAGGTTTCAGCATATTACTTCCTAAAATGCATATGCTTTGGCTTTGAACCACAGAGGTGCCTTGTTTAAACCACCAGTGCAATCTTTTGACAAAGGAGGCAGGACTTTGAATGTAATTGCACCAGGAAGTATTGTTTTGATATGGTTCTCTGCACCAGGAAGTTGATGAAGCTGTCGGTAATCTTCTTCATAAACTCCTAGAACAACTTCAGGTATATATGATATGATCAACTTCATTGATCTAAGCATGATATGATGTACTCTTTTGGTTAAAGGTTAAACCCTAGGATGAGTTCTACTTGTGTGTGTTTCTTTCTAGGCATCACGAGTTTTTATAAAAAAAGTTATCAGGATTTTGATTTTATGAGCAATGTGAAGACCATTTATGATGCATCCTAAGTCTGTTTTGACCATTCATGTTCAGTATTTTAGGTTATTCCCCTTGGAGATGAACCATTGCATATGAGTATTTGATTTAAGTATCATTTGTCCTTAAACTCAGTATACTCATGGGTGTATAGATAGGAGTTCTTTGATTTACAGATTGTTTTATTGGTTTTAAGTGTCATTTGAGCAGGTCTCCAATGGGTGTATTTCTGCCATTTTTCAGATCTAGTTTCAACCCAGTATTTTGAGTGGCACTTCTTTCGGATGGAGGATTTTGACAAGATTGGAAGCAAAGACAAGACCACGATGCACTTCTTTTGGAGGGAGGATTTTGCCATTTTCATTTGTTATATATTAATTCTTGTATAACATGCATTGATTTCTGTATATATTATATCGGCAAGATTACGATTTTCATTTGATGTAAGTTTATTACAGCGTTATTACACAAATTTTCGAAAAGTGTTATTACATTTGTTGTAAGTTCATTTGCTGTAAATTTATGACAATATTATTACATTTGCCTTTAGCTCATTTGATGTGCTCATTTGCTGTATCATTTACAGTATCATTACATTTGCAGGTCTAATTTTGGTTTTCTGAAAATTTCTGCTGGACTCACGTTGAGTATTGGTTAAGCAAATTGCATAGTACTGTATTTTCTTTGAAAGGTTTTTCAACTTCTGGTGGAAAGTTCATATATTTTTCAACACCTTTTCCCAGCTAACTAATTTCCCCTGCTTTTGAAGCTAAAAGGAATTTTTGTGTTATGGGATCATTATCCTTTGAGCAACTAAAGTGCCTCTGTTTTTATGGTTTTTTTAAAGTAATTTTCAGTTGTACATTAGTCATTAGTGCTTTTGTTATAGCTGGTATTGAATAGAGAGAGCTTGTTTGGAAAGCACTGACATATTATTGAGGAAGCTTGGGTTTTGGACTTGTTTGTGGAATTATGAAAAATGCACCGACCTCCCAAAACGTCTAATTTTCATTTTTTTTGGGTCAATTTATAGCTTGATGAGCATGTACTGTAATAATAATATATCGTTACGAAGACTCTTAAAATAGCAAAAAAGTCAAGATCAAACAATGTGCACAAGTTATTTTCAACTTTTCATTACAAAGGTTAATTTGATGAACATACAGATTCCCCTTCTGTACATCATAACCAAAATATAGTTGGAGTACCCATTTTGTATATCATAACCAAAACATAGTGGGAGTACCATTACAATTGATCCATTCAAAAACGATATACTCCATGCAACATGTTATTTATATACAGTTTATCCGAACCAAGCCAAAACGTTTACAAATGTAACAACCTAGTACAAACATAATAATTTTTTATTTTCCTTTTGAAGAGTTGTCTCTCTCTCTCTCATACTTTATCTTCCCTTTTACGAACTTTATGCTCGCGCAGCAAACTTGATTATCTCTTGTATGAATGTTCTCCTCTAGCAAATGTTCTCCTCGCTTCTCCTTGCACACAATATACAGTGCAAAATCAAACTCAAAACGCCGCACGCAAGATCAGATTTTTAATACTAAAACAGAGTCCTTTCATTTCAGATTTGTAAAAGACTAGCTAATTACAAGTACTAGACTGCTAAATTACAAAGTCTAAATCCATCAAACAAGTTGTGTCAAATATAATTAGTACATCACTAAATCCGTACTGGCAACTAGAAAAATACAAGGCATTTTAAAGCAATCCAGCAAGTTATCATCCTTAATTCTAAACCCCAGTACTGACTAGCAGCTAAGAAATTACAAAGTATTTTAAAGCTTAAAATCCATCAAGTTCCATCCTTACTACTCAGTTTTTGACATGCACTGAGTTAGGAAATTACAAAGTATTTTAAAACTTAAAATCCATCAAGATCCAAGTTTCCACTGCAGGGTAGAGTAATCAGCACTTCTTTCGGATGGAGCATCTCCAAGCATGGAAGTTTAAAAAATATACAAACCATTCTACCCCTCACAAGTTCAAAAAACATTTTTCTCAATGGTTGTGTTTGTAGTAGTCAAAGCTCAAGAATTCTGCCATGTCATTATCGAAGGAGGTTATGTACATGTGGTACTTGCTGATCTTTCTAAGCAAGATCTTTTTACAAACTGGGTGTGCATCATAACTTTGGCAAAATGGGTCGCTCCTCCTAATCACATTACGTCAAAGTTATTCATTTTTTTTTTCTTTGGATTTCAAATCTTTAGTATTTTTTTTCTTTATAATTTTTCAACAAGTATCCTCCATCATATGTTCATTTTACTTAACAGAAGTATGAAATGGAAAGTCACTCCACATAAGTATGAAATGGAAAGTCACTACTCAGATTTAAACTGGATCTGCAATTTTAAAGACCATCTTTGCATCCTCTATCACAAACATTAATCTGATAAAATTGCATGCATGCTTATCAATTTACTGTCAAATGTTACAAAGATCTACATGATGAATGAGTTGAGCCACAATAAAGCATTTATCATATAAGTTTGTGACATTTTGATTGAGAGGGATGGCAACAATTTGTGTGTTCATGGTGTGTATTCATGGTGTTTCTGTCCATGCTTTATTATGTGGTCGAAAACTCAATATTTATTCTGAATGAATTTTTTTCCCCACAGCAAAGAAAACTCGATAGGACATAAAAGGAAATAAAAACCCTAGATTTTGAGATCGACTACAACATACAACATTCAATCCAGAGATCGACTACTCTCAGTAAATTATTATCAATTTGGGGCAAAATTACAAATTTCTATATATGAACAATAGATCTCATGTTAAAGAAGATTATTTATGAAAATATATGAAAATACATTACCCCTCCTGCAGATCTCTGGACGTGGGTTCTCTTCCGTTTGGTCTGGACTCACAACGTCGCGGAACTGAGAAAAGGCAGCATGAATGATTTTGGGTGAAGGGAGGGTGAGCCGCATAAAAATCTTCGCGAGATTGAGATGGGGAAAGTCACATAGGTGGAGATTGAGGTGCTCGACAATTAAGAGGATGAAGGGAGGGGGGAGATGAAGGATTTCTTTGGGGGAAATCTCAGTGAAAGCGAACGAAGCAAACCAGTGGAAAATCATAGAGAAGAAGAAGAAGAAGACATCTAGCTTCGAGGGGCGGGGGGATAGCTGAATGAGGGGAATGAGGGCTGAGAGAGGGAACAGAGCAAACCGGTTCAGTGGTGTTAGTGAACCCGGTCTACACGTCATGTGTGCAATGGATGCAGCAAATAATGGATTCTACGAAGATTTTCTCAACCGAGGGATAAAAAGGGAATATGTGAAAAACAGAGGGGCAAAATGGGAAGATAATGTTTTTTTTGGGATAAACACTTTTATATATAAGAAAATATAATAAAAGTTGAAGCTCCAGTATATTTTACTGGATTGAAATATACTTTTAATTATAATTTTTTAGTATCATTTTTATTTAAGATTTCAAAAAGTTAAATTGTTTATTATATTTTGTATGAAAATTTAAAAAAATTATAATAATGAGATAAATAAGATGAGATGAAATAGATTTGTGTATCTAAATTCACTCCTTTAATCATATTGTGGAGAGATAAAAGGTTAGAAAAAATATATGCATATGCCCCACTCCGGGCACACTCAATGTATTGAGTGTAAAAAAAAAAAAAGTTAAGTGAAGTGTGTGCTGGTGTGAGGCAGATGTATAGCACTTCTGAAAAGGTTAAGCCCAAGATTGGGTCTAGCCACTAGGCCACGTTAGGGGACAAGATAAAGAGATGAGAGTGGGAGATAAGGAAGGACATGGAGCAGGCAGGTGGTAGGGGGCTTCATAGCGGGTAAGAGGGAAAGTGGAAAGAAAAGGAAAGCTGACACACATAAATGGGTCCAATCCCATCACTGCAGATTGCCATACGCAACCAGAAGATGTATAAAAAGCCATCAACCAGATGACCAAAGGGGCTCTCGACTTCGACTTCTTCCTCTTCTTCTTCAATCTCGAAAAGGAGCGCTCCAGTGATATTTTCTTCTTCAACAAGTGGATTCCCAACTTTCTTTTGTACAGTGAGATGTGAGGGACCATGAGTGACTGTAAACAAATACATTATAGTGAAAACTTCCATCCCCAAATCCCGTGGACGTAAACCTAATGCCGAACCACATAAATTTCTATGTCTCTCTTTATTTTCTCTACACTTATCTACTATGGACGTATGCATTGCCACTGTACAATCGCACCTAAACACTGTCGGAGCCTCCAAACAATACTAATAAAGGCCCAGTCGACTCAATGGGCCGTGAATGACTATTTCCTCCTTTTGGCCTATTGTACAATTTTTACAACATCAACGCATACCTAATAATAATAGATATTGGAATCTACATTGTCTGCTAATAACATTTAATAATATAAGTTTCGTTGTATTAACATTTATCTGAATTGAAAAAAATGTTTGAAATCAAAGATAATATAGAATTCTAATCAAAATGATGTAGAAAAAAAATATGACTTTCTAATAGAAAGTTTCTATTATCGAAGTCTCAAACTCTCGTTAAATTCTCGACATTAACTTGGATTAAAAATAACTCAAATATTGGAGGGCGTGAATTGTAATTTTGTGGTAATTACAGTGTCTCATGTTTTATGGTTCCGAATCCAAGTGCAAAACTCATTTGAGGACGTAAAGATATATTTATATTTTATCCCATAAGTATATATTCTTGACTAGTTACTTCAACTATACCAAAATTTCTTTCATTCATTTAATTTAATTTAATTATACAGATGAAATGATAAATATGTAAATAATAGTGAAATAGTTTGTAAATAATAATGAAATAACTTGAATTAAGATGTTTTATGAGATTTTGAGAAATGAGAGAAAAAAAATTAAATAAAAATATTATAAAGTTAAAATATTGTTATAATATAATTTTTTAATATTAATTTTGTTTTAGAATTTGAAAAAGTTGAATTATTTTTTGTGTTTTGTTTGAAAGTCTGAAAAAATTGTAACGATTATAAGAAAAATTTGAAAAGTTAAAAGTTAAAAATTTAGAATTTAAAAGTGTTTGTGTTTGAATGATGTTTAGTTATTGAGATGAAATGAAATAAAATGGATTGAGACCATTTATAAAATCAAACGGGGCCTAAAAATTCATTCTATTTTTTTTTTTTTAAGATAACAATTGTTTTCTTTTTTAAAAAGGGTTGTGATAGGCTAACAACTCATTCACAATTGATAGACAACTTTAAATATAATTAGATTTTTTATTATATTTAAACACACCAAATCAAAAGTACCAAGTCAAAATAAAATTTAAAATAATATTATTTTATTACATAGTTGTATACAAGTTGTTATTTAGTAGTAATTTTATTATTTTTCAAGGAAAAAACTATTTTGCCTCCAATTATACTGCTCAATTTGATCGTTTGATAATTTTTTTTATTTAGTGATTAAGAAAGTGTATTGAGATTTTTTTTAATTTTTTAAAAATATTTAAATATATTAAAAAAATGTGAAAAAAAAACTAAAAAATAACCAACGATAACGGATTATTCTGGGCGGCAGAGTAGCCCGACTCTTGTTTAAAAGTGATTCCTTTGCACCACAATACTATTGCGTCGATTACAAAAATAGACAATGTATAGTGTCATTTGTGACTCTGGTAGAAAGAATAATATTAGAGCCACACTGGAGGCTCCAGTTAAGCTCTAACATATGTTTTTTTTAGTTATTTTTTATATTAATTTTTTTAATAATTTTAAATATTTTTAAAAATAAAGAAAATTCACAACATCATTAAAAAATATTTTTTTAATCATTATTTATTTTATTTAATTTCATGATTAAAGAAATATTTTATGATTTTTTATTTTACTTTGTAATTAATGAAATATTTTTTAATAATTTTTTTTACTTTTTAATTAAAGAATTGGTTTTTAATGATGTTTTAAATTTATTTTATTTTATTTTTAAAAAATATTTAAGAGTTTTAAAAAAAATCTATGTAAAAATAATTTTTTAAAAAAATACATAAAAAATACATGCTAGAAAGTCTAGTATTGTCCATGGTGGACGTGGAAAAACTCGGTACGTGATGGTCCCCGCCTATTGATACTTTCGAATGAATTAGTAACAGCGAATGTGGCTGTGGAGACGGCCACGCCACCTTGCTGTTTTTAATGATGAAACTTAGGACAGCCCATCAATCAATTTGGGTCTGTCTGTCTCTCGCATACTGACTGAGACTCTGATGCATATGCGCACACGTACGTCTGTCTCTCGCCTTTCAAGATCGTGCAACACCGAGAGATTCTCTCGAAAATAACATTAGCGTGCGTATGTACGAGTTAGAATTGAGTTAAGTTGAGTTGAGTTGATAAAATATTATTATTTATTATTATTATTATTTTAAAATTTTAAAAAATTATATTATTTATTATATTTTGTATTGAAATTTAAAAAAATTATAACAAGGAGTTAAGATAAATTGAAAAGAGTTGAAATTCTAAACAAAGTTGGTGCTTTTGGATGTTGAGTTGAATTGAATTGAGTTGAGATGATAAAATATTATTAGAATATTATTTATTATTATTATTATTATTATTATTATTATTATTATTTTAAAATTTAAAAAAGTTGAATTGTTTATTATATTTTATATTGGAATTTGAAAAAATTATAATGATGAGTTGAGATGATTTTAAATTCTAAATGAAACCTTAAGTTGCGTTGTTGATTTGAATTAAATTCTTTATAAATAATAGTAAATAGTAGTAAGTTGAAATAATTAAATAAATTTAATATAATTTATTTAAAATGAGTTTAAAATATATTTAAATATTAAGATGAGTATAAATATATTTTTAGAAAATTATAAAAAAAATAGGTCTTACCATTATTTTATACTATTCACGTAATAAGAAAAATCGAAATAGTATGTCTTTCGACGTCAAATACAACAAAGAAAAAAAATTTACATTTGGGTGCCTGCAGCCATTCGCGCCAATGAAAACAATGGTCAAAACTTAAAATGTGGACTTGGAGCGGCCATTGGTTTTTTTTTTTTTTTCATTTTTATAATATTTACAATTTCATTTTCTTTCAAGTTTTTTTTTTCATATTACTTTTTCTTTAATTTTTTTATTCGTTTCCTTTTATTTGTTTTTTTCACATAAATCACTGGCTAATGGAGTTAGCAATCTTTGCAAAATCAGGGATGGGTTACGTCGGTCTATAGTATAAAACGAATTGAATGTTTTTACAGATGTAAACTTAGTTCAAAGTACATTTGGATGGTAGATGAGGTTTCAAAGTGAACTGAGCTGAGCTATTAATATCCAAATGAGCCCTAGGTCTAGTTTATTTTTATAAATAAAATGAGATAAGATAAAGAGAGATAAAAATTAAAAATTAAATAAAATATTTTTATAAAATATTTTTTAATATTATTTTTATTTTAAGATTTAAAAATTTTAAATTGTTTATTTTATTTTATGTAAAAAATTTTAATTATTAGATGAGATTAGATGAAAATAGTTGCGAAAACAAAGGCCTACAAGTTTGTACCCTAAACACAATTCAACTCATCTCAACTTATCATTATAATTTTTTCAAATTTCAATACAAAATATAATAAACAATTCAACTTTTTTAAATTTCAAAATAATAATAATATTTAAAAATAAAATTCTAACAATATTTTATTATCAACTCATTTCAACATACAAACGCACTCTAAATATTCTTTAAAAAGAAATTCATAATATCATTAAAAAATTAATTTCTTAATCACTAAATTAAAAAAAAAAAAATCAAAATCCGCTTTCGATATCATTCATCAGAATACATAGCATCATTCTTTATTCAAACTTGTATAGTATTAATATTCTTCGATTCCATTTTTTTTTTATTTTTTTGATATGTTCGTATCTGACATTTTCTTTTCACTAAAAAATAAAATTACCAATTTCTCTCCGGTAGACTCATCGTTAGACATAAAGCGATGGAATTTAGAACTGTTTATCCGAGTTTCAATTTGGGAATTTGGGTTTCAAAATCATGCTGGAACCCGGAGCGAGTTAGCTCGGGTCAAATTCGGGTCGTAAATAATTAGAACTCGAGTTAGTTTTTTTTTTAAATTAAAACCTATATATTATGAATATTTTTTTATAAAAAAATATTGATGCAGCATTCAAATTATATTTATTTAATTTTTTAAATCAAAGCCTATATTTTTTTTGACCACCAATAAAAAGAAGAGAAAAGAGTAAAAAAAAAACCATAAATAAATATTTATTAGATATAATATGTATTTTCCTTTTAACTTTATGTTCATTTAGTTGTTAGAAAAGAACAAAAAAGAAGAAACATCAAAACATTCAAACTGAAAAAAGAGAGTACCGGATTGTCAACCCGGGTTTCAGGTTTAAAATCCAGTACTTGGACTGGGTGTACCTAGGTTTTTTTATGTGGGTACTAGCCCATATTTATTCCAGGCCAAAACTTAGTTATTCGAATTCTGGATCGGGTCGAGAAAAAACTAGACTCGAATGAACATATATTATCGAATTAATTATCCAACATCCCAATATTTAGTTGGGGTTCTATAGTTCTATCATGCCATATCATCCGATTTTGCTATAGATCAGATATCTCAATTTTCAAAACTGATATTATATATATATATATATATATATTATTTTGTCCAGTTAGATTATTCCATTGATAAAAACCATCACGCAGATATCTAATTTTTTTTATAAATCAAACCGTATCTTGTAAGTATTATATATATATATATATTCATATATCAACTTAAAATAAACTATAATAAATTAAATAGATTAAAAATATAAAAATGATATTTACAGTTTTAAAATGTGTAAGTTTCGTATATTCAAATTGAAAAAAGTGAATAAATATAATATCTACATAAAAAATTGAACGGTTTTGTTCGCTAGTTCAAAATTTTATTTTATTTTTATTCATATTTTTTTTATCATTTTAAAAAAATATCAATATGTTAATATTCACTTTCTTAAATATTACGTAATAATCTTCAACAAAATATGTCTTACGAAAAATAAAATTCGAGCTAGATACTAACCGAGCTATCAGCCTATCACGGTCGCCTCTCATTTCCAGCTCCGAGTAGGACCATGATTCTTAATGGTTAGCTAACTCATTTATTTCTGGCTGACTGACGTTTGGATGGTGATGTCAGCACGATGATCTCAAACATTGTCAACTTCGCATTTCATGTGCACCGTGATAATGGTGAGGCAGAATCGTACGTGGCACATCACAGACAAATCATATCATATCTGTATGCTATGTAGAAAATAAAATTAAAATTAAAAAAAAATTGAGATAGGAGGGATAAATAATTTGCAGGTTATATTTTTGTTAATTTTATTTGTTGTTGAATATATATTATAGGGGTGAAAATCAACATAGTCGGTACGGTTTCGGTTCAAAATTGACGCCACGCCAATAGATTTTTCAGATGTTTAGAACCTACCTAATCGATCGATTAGGGGGGAGCACACTGGCAGCCTCGATGTTGGTGTGATTTTGCTCGATCCTTCTATTTACCATTGATGGCGTTGTGAAAGAGTACGGGAGCATAGGGCTGTGGCGCTATAGCACTACGTGTGAGAGAGGAAAGAGATTTTGAAGAAAGAGGAAGAATCGAGGAGAATAAGAAGAGGGATGGGAAGGGACTGGCGTTTTATATAGGTATAATATAAATATATATATAGATATATATATATATATATAATCGGCCGGTTCAACGGTTTGAACTGGGTTCAAACTGGGACTGAACTGGCTGATGTCGATTTTTTTATTTTTCTATCATCAGTCGACCAGTTTTCTGCTGGTTTCTAGCTTTGGCGGCCAGTTCGCGTCAATAATGGCTGGTGTGGTTGGTTTTTGTACAGTCTTAATATATAATATCTATTCGTATTTATAAGGAAATGAGATTAAATAAAAAATATAAATACAATAAATCAATGAATATACTAATTGACTTATACAATAAATCAAATATGAGTAAGAATAAGTTATATTATTATAGATGTACTAAAATATTATTCCAAGAATTTGTTGCTAGTATTTCCCATATCACCCCGGACGGAGATTAGAATCTTCCAGCAATTAAAACGTTAAAATATACAAGTGCCAAAACCTGGATTTGAGTCCGCAATCAACGAGTCTGATTATTGGTATATCTGCCGTCTTAATTTCTAAAAATCAGTACCATCTGTGTTTCTTATGAGAAATCGTTGCCTCTAATGATCTATGTGAAGGGAGAAAATCCCTTACATTGGGCCAAGAGCAGGGCCCAAGTTACAACCTAGATATAAGGTCGGGGTAGAATTGGGCCTAAAACATGAGCCAGATTAGAGCTCAGGTGCATAGTAATACTTGGGTCAAGGCATTAGCATTAGCTCATCCACTCAGAAGCACATCATGGTCATGACATGCATGGTCACGTAAAATTTAAAAAAAAAAAAATCACGGTGATATGCATGTATAGAGTAATGTTAGATATAATTTTAAAGTAATGCTATATAACCTTCTAATCTTCACACATCATATTTTTTAAAATTTTTTAAAATTTTTTTTAAATTTTTTTTAGTTTATTTTTTTAAACTAATTTAATTTTTTTATTCATTATTCATATATTAAATATTTGATAAAAGAAAAAAATTATAAAAATTAAAAAAAATGTAGTGTGTGGAGGTTGTATAGAATTTTTCATAATTTGAAGGGATACAATTTCTACCTACTCCTTTAAGAAAAAAAAAAGGTCAATTATTAAAAATAATTTTTTTAAGAGAATTCCTAATTTAATTAGTCTTTATAAAAGAAATAGAGTTGCACGTTCTAATATTATAAATATAATTTCTCATATATTTAAAGTCTTACGTGGGTGCGTGATGTCATTGGTGCAGTCATTTTGCTATGTTCATGTATAAATAGAGTGGGGCACAACCTCAGTTTTCGCCAACTCACATTCCTCGTAATACACGCAGCTTTTGCTAGCTCGCAATTGCATTAATGGCCATCACTAAGCTCCTGCTGACGGACCTCGCACCAACTGTGAGCCATGTTCCCTCAAATTACATTCGACCCATTTCCGACCGGCCAAATCTCTCCGACGTTCAGATATCTGATCAGGGCTTCATTCCTCTCATCGATCTCCGGGGCCTGGAGGGCCCCAGTCGTAAGGATATTATCAAACACATTGGCCAGGCATGTCAACATGATGGTTTCTTTCAGGTACCCAGAATTATGTGTGTATAATCCATTATTGTTTGATCATAAAATTTTATATTTTTCGTGGTTTATGAACTTTTTTTTCTTACGATTTATTGCATGCAATGCGTTGACCTCAGGTTAAAAATCATGGAATACCAGTGACAATTATTAGTAAAATCCTGGGCATAGCAAAAGAGTTTTTCCGATTGCCAGAGAGCGAGAGGTTGAAGAATTACTCCGACGACCCTTCCAAAACCACCAGGCTTTCCACTAGTTTCAATGTTAAGACAGAAAAATTTTCCAACTGGAGAGATTTCTTAAGACTCCATTGCTATCCTCTCGAGGACTATGTGCACGAATGGCCTTCATATCCTCCATCCTTTAGGTGGGTTAGAGCTAGGATTCATATCCTCCATTGCTATCCTCTGGAGTTTTCTGCTTAGATTGAAAGTTTTAAAGGGCAATTGACATAAAAAGTGAAAAGTTAATTGATTATTTTGATCAAAAGTGGTTACTTGAGTTGTTTTTTGTGTAGGGAGGACTTGGCTGAGTACTGCACCAGTATCAGAGGGTTAGTGCTAAGACTTCTTGAGGCCATATCCGAGAGCCTAGGCCTGCAAAGAGACTACATTGAGAAGGCATTGGGGAAGCAAGCCCAACACATGGCATTGAATTACTATCCACCCTGTCCGCAGCCAGAGCTTACTTATGGTTTGCCTGGCCATACTGATCCTAATTTAATAACAATTCTTCTTCAGGATGATGTTCCTGGATTGCAGGTTTTAAGAAATGGCAAATGGATTGCTGTCAATCCGATTCCAAATACCTTCATTATCAACATAGGAGACCAAATGCAGGTAGAAGAATCAATATGTTTTCTACGAGAAATAAAGTCATGATTCCTAAAGTTGCAAAAGATTCTAAGGTTTCCTTTTGTAATCAGGTGATTAGCAATGATCAACACAAGAGTGTGCTGCATCGAGCCGTTGTGAACTGCAACAAGGAGAGAATATCCATTCCAACATTCTACTGTCCATCTCCAGATGCAGTGATTGGACCTGCTAAGGAGCTGATCAACGATGATCAGCCAGCAGTGTATAGAAATTTTACCTATGGGGAGTACTATGAGAAGTTTTGGGACAGAGGCCTTGCAACTGAATGCTGTTTGGACATGTTCAGAGTGTCTAGCTAGTGCTTGAGCTATAATGCCTCTGAGACGCTAAGCAACATGTGCTGTTCTTCGCGCAGACATGTTTCTTGACATGTTTAATCATTGTCGATCGAGAAATAAAAATCGATGTAAAGTTGATCTTCGAACAATTCTGAACTGCCTTTTCTATGATGTAATCACAGTATTCCTCTATATTCCTCCTTTATAACTAGTGAATGGTATTAATAAAATTGGGTATTTTATTTTAAATTACAATTCTGGACTAACTGGAATAATATTATACGGATGGACCTTTTGAACCTGTATATAATATATTTATGATGCAAAACGATCAAATCTTGACCAAAGATGCATCCTTTTGAACCTTCATCCTAGCTCGATGAAATCACTGCCTATATATACCTACTGGAAATATCAGTCAATTATATTCATGATCAGTGATCACCACCATTAACCTTACAAATTTCCCCAGGACCCTACCAGTTTTATAAATTATGTATAAAAGCTCTACAAAGTCTAAAGGAAAATCAAACTCTCAAGCATTGCTCAGCAATTCTATCGCGATTCAAGTTTAAGGATCTTTTTACCTCATTATTAGTCTTACATGGACAGAGCAGCCGCTTTGTCCAAATATCGACAGATGTATTTTTTGAAGAAGAGGACCATTACCTTTTTTTTTTTTTCTTAAAAAAGAATACGAGACTTATTTTTATTGATTACCTTCATTCTTCATTTATAGAAGATGAATACATTGTTCAGATAATGAAACTTAAGGGTTACAAAGACAAAAAGTAAAAGTCCAAAACCAATATAGTGCTAAAAAAATATAACGACTTTATATAAAGTACTTTACAAGAAGATTAAGAAAAACCTAAAATGTTTAGTGCCTAATAGTAGGAAGACTTGCACGATCTAGAGAGAATAGAGTAATCATATGTTGAAGGTTCAGACAGTACCGCATTCATGGTGGTCGAGGGTCTCTCAATGGTGGTCCTTTGCAAAAAAATCTTCTACATGGGGAACCTTACTTGGAATCGTACCTTGCGTGATAACATGGAGGTTTTGGATACGTAGATGTACGGCATGAATGGAGGGTAGACAAGAGACTGTGGAAGGCGTTTGGCTAGCAGTAAAGGCATGGCTTTGAAACATTTCGGAATATATGCAGAAAGGGAGTGAGGTTTCTAGTGTTGATATTGCAATCTTGGATGCTCTAGATGTCGATTTTCCCCCGGTTGTTGCACAAAGACCTCAGTTGATCAATTGGAGGAGACCAATGGCTAGTAGAGTGAAATTAAATACAGATGGCAGCTGTAGAGGGAATTCGGGGAGTATAGGTGGTGGGGGAGTTATTCGAGATTGTGATGGTAAGTTTTTAGCCGCGTTCTCGAAACATTTTGTTCACGACACTAACAATGAAGCCGAGCTAAGGGCCTTGATGGAAGGGGTGAAGATGTGCACGGATTTGGGTTTCACACATGTTGAGATTGAATGTGATTCTAAAATTGTGGTAGATTGGGTACAAGCCAAACGATGTATAATTTGGTATTTGTGAAATTTTTGGGAAGAGTTTCTCGTCGCAGCTAATGAAAGTTCTTTCTCTATTTCTCACCAATTTAGAGAAGGGAATATGGTTGCCCATTTTTTAGCACGATGTGGAGAGGGAGGGTTTAGTAGAAGGTATGATGCTATGAAATGCTTCCTAAGGAGTTGAAGGGAATCATGTGTTTGGAGCAATGTTTTGAATACCGTACCGGATGTCGTATTGGTCAAGGCACTGGAACGAAATATTTCGATACCGGTACCGTTTCGAGATAGCGTTTCGGGATAACGTTTCGGGATAGTCGATATATAAATAAATTATATATAAAATATATATAAAAATTATATTCCAAAATAATAGTCTATATATAAATAAATTATATATAAATACATATATATAAAAATTATAAATAGTCTAGTCTGAATTAGGGGTTAAAAATAAGTTTGTAATTTGAAAAAATCGAAAAAAAAAACACACAGGCCGAAATATAGGCCGGTACAGGCCGAAATTTAGTCCGGTATGGCTGGTACCGGCCGGTATTTTAGCCGGTACGGAACAGATATAGTACTTGTACTGGCCAGACGGCCGAAACGAAAAATTTCGACCGTACAGGCCAGTACGGTACGAAATTTAAAACACTAGTTTGGAGAGGTTGGGTTTGCCGTATATTCATAAATAGGCTGAGAGGGTCACATTTGGCCTCTTTTGATTTTTTTACGTTTGTTTAGTATTGGTTTGCATTGGGGTTTGGGTTGAGGTTTTTTTTTTAAAAAATTTTAAATTTTAAAATTTATTTTTTATTTTTTATTCATTTACTTACATGGTTTTCCTCCGCCATAAGTGAAGATTTTTTTTTCAATAAATTTCGGAGGTGCCGCCCTCCTTAATAAAAAAAAAAAAATATTCTGAAGGATTTGAACGAGATATGAAAAACTTAACATATGTCCCATATTACCTTCTCTGTAAACATAATTCTGCCATTACCTTCTCTGTAAACATAATTAATACGAAAGGAAAAATCATTCTTGAAATGTAAAATATAATCTCAAATGTCGAGTAAATTCATGGGTAGAGGAGTCATTAATAAAGCAACTAACCACAATGATGGAGTCAGTCTCAACAAACAGATCATTAATGCTCAATTTGTAATCCAAAATTAAACTAAATCTTAAAGTTGACAATTCTGCAAAAATGTTAGTACCAATACCTAGAAAACAAGAGAAAGCAACAATAATAGAGCAATTATTGGAACAAGCTAAACATACATGTTATTGCTACCAAGGGTGCACAGTACTATTGTGTAAATTACAACTAATATACAAGCAGCCAGCCCTTTCTAGGTGAGATATACAGCCTTTGATTTCCTTAAAAATAGACATATTATATAAATATATAAATATATATATATATATATATGTATGTATGTATAAGACTGTTGTATAATGCCCAATTCTCCCTTCTTTGCAAAGAACTCAGCTATGCAATTAACCTGTCTGAAAACCTAAGTAAACCTAATGCACAAACCAGCTGATTTGAGTACTGGAACATCTTCATCGCATTCAAAAGCTCCAAATGAATCGAGTAAGCACCATTCAACCAATCGATCACGTATTTTTTAAAGATCATCTTTTGATCACATAATTAATCTTAGTTACTTGGTAATTAGACCCGCTTGGTCCAAATATTCCCTCGGTCCAACTTCCCTATTTTTTGCATTCCCACTGTTTGTGTACATTTACCTTCGTCGCTCTTACCTTTTTATTTTATTTGCTCCTTAAAAACATTATGGTAAGATTTTGTAAAGATTATAGATCAGACTATTTTATAATCATGTATTGATTATATTTTATTGCGTGCCTAATTAATCACTCTTACAACTAAACACAAGTACTAATTAATCATCATAATAATTTTTTTACGATCCAATATAGTTAGCGCCAAAGCTTATTGCATCGGAAATAACTAGGGGTGTAGAATCGGATCCGGATACCCGGCCATAACAGGATCCGGATCCAGATTTTAAAAACTGGGAAATTATCTGCCTGGATAAGCCAAAAAAAAAAAATTATCTGGATGATAACCGGATGTAAACCTGGATATCCGGATTTATTAACTTTTTTTTGTTTTTTTTTTAAAAGAATTTTTAAAACTTTTATTTTTTAAAAATGTTTTTATAGTACTTTTTTTAAAATTCGGATATCATGTTTAATATCCATATTTAAAAAAAAAAATATTTTAAACACTTTTTAAAAGATTTCTTTTTTTTTTAAAAACATCTTTTTAACAATTCAAAAGACTTTATTTAATAGGCCTTTATGCTTATTATTATTTTATATAAAATAAATAATAATACATCAACACACGCACAATACATTTAATTGCCCTTACATGTTAATTTTGTCTTCATTTGGTAGAACAATTATTTTGGTCACGCATGGATCAACTCGATCGGGGTGCGTGACATCGTGTGAGCTAGGAGCTTACGAAATAGTCCTATGTTTAACTTACAAGGAACAACGAGACAAAATAATAATTATGACAAAAAAAAAAAAATTACAATTACAAACTGAAATAAATATTACACAAATCATGTCAAAGAGTAATTTTTTAAAAATAAACTAAACATTTTTTCTTTTCTTTTATTATATATTTATTTATTATATATATATATATATATATATTTTTTTTTATGCACAATCGTGCTTCCACTAATATGAGATGGCGTGGAAGAAGCACTTATATCATGACGGCCAGATTGTTATGATTGCACACGAAAGCAAGATTACAACATTTTTAATTGAATGGTGCAACCGCCGCTACTCCCGGTGTAGCACACCAATGCACATTGGTGTAGTCGCTGTTCTCGGTGTAGCCCCTGCAGCTGCTGCAAAATATGCGCCTGCCATGCACAGAAGATTAAAGAACTCAGCAATAATGCGGGGAGAGAAAGTAATACTCACTCCCTGAACAGTTAAGGTGTAGCACAGAGCATCAGCATCATACTCTCCCATGGCACGGTAAAACTCACAAACCATCTTTGGATATGCAGTCCCTCTCTGCTGACAGATCGGTGTCCATCTCCGGTCAATGATGATGGACTATATGCTCCATCCCTCCCATACAAGATCGTAGAAATCATCCAGAATGATCTCCCGCTCAACAAGTATAGGCCTCATCTCCTGAGCATGAGCTGCTCCACTACTTTGGCCGGTCTGATCTCTCCCACGTTTTCTTCCACTGGTTGCCATTAGTATACTGTTTAACCACAAGGAAAGTAAGAATATAATTAAAATAATTGTGTAATTATATCATTGAAGAATTATACTATATTGAGTTGAATTGAAATAACTTGTTCAAACAAAACATAATCTGTTCGAGCTAACCATCTGTAATGTAACTTCATAGTTCGAACTAGAAAAATCTATATTCGAACGAAATGTTCTGTTCATTCAAACATGAAATTTGTGTTCATTCGAATGAATTTATCTGTTCGAACTAGAAATATCTCTATTCGAACAGAATGTACTGTTCATTTGAATAGAAAATTTGTGTTCATTCAAACGAATTTAATTTGTTCAAATGAACACAAATCTGTTTGGCAATTGAGCGTTCTAATGGATTAGGGTCCGTTCGAACGGGAACAAGCCAAACAACCATGGTTGAGTCGACTTAGTTTCGAACGAAAAAACTTCTCATAGTGAGGATCCTTGGTTTTAATCGGTAGAAATAATTAAGGAGTGAAGACCCATCATTTCTACCGATTAATTTGGTGTTAGTTGGCCAGAATACACCAAAATAGGGGATTTTTTTATTCAAAATCAAAACCCCTTAAACACAACCTATTCTAACAATAAAATAAACAATAGAATAAGAGAAAGGACCCATACCTCCTAAAAGTTTAAATGTGGGCTTGCTATGGCGGATTTAAGAGGTATGGGTCCTTCTCTTAGAATGTAATCTATAAGAACTATTAATACTTAAATTAAAATTAATACTTATAAAATAATGATAATATATTGGTGATTTGTAATGTGATTTTGCATTATATTTGTGATTTGGAATGTGATTTGCTTTCAAATTTAATAATTGTAGGAGTTGGTTTATGAGTGGGTTGGTTTACCAGTTAGGTGATGGTATTTAGAGTTATTTTTATATGCAATTCAACCTTAGACTCATTCGAGAGTTGTGGCCAAATATGCTCTTAAACAATGTTTGGGTACAACTCTTGAATTGTCCAAAGATGACAGTTTGAGATTCTATCATCTATATGACAGATATATTTAGTTTAAACTTTTGTGTTAGTCAATTAAAATTTTGGTTTAGTGCTTCCTTACATTCTTTGGGTATGTGGTCCGTAAGTTTCTCGGCCCATGAATAGGGTCGACGACTTATCGTGACTAGCATACTTGGAGAATTGTAGGGAAGTGCTGCTGAAATTTTTACTAATATTAGAGTTTTGGACTGAGTATATATGTGATATAGATAATAGTCTCTCGCATGAAATAGAACCAACTACCTTATAAAATAGATGGTAAACAAATATGAATATAATCTTGATAGTATTTATCCTATGAATTGAGTTTTTTTTATAAACAATCGATGAGTAACGGAAATACAATGGATAAAAGTTGGATATTGTTGGGAGATAGACTTGGGCGAGACTATAAAGAGTATGCACAAGGGGTGGAGTTTTTTTATAGAGTTTGCTCGCATGAGTGTTGACAGTCGAGAATTTATAAGATGTTCGTGCAAGAAGTACAAAAATCTTAGTTCTTATAATTTGGTGGGGGTGGAGAAGCATTTATTTGTAAATGAAATCGATCCTAAATATACACATTGGGTCTTGCATGGCGAACCATTTCCTAAAGGAATTAGATTTAGCAGTCAGTTCAATCAAATGGAGGATGGTAACGACATTGACATGGACTACATAAATGTGGATACTTCTAATGACAATAATGATAATGGAGAGGATATGACTGAAATGTTTGGCAATCTAGGTGCAGGAATATTTGGGACGAGGGATGGAGAAAGAACATTTATACAATCATTTGAGGGAAATGAAAACTTTGGAAGACTGTGGGAGAATGCACAACGAGAGTATCCTATTGAACGGTTTTTGGGAAATAAAACTCGTCAGGAAGGTTCGATTGCAGAGTCATACATTGATAATGAGTGGCATACCTTTTGTTCAATGTATTTCCGTGGAATTGATACTAGATTTACGAGACTGGATCGAAATTATGAAGGTGGACAAATGGGAGTCTCATTGGCATTTTACGTGTTTACTCAGATCGTACATCCCATAGGCGCACAAGGGGGCTACGACTTATGTGGGCGAGAGTTTAAAAGAGCTCGATAGTAGTATTGAATAACTGTGCAGAGATTGACCACTACTTGAGGTTAGTGATGATCCTCTAAATCAATAGTATCTTTAAGCTCAGGTATAATAATATAGTATAACTAACTTGATACACATTAATAGTTCACATGAACATGCATATCGAATATATACAACTACTTTACTCAAATGGTGTAACTGACGTAGAAAAGATGCACGAAAAAGAATTCGCCTCGTGGTTTGAACAAAAGGTATTATTATAAAGCCCCATCTAATAATATGAACTTCATAACACTAAACTCCACTTTTTCTCTATCTAACATTTATATAACTATAATAATATTTATTGATGTAGATTGTATCGAAATATGGTGAAAATTCTGAAGAAATCTCACCAGAACTGTATGCTCTGGCATGTGGTCCATTCAGGCAGCCAACTAATATTCAGGATGTTTGGTGCGTGGATATAGATTTTACACAGCTGATAGAGAACGATATAGGAAAACTCAAAATTGTGGGGTCATAGTCTAAGGAAGCCATGGGGATGATAACATTGACTTCTACGGAATTGTGGAAGATATCATAGCGTTAGAGTATGTTGGGAGGATATATGGTCTGGTTGTTTAAATGTAATTGGTGGAATGTCTCAAATCCTAGGTTGGGAGTGCATAACGATGAATATTTTGTGAGTGTCAATACATCTCACACATGGTATGAGGACGATCCTTTGTTCTCGTTTGCCAAGCGAATCAAGTTTTTTATTTAGATGATTTGGAGTACGGGAACCCATGGTGGGTAGTGGAGAAGTTTGCAGTAAGAAATGTATATGATTACATTCCAGAGACAGACGAACCACATGAAGAAGTTGATAGTCCAGCAAATGAAGAAGCCTATCAAGAAAACGAATCAGGCATCAATCTATTTGTTGATCTAAGCCAATATGACATGGTCTCATTGTGTAGAGAAGATGTTCAACTCGAAGTAATTGAGGGTGAAATATTGGAAGAATATGAATCAACTGAAGTGTCTAGTAAGGATGAGGGCGACTGGCCCAGCATCACTGATAGTGAATGAATTTCAAACAGATATCCATAACGTTTGTTCAAATAATAATTTATTACAATTTCAAACAGATATGCCTCTCAAACGCAAAGTAACACGTGTGCCATCCCCATCTATTACCGATTTCCCATGTGGTTCACCTGCCATCAATAATGGGCCAACATCACCATACACAAAACAAGATATAGTATATCAAATTAAATACCACATTTAATGTTCGATTTAAGTAATATATATCTATAAAATAAAAATGATTTAATTAAAATATATACTTTAATTACTGTATATATAGCTGTGCTAACCCAGCGTCAAGGTCGAGGCACTACGATGGGTGTCTATATAGATAAAGTAAGGAAAATGAGTAAAATTAAAGTGATATTTCTGATGATCACACATGTGGCTTCGGAGATTTGGCAGCGTGGCTTGTTCTTATGTTGGTACGCTTACTCGCACATATGCACCGATAACTATATCTTCATGGTCTAAACTTTCCCAAGATGTGAAAGACCATATAAAAAATCGTTATTTGGTAATAAGCTACAACCTAAGAAACTAAGTATAACATGTTAATTTAAAGTTACTGTGTATTTATACTAATTGTTTATAATTTTTGAAATGACGAGTTTGAACTTTATTTTGGCTAATGAGAGGATCGACAAACGGTTGAGAAACTGATGTTGAATGTATTTCGAAGATACAAAAGTCGATGACATGCACATTATCAGAAGTTTACTACTACAACAGAGGTGCGCCAAAATCCATTCCAAGCAATGCCACCAAACGAATGAGAGAAAGTTTGTGATATGTTTGAAGATCCTGTTTATCATGTAATTTCACTGTTATCTTTTTTTAATAGTATATGATAGATGTATTAAACATATAGACATAATATTTTTTTTCAGCAATGAAGTTCTGTGAACAACGAAAATAGATCAAAATTAACGATACACATCAGGCGGGTTTTCCTTTTGCAGGAAGAAGAAATTTCTGCTGACTATGATCTAACCAATTGTATGCATAAAAATCATGATGATGTTTGGACTAGTCCCGAAGTTGAGGAAAATTATGTCAGTTTAAATTTATTTAATTCCATTGTCTAATAATATTTTTTTTTTAGTATACTAATTTTAATTTTTTTTTTGTAAGACAAGATGATATCTCTTAAGGAAACTGCTGCGGATCCATCTGAAGAAATATCTATCGATGATACTCAAATCCTTTCTCAAGTTCTTGGATCACGTTTTGGATATTTGAGGGGCATAGAACGTTGCGTGAAGTCATCCTCAACATCATCATCCTCTTTTAGAGCTAGATCAAATGACGATAAGACTAAGGAATTAGAAGAAACAACAATTGAGATAGAACGATTGAGATCCAAGAAAAAAGAGTTGCTTGCTCGATTAGATCAAGCAACGGATTTAGATGCAAGATTAGAAGAGAACATGCAGAGGAGACTGGGGAAGGAGGTACAAAAAACTGTGTTTGAACAGTTGCAGTCAATTATGTCCCAAAACTCTATGCCGCCACCACAATCTTAAAATTTATTTTTTCTATAATTGTCTTTCTATTATGATGTTCCAAAACATTTGAACAATTGTGATGTTTAAATTACAATTTTTGTAATATTAATATGGTATTTTTAATTAAATTTTGTTTTGTATGATTAATACCGTTCGAACGATAAATAATCCGTTCGAATTGTCGATTACCATTAATAAATCCATTCGAACAAAAAAGACCCATTCATACAAAATCTAACCCGTTCGAACGATAACCGAGAAATACAATTTGAACGACCATTCGAACAATAAAATATTTCTTCGAACAATATTAATATGCAAAATCTCGTTCGAACGGACAAAATGATTGAAAATAAAATGTTTGTTCGAACACAAGTCATTTGAAAATTTTATTAGTTTGAACGCATAAAATCTGTTTGAACACTCCATCTACTCGAACAAGATCAAATATGGTTATTAGTTCGAATCAAAATTTCATATTGTTTGAACGGACGTGTCGGTTCGAACTGAAATCTTTCCATTTGAATGGGTTTTGGAGACGAAATTGGTTCATCTAAAAAAAAAAATCTCGTTCAAATAGTTTCGATTGATTCCACCCAATTTCATCCTTAAAAATTATTTTTTGAGATGAAAATTAAATTTCATCTACAAAAACCTTTTGAGACAGGCTTTTGAGACAAAATAGAGACAACATTTTTTCATCTCAAAAAACATTTTGGGACCAAAGTGCAAAAACTAAGATTATTTAGATGACTTCGTTTATATAAAGGGTTGGATTTTTCAAGGTTTGACTATTGATAAATGATTACTGCAAAGACAAAGAGGTTTTCAATTGAAAGACCCTATTTTGGGGGTTTTCTATTTAATTTCCTGCCTTTTCGTACATATTTTCTTAAAAAATAGAAAAAGACCCGGTTACAGATCCGTGTTACGGATTCTTCTTATCCTCCTGGGCCCAATCCAGGCTGAAATCGTCCGAATTCACCTGGCTTTGTAGGTTCCGGACTGGACCGAAAATTTTAATGCACACCCCTTGAAAAAACTCAAAATCGCATTCCGAAGTAATTGAACAACATGGCAATGAGAAGTACAGCTGAATCGATTAGTCTGATTAAAAATTATTAATTAAGTTTTTTTTCACAAGGAGGACACGCATCACTGAGCACTCCACCAATATAATATATAGAGTCAGTTTTGCAAACAAGTGTAAAGACGACAGTTAAAATAAGATTGTATTGAAATTTGTAAGAGTGAATAAATAAAGTTAAAAGTTAAAAGTTCGTCGAATATAATTTTTTAATATTATTTTAATTTTAAAATTTATAAAAATTGTATTGATTTTTATGTTTAAGTAATAATTAAGTAATGATTAGATAAAAATTTATCATTTCAAATAGAAAATTATTATGTATTTGTTTGATGTTAGTGAATGAAGTTTGGAGAAGTTTTGAGAATTTGGATGCTACCCAAACATGCCCTTAATAACTGAATAAAAAGTGCTGACTCAAGTAAACAAGTCCTATGTAGACTCTTTATAAAATAAAAAATAAAAGCCACAAGAGGAAAGTGTTTTTTTTTTTTTTTCATTTGTTCACCATGAGATGCACTTTTTTTTTTATTAATTCTACATACAACCGTGAAGTACGTAAATGCCGCATAATCGTTTTGAAAAAGAGTGAAATTTATTATTAAAAAATTAATTTTTTTCATGTGAGTCTCATATTTTATTTATTTTTTTTAAAACGATTATGCAATGATTACATAATTCACGATTATAAATACATTTTCTCTTTATTACTTTAGGTAAGCTTAGAATGGAATAAGTTATCCATTTGGAAGGCAGAAAAGGTCAGACCCGTGTTTTGAAAATCATGCTATGATCTTGATGTTGTCAGGTGTCGGCAGTTCCTTTGAAAAAAAGGGAGACAATACAATTTTTTTTTTGTTTGTTTGTTTATATTTTGATATTTTTTTGACGGTGAAATCTATATTTTTTTATATAAGGGGATATGCACGAAATTTATATATTTAAAATTTTTACAAATCATTTAATATTCATCTATACTATTTTAAATTTATTTCTATGCTTAAAGCTAATGAAATATTCAATGCATTGTCTGGTTCCTATAAACACGATCCCTGCAACTACCTAGCATCCTCAACCACACATCAAATTTTTACACTCCTGTTTGATATCAAAACCACGTACATGAGCTCCAAAGAAAGTCAGATGGGAACATCCTCTACTGAAGATCAGGAGAGTATCTCCGAGTATGCTATGCAACTAACAAGTGCATCGGTGCTGCCCAGTGTGCTGAAAGCAGCAATAGATCTTGGTGTGCTTGAGATTATTGGGAAAGCAGGTCCTGGAGCCCTTCTCTCTGCTTCCCAAATGGCATCCGAGCTCTACAGTCACAGCAACGACAACCTTGTTTCGTCTTTGCTTCTTGATTGTATGCTACGCGTTCTAGCTAGCCACTCAATTCTAACTTGCTCTATCACCCACCAGAACGATGGTCACGTTCTAAGGCTTTACGGTTTGGCTCCTGTCTCAAAATACTTTGACCGAAACCAGGATGGTGGAACACTGGCTCCCGTATTAGATTTTATGCAGGACAAGCTCATCATGAGTATCTGGTACTACATGTTAGCAAAAGCGGATTACTTGTGTTTTGAATGTTGATATCACCACCATCTTCTCTCTTTTTTTGCATAATTTTTTAATGAAAACGTCATAACAGGGATCATTTGAAAGACGCAGTTCTAGAAGGTGTACTACCCTTTTACAAGGCTCATGGGGTGAACATGAGTCATGAGTTAATTAAGGAAAGAGAAGGACTCCGCAAAACTTACATGGGCCGTATGAAAGGTTTCAATCAAGTATTTATGACGAAGATCCTTGAGACGTACAAGGGCTTTGAAGGTCTGAAGTCGCTTGTGGATGTGGGCGGTGGTGATGCCACCATCCTTAACAGTATTATATCCAAGTACCCTTCCATCAAGGGTGTTAACTTTGACTTGGCTTCCGTTACAGAAAAATCGCCACCCTATCCTGGTATGGATTTCAATATTTTTGTCAAATAGTTATGTGCATAGAAACTACCACTTTTCATATATATCAACTGTGAGTAAAAATTAAGAATGGCAATATGTGACATGAATCGTGAAATATAAATAATGACACAAACTGATTAATCCGCAATAACTCGTTTAAATTTTATTTCAAATTGACAATTTTATTATTGTTAGGTTGTAATATGAATATTTTTCAATATGCATATGTTTTTATTGTTAGAGGATTTTAATTTTGGGCTTACGCTTATGTTTGTTATTGTTAGATTTGTAATATTAGTTTTATTATAGGTTAAAATTTGAAAAACATTGATTTTTTTGTTAGTAGGTAGTTTTATTATTATTTTTATAGATATTGTGGCATTAATAAATATAGATTTAAACTTTTATGTGAAATTATATTAATAAAGTTAAATGAGTTATGCAGATCAGTTCAACCCCTTTACATAAAACGGGTTGAAATTGGTCATATTATGTTGACTTGTTTCTAATTAATTATTAAATAGGTCAAACAGATCGTACCTTGTCCTTCGTTATTTAAATAAGTTGTATTATGATTTGAATGTCTAATCAATTTAGCTTAAAGCATTGTGTTCCGATTGATCCATATAGTTGAATGTCCATGATTTGACACAACACGAACATGACCTACGAATACGAATTGCCAACCCTAGAAAAATGATGTATGCATTGTGCAATGAGAGCTAGAAATATCGACTGACATGCTTTGATTTTAAACCCAACCTTCAGTAGATAAATCTAGACCACATGGTGGACATAATATACTATGTGACCCCAGATGCTCCTGCTTCAGATCAACAAGTTTCTAGCATGCCAAGGAATATTGGCCAAAATCTAAGAAAGGTGCCGTTCGAGGCCAGATTTTAAGTTAAACTCAAAATAGAGTTGGAGTGGAACACCCTAGCGCAACAATGAGTCACCTGTATATATGGCATCTGATGAATCTTGGGGTGGTGTATCTCAAATAAATCACTTATTTAGCTCATGTGTTAACTTTTTGAGAAATCGGTTTAATTTGCAGGTATTAAGCACGTTGCAGGAGACATGTTTGTGAACATTCCAAAAGGGGATGCCATTTTCATGAAGGTTAGGTTCAATACTATCAATACCAATTGAAACATTGGCTATGTCGGTCGTAAGACAACTGAGATTCTTCTAAAAGTTGCTCTTTGTATCTTCCATATTCGTTGGTAACTACAAATATAAATTAACATATTCGTTGGTTGCGTATTTAATTGAATCGGTAATTTTTAGTGGTTCATTATGTACAGTTTCTAACTGACATAATTAGGATTTTAATGAAACAGTGGATAATTCATCAACACGTCGACAAAGATAGCTTGAAGGTACTAAAAAACTGTTATGAAGCGCTACCGGAACGTGGGAAAGTGATACTGGTTGATATGGTGGTTCCTGAAGTCACTGAAACTAGTGCTGCTCATAAAAGCTTGTTTCAGTTATATTTGTTCCTGCTTAATTCGAACTCGCATGGTAAGGAGAGAACAGAAAGAGAATTCGAAAGTTTGGGAAAAGCAGCAGGATTTTCTAGTATTCAGGTGGCAGGCTTTGCTTATGGCTTTTCAGTCGTGGAGTTCTACAAGACTACGTAGCATTTTGGTCGTGACATGTTCTATGACTGTATCAATACCCCTATGTAATAACAATAACAAAATCCCCCCAAGCAATGCTATGTTCGAACTCCGGCTTATATCATATAATTTTTAGTTCGTTGACATGTCTGAGCCTCTTCACTGTGTTGTGGTGCGGTAGCCTTTTTTTGGCTCAGTTTGGGTTGTTGCTAGCTAGGAGTTCTTCTTATTGCTGCTATTGCTTCTCTACTACACTAGTTATCGCCTATGCTGATCAATTTTTGTGATTTTCTCGTTGTCATTTTAAATAGAGTTGTAAAATATTTGTAGACTAGTTGTAAGTTTATCATTTTCCTTTTGTTAATGCTCCCTCGTTGAGTACTGCTAAGGGTTGGTAACTACTAGTGGCTGCTCTGCACTATAAGCCGTCACTTCTGCACTAGAGTAGATTGCTCTTTGGTGTTCGAGGGTCATTTAGATTGTGAAAGGATCCTAATTGCTGCAATGTAATTGGTTTACTTTGGGGTTGATTTTAGATATATGAGAGGATTGTAATTTTGTACACTCATTGTGGCAACTGGTTGCAGAGGCGAAGTTAAAGAGAGGTCGGAGCTTCAAGAAAGGCTGTTGCATGAAGAACTACACTAAGAATTTTCCTGAGTAAAATGCATGCATACTAAAAAGGACCAGCCAGAGATCTAGGAGACATGATCATGCATATGGAAAATAAATCAAAACACACAAACCCACGCAATTACCACATCCAAATCCCACCCAATTGCAACACCCAACAAATCAGCAATTGCTCTCTCTGGATCTACTGCCGCTCTATCTGAATAGTCACGTGACTGATGTTGTACTCTCTTCTAATGTAGTCTATAACCTTGTTCAGTACCATGTCAGCATCAGCCTCGCGTTTGATTATAACATGGCAAGCCAATAAGACCTTCCCCACGGTTATGGCCCAAATGTGCAGCTCATGGATAGCAACTACCTCATACATCTCACTGTGGCATCAATTTCTCTAGGTGTGCTCTCCATCAAAACCACCAAAATATTCCTTAGCATCCTAATTGTTGTCCCCATGCAGAAAATAAGAGGGTGCATATCAGATCAATAATCTTCCACTCCGGTTATACCAAATATTAGGTTTGAATAGTGAATTGAAATAAGATGAGTTGAGATAAAAGTTAAAAGTTGAATAAAATCTTATTAGAATATTATTTTTTAGTATTATTATGTTTTAGGATTTGAAAAAATTGAATTGTTTATTGTATTTTATGTGAAAATTTGTGAAAATTATAATAATGAAATGAGATGAGATGGATTAAGAGTGTTTCTCAATCCAAACCTAACCTAAACGTTAAATGTTAAAATATACAATGCCAAAACCTGGCTTTGAGTCAACAATCAATGAGTTCGATTATTGATATATCTGCTGTCTTAATTTCTAAACATCAGTATGAGGTGTATAAAAAGAATTATAAAATTATAAAAAGGTAATGCTAGATATAATTTTAGGGTGTGCAAGTCTCGCGTATTTAAAAAAAAAAAGAGTCCGCTAGGTATTAAAAAAATAATTTTTTTCATGTAAAATATCATCCCAAATGTCTGAGTAAATTCATGGAGAGAAGAGTCATTATTAAGGCAACTAACCACAATGAGAGAGTCAGCCTCAACAACCAGATCAGTGGTGCTCAATTCATAATCTAAAGTTAAACCAAATCTTAAAGCTGACAATTCTGCAAAAGTGTTAGTACCAATACCTAGAAAACAAGAGAAACCAGCAATGATAGAGCATTTATTGGAACAAGCTAAACATACATGTTATTGCTACCAAGGCTGCACAGTACTATTGTGTAAATTACAACTAATATAAGATTAAAAAAGCAACAACACTACAATTATCTACATCTAATATACAAGTAGCGAGCCCTTTCTAGGTGAGATATATAGCCTTTGATTTCCTTAAAAATAGACATATTATATATATATATATATGTATATATGTATGTATGTATAAGACTGTTGTATAATGCCATATTCTCCCTTCTTTGCAAAAACTCAGCTATGCAATTAACCTGTTCTCTTAAAACCTAAGTAAACCTAATGCACAAACCAGCTGATTTGAGTACTGGAACAACATCTTCATCGCATTCAAAAGCTCCAAATGAATCGAGTAAGCACCAATTTTGTAACACTTGGACCCAAAATTTGTATGGTTGGACTATGGATTTATTTATTTATTTATTTGAGCTTGATATTTAGGTTATTTTTTGTTGTTGTTATGTTATGGATTGGGTAGTGATTTTTATTTTGAGCTTGTGGCCGTTTGTTTAAACGGTGGAAAAACCTATCGGTTTATGAGCAGTTTTCCTCACCCGCACGACTCTTTTCACATCCGCATGCACGTCTCTCATGCATAGCCCCCGTCCTTTTTGGTTTTCATCTAGGGTTTTTTCCAATCAATTCTTTATATGCACGTACTTCTCTCTTGAAAAAAAAAAAAGTAGCCATAAACCTCCCACGACAGTCTTCATCCCCACAAGCCCAACGCCTCACTCACGCAACCCGTAGCCCTCGGCTCAGCACTCGTCAATGTTGCACCCATAGCCAACCACAAGTGTGCATGACGAAAACTTAGAATAGTTGCTCTTTTTTTTTTTTTTCCTCTCTCCCTCTCCTCTCGGTTTCCCACAGTCATCTCTGCACCTTTCAGCCATCCCCGTTGCCGTCCAACTCCCTCACGGAAGCCCAAACGTGTGCGTCACCACTGCTGACCGGTTCGTCCTCCCCCAACCTCCATCTCCACATAAAACCGACGCCTAGAGCAACCATCAGAAAACACTTTTGACAGCCACAGGAAACAGCAACCCACGACTTTTACCGAGTTAAAATCCTCTGTTTTCCATACCAAAAACAGAGCAGTCCACAGCAACGCCTTCAGCCCCACTTCCTCTGCATCTCAACCGCTTGGGTCCCCGTTCGTGCTCCTCAAAACAAAGCCCAACGCCCCAAGCAACAGAAGCTGCCATCCTTTTTCCCGATTGCTCACCGTAAGCCATTGTCTTTTTCTCTCCCTATCTCTCGGGTTCTCTTTTTTTTTCTCCCACTCCCTCTCTTTTGCTCGTGCGCAACCCAGCTCGATGGAGTTTCCGCCGCATTCCCGCTCTTCTGCCGCGCCACCTCGATCCCTCCAGCCAACCCCGTCGCGCCTCACCCCTCCACGCATGCCTTGGTTTCCCTTGGGTAAGCTCCTGCCTCACCAACAATTGCACGTAAGACATGGTAAACGTTTTTTTATTTTTTATTTTTTATTTTTTATATATACACTAAGTGTTATAGAGGCTACGTAAATATAGTGTTACATATTATTTTGGTATGAAACTATAATATTGCCCTTTTATTGGATGATTGTAGTTGGGAATTTTTTGTTTTTATTAAATCTGTTTTACGTGGTCTTTATGGGAAGTATAAGATATTGTATAAAGAATACATAGGATTTTTAAATTGTACTAATGGTAGCATATTATTTTTACAGTAAGTGTGAAATTTTATTTTGAACATTTTAATTATGATTATAGAAGATCACTTAAGTATTTTAACATGTTATTAAGTAAAGTTTTATTTTTAGAGTAAACAATATTGGTGTAATGTTATTTTTACACTTTAGATATGATTTAGTCTATTTGAAAAAAATAGTTATGGTTAATTTTAAAATATTTTGGAATAATTATATTATCCAGTATTAAACTTTATAGTTTGTTTTCAATAATAAATAGGTCAGACTTTTAAATGTTTTAGTCAAAGTTATTAAATCAATATTGATGATTTTAGAAAGCAATGATTTATAATTTTAGGTTATGAGATTTTAGGTTTTGAGGAATTAAATAGGTTATTTTAGAAGCTTAGAATTAAATATCAAAATACATGATTAATTGGAAATTTACGAGAATTACGTGATTACTTTATAGGTGACGATAAATTATTGTTCGAAATTTTTTAGGAAAATTCTGAAAAAGCTAAGAAGTCCAGGTAAGCGGGGTTCCTATACTAGACTTTGCATAAAAATAAAATGAGTTGAGGTTATTTTTTAAAAAATATGCATATTTGGTTATGAAAAGAAATTTGAACTATCTCAATTATTTGTTTTGCCTTTCTCATGAGATTCTGTTTAAGAAAAAAGTATTTTCTGTCATGACTGATATATACATGAGCTTATTTTGACATTCTCTTTCTGAACTATGCAAAAGAGAGCGAATATGAAATTTTATGCATAAATTATGTTTTTGTGATATGATTTTGTTATGTTCTAAAGATGTTTTGTACTCTGATATGATATGATGCGATTTTTGAAAACCTCTGGCATAACATTTTGTTTATGTTTTTGTTCCACTCTGACCTTATCACAGGTGTAAAATTGTGGCCTCTGTTTGGGTTGGTATCAACTTTTCTGTTTCTGGTGCACCGACTTTAGAAATAAAGTGATTTTCTACGTGGTCTTTCCTATGTGCTTCGAGAATGAATAAAGGGAAAATTCACATTCTGTTTCTGCTCGGTTAGCTACCAGGGTTTGCATAACCCTACCACGGAGGTTAAACATGGTATATGTTCTGATATGATAAGATAAGATGTGATGTTTTAGTTTATGCTATTCCAAAGGGATTTTGATTATGAATATTTTTTAACTTTCGCTCTGATATTTTTGATAACATATTCTGACGCTGCATTTTGAAAACGAATAGTCTGATTCTGCATTCTGAAAGAAAGTATTTTGTTTTACATTTTGAACTCTGTAAATGCTCATGTTTACATTCTGAACGCTGCATTATGAATATTTTTTAACTTTCGCTCTGATATTTTTGATAACATATTCTGACGCTGCATTTTGAAAACGAATATTCTGATTCTGCATTCTGAAAGAAAGTATTTTGTTCTACATTCTGAACTCTGTAAATGCTCATATTTACACACTAGTATATGTCATCTACTTACTGAGTTGTTGATAACTCACTCTTTATCTCCAATTATTTTTTAGATAATTCTGATGGTTCAGCTGGAGAATAAGAGTAGGAAGTTTTAGTAAGGTGTGACTAGGGGTGTAAATTCAAACCGGAAAACCGATCTGGACCGGACCGGTTTTACTGGTTTTGAACTAGTCCGGTCCGGGACCGGTTCTTAGAATGGGAAAACTGGCTGGTTCCGGTTGCGGGATTTTACTACCACTTATTTGGGTGCACCTCTCGTGTCGGGGAGGCTTACAACTAGAATTATTGAACCTCTTGTGGAAAAGGTTAGAAAAAAGGTTGCAGGATGGAAATTCAAATTATTTTCTCAAGGGGGAATGTTGATTTTGCTGAGACATATTCTATCGAGCATGCCTATTCATATTCTTTCCGTGATAAATGTGTCGTTGGCAACCATTGCTCGTATTAATGCTATCTCGTCTAATTTTTTCTGGGGGAGTGTTAATGGCATAAGGAAGATGAAATGGCGAGCTTGGCCAAAATATGTATGTAGGGGTGATAAACGGTCCGGTCAGACCGAACGGACCGATCGTTTCGATCCAGACCGGTCGGTCTCAGTCCACATTTTAGAGGACCGAAAAGTTTCGGTCCGGTCCACGGTCCACGGTTTTTCCGGACTGGACCGAATGAAAAATAAAAATAAAAATAATATTTTATATATATTTTTTATATAATAATTGTACAATTAACAATATAAAATTTTAAATATGTTATTAATACTTGTTAATATTCTATAAATTAACAATATTTTACATATATCTTCATCTAACCTATCACTATTAACAATATAAAATTTTAAATATGTTATTAACACTTGTTAATATTCTATGAATTAACTAATATATAATATCAATTAATTAATTATATAGTAATTATATAAATTAATAATATAATTTTCATCTAATTTATTATCATTGACTATATAAAATATTTTTTTATTGAGTTTGTTACATAATCCATATTAATAAGTCACTTAATTTAATTTAGTATTTGGCTTATAAATTTTTTTTATTAATTATTTGAAAAAACAAAAAAAGAAAAAAAATTAGGCCTAACCAGACTGGACCGGTCCCTTTGGGTGCTCGGTCCGGTCCGATCCGGAAAAATGATGGACCAAAAATATTTGGTCCATCGCCGGACCGGACCGGACCGGACCATTTGCACCCCTAAGTGTATGCCTATGGAGGAGGGTGGCCTGGGTTTTAGAGATTTCAAGGAGGTTCAACGTCGTGCACTCCACATGAAATTTGCATTTAGATTGATGATCACTAACTCTTTATGGACTGATTTTTTCAGGGCAAAATATCTTAAGGATAATCATGTTTCTTTAGCCACTGCGAATTACAAGGGGTCTCACTTATGGAGATCAATTCTTTCAGTTGTACCTGAGGTTTCCGATAATGTCAAAGTGCTGGTGAAAGGAGGGAATGCATCCTTTTGGTATGATAGGTGGCTAGCATCGGGGCCATTTTTTGTACAGGTGGAGGATATGGCCAATGCCAAGCTTCATATAAATGAATGTTGGCTGGAAAACATTTGGGACGTGAAACGTTTGACGGAGCTCGTTAGGGAGGAGGCCACTTTGGAAATTATTCAGAGCTCTTATGTGGGTAAAACAAGGCCTGCTTTATTTGTGTGGCAGCCATCTAATGATGGCAGGTTCTCGACATCCAGCACATGGGATGTGATTCGAAAGAGAGGAGATCAGATGCAATGGAAGGAGTGGATCTGGCACTGTTCGTTGCCGAAACGAGTTTCCATTTGCATATGGAAACTATTATTTCACAGACCACGAGTTTGGTGGTTTGTGAAATATTAGCTTCGTGTTATCGTTGTGGTGTATAATTTTTCTAGTTCTCTTTCTATTCAAGACATGAAGATTTTGGAGGAGCTAAATATTATTTTTCCTCCCCAGCGGTAGTGTCGGCAATTTATGGTATTTATGGTAGCCTGGCATAAGCCTCCTGCAAGTTGGTTTAAAGTGAACTGCGATGGAAGTTGTTGTGGTAACCTGGGAAACTCTGGGGGAGGGGAAGTGATTAGAGATGAGATCGGCACTGTGAGGGGAGCTTTCTCAGTTCATTTTGGTCATGGTACTAATAATGAGACTGAGTTAAGGGCTATTACAAAGGGGATTGTTTTGTGTAAAAGGCTAAATATTTTTAATGTAATCATTGAAAGTGATTCTAAGGTGGTCGTAGATTGGCTTCGTGCCGGAAGATGTTCTTTGTGGTATTTATGGGACTATTAAGAAGAATGCTCTAGTAGGGGTTTATTATTTGGTTGTACACCAATTTCGAGAAGGTAATCAAGTGGCAGATTTCCTAGCGCGGCAAGGTGAGTTGGGACGGGATTTTATCTACGAGGGTCATCAAAATTTGCCTTGGATCTTGAGAGGTATTCTTCGTCTGGACAAATTGGATTGTCCTAATTTCAAGTTTTAATTTGATTTTTTTGGTTTGGCTTATAAATAGGCATGTTTAGGTTGGTTGTTTTATTGTTTTATTTTTTTAGATTATTGTATAGCTTGTTTTATTTTATTGGTTTTTTGATGTCTGGGACGGTTTTTTTGAATATTTTGTAAATCTCAAGTGTCCTCCTTGTTACCACGGTATTCTTTCGCCATAAGTCAGGGCAATTAATAAGATTTGGGATACCGTCCTTTTCTAAAAAAAAAAAAACCAATCGATCACGGATTTTTTAAAGATCATCTTTTGATCACATAATTAATCTTAATTACTTGTAAATAGACCCGCTTGGTCCAAATATTCCATTGGTCCAACTTCCCTATTTTTTGCATTCCCACTGTTTGTGTACATTTACCTTCCTCGCTCTTACATTGTTATTTTATTTTCTCCTTAAAAACATTATGGTAAGATTTTGTAAAGATTATAGATCAGAATATTTTATAATCATGTATTGATTATATTTTATTACGTGCCTAATTAATCACTCTTACAACTAAACACAGGTACTAATTAATCATCATAATTACACAAATCATATCAATTTAATAATTTTTTAAAAGTAAACTAAACCTTTTTCTTTTCTTTTAATATATATATTTATTATATTTTTTTTCTTATTTTTGATGCACAATCGTGCTTCCACTAATATGAGATGGCGTGGAAGAGTCACTTATATTATGGCCAGATTGTTATGATAGCACACCAAAGCAAGATTACAACCTTTTTAATTAAAAAAAAAAAAAAAAAAGACAACCTAACACCTGATATTATTTCGATGACTTCGTTTATATAAAGGGTTGGATTTTTCAAGGTTTCACTGTTCAGAAATTATTGCAACTTCTTTAATGTAGAGATGAAGAGATTTCCAATTGAAAGACCCTACTTTGAGTTTTTTATATTTATTTTCCTGTCTTTAATCGGATACGGATTCTTTTTATCTGCCTGGATCCAATCCAGGCAAAAATTATCCGATTCACCTGGATTTCTGGGTTTCGGGCTAGATCGAAATTTTTGATGCACACCCTTAGAAAAAACATTAAAATCGCGCTTTTTAAAGGGTAACTGCCAAATGAAGTAATTAAAGTATTAAACACCGTGGCGATGAGAAGTACAGGTGAATCAATTTGTATAATTAAAAATTATTTAACTTTTGGGCATCAAGAATATTTCATTACTTTATTACTACTTTTTATTATTGTTTATTATATTTCATTATTATTCAATATTTTATTATTACTTTTTCACTACTATTCACAACTTCTCAACACTTCTCACTACCGAAACATAATTGCTCAACCCATCTCATCTCATCTCATTTAATTATTATAATTTTCACAAATTTTCATATAAAATACAATAAACAATTCAACATTTTCAAATTTTAAAATAATAATAATATTAAAAAATAAAATTCTAATAATAATTTATTTAACTTTCAATTTTCATCTCAACTTATTTTATATCAACTCATTATTTAAACCTAACCTAAGTTGTTTTTCTGAAGGGAGGATGCGTGTGGCTGAGTACTCCACCAGTATAATATATGGAGTCAGATTTGCGGACGAGTGGGAAGACGACAATTAAAGTAATATTGTATTGAATTTTGTGAGAGTGGATAAATAAATTTAAAATTTATTCGAATATAATTTTTTAATATTATTTTAATTTTAAAATTCGTAAAAATTGTAATGATTTTGAAAATCATGTTAAGTTGTCAAGTTTAGGCAGTTCTTTTGAAATGAAAAACAAAAAAAATAAATGTAGACACTATAAAAAGTTATATATTTTTTTTATGGTAAAAGTTATATATGGGATAAGAAATTTATATATTTAAAACTTGTACAAATTATTTAATCATCTATACTATTTTAAATTAGTTCTAAGCTTAGACCTTTGGAATGGAATCGAGAATATTCGGTAATTTTTAAAGTTTTCCATTTGGAGGGTTAAAGAGGTCAAACCTGTGCTTTGAAAATCATGCTCTAATATGTCACATGGTTATGAAATATTCAATGGTCTGGTTCCTATAAACAGGATCCCTGCAGCTACCTAGCATCCTCAACCTCACTCATCAAATTTATACACTCCTGTTTGATATAAAAACCACGTACATGAGCTCCAAGGAAAGTCAGATGGGAACATCCTCTACTGAAGATCAGGAGAGGATCTCCGAGTATGCTATGCAACTAACAAGTGCATCGGTGCTGCCCAGTGTGCTGAAAGCAGCAATAGATCTTGGTGTGCTTGAGATTATTGGGAAAGCAGGTCCTGGAGCCCTTCTCTCTGCTTCCCAAATAGCATTCGAGCTCTCCACTCACAGCAACGACAACCTTGTTTCGTCTTTGCTTCTTGATTGTATGCTACGCGTTCTAGCTAGCCACTCAATTCTCACTTGCTCTATCACCCACCAGAACGATGGCCACGTTCTCAGGCTTTACGGTTTGGCTCCTGTCTCAAAATACTTTGACCGAAGCAGTCAGGATGGAGGACCACTGGCTGCCAGGTTAGATTTGATGCAGGACAAGGACATCATGAGTATCTGGTATTACAATTAGTTAACAAAAGCCGATTACTTGTGTATTGATTGTTGAGATCACCACCATCTAATTCTCTCTGTTTTTAAACAATTTTTTGATGAAAACGTCATGACAGGGACCATTTGAAAGACGCAGTTCTGGAAGGTGTACTACCCTGTTACAAGGCTCATGGGATGAACATGACTGAGTTTTTGAGAAAGGATGCAAGATTCCACGAAAATTTCGGGGGCTTAATGAACGCTTTAAGCCCAGCACTTATGGAGAAGATCCTTCAGACGTACAAGGGCTTTGAAGGCCTGAAGTCGCTTGTGGATGTGGGCGGTCATGATGGCACCATCCTCAACACTATCATATCCAAGTACCCTTCCATCAAGGGCGTTAACTTTGACATGGCTTCGGTTATAGAAAAGTCACCCCCCTATCCGGGTATGGATTTCAATATTTGGGTTTCATCAAATAGTTTTAAGTCCATAGAAACTATTACTTTTCATTTTTCCTCATTGCACGGTGCACGCATCATGATGCGAGCACTGATGCGTGCACCGTGCAATGAGAGCTTGGAACATCGACTGAAATGCTTTGATTTTAAACCCAACCTTGAGTAGATAAATATAGACCACATGGTGGACAAAATATACAATACATAATATACTATGTTACCCCTAGATGCTCCTGCTTCGGATCAACAAGTTTCTAGCATGCCAAGGAATATTGGCCAAAATCTGAGAAAGAAGCCGTTCGAGGCGAGATTATTTTAAGTTAAAACTTCAAAAAAAAAAAAAAAATTAAGATTTGAAGTGGAACACCCTAGCACAGCAATGAGTCACCTGTATATATGGCATCTGATGAATCTTGGGGTAGTCTATCTCAAATAAATAACTTATTCAGCTGTGTTAACTTTTTGAGAAATCGGTTTAATTTGCAGGTATTGAGCACGTTGCAGGAGACATGTTTGTGAGCATTCCAAAAGGGGATGCCATTTTCATGAAGGTTAGGTTCAATTAATACTATCAATACCAATTGAAACATTGGCTATGTCCGTCGTAAGACAACTGAGATTCCTCTAAAACTTGCTCTTTGTATCATCCATGGTACTGCAGAAAACAACAAACATAAACTAATATATTCGTTGGTTGTGTGTTTAATTGAATCGGTAATTTTTAATTGGTGGTTCATTCTGTACAGTTTCTAACTGACATAATTGCATGGGATGTGAATGAAACAGTGGATAATTCATCATTACAACGACGAAGATAGCTTGAAGGTACTAACAAATTGTTATGAAGCACTACCAGAACGTGGGAAAGTGATACTAATTGATATGGTGGTTCCAGAAGTCCCTGAAACTAGTGCTGCTCATAAAAGCTTGTTTCAGTTTTATTTGTTCGTGATGAATGCGAACCCGCAAGGTAAGGAGAGGACAGAAAGAGAACTCGAAAGTTTGGCAAAGGCGGCAGGATTTTCTGGTATTCAGGTGGCAGGCTTTGCTTATGGCTATTCAGTCGTGGAGTTCTACAAGAATATGTAGCAATTTGGTCAGGACATGTTCTAGCTATGATCATATCTTAGCCCTATGTCATAACAATTACAAACCAACTTCTGTTTGCTCATGTCATCTTATTGATTTGCTATTTGGTTAGGCTAAGTGGTGTATTTTCAAAATTTAATAGAAACAAATAAAGGTTGACATATATTTCACAAGTTATAGAAATAAGTGATTCTATGATGCATAAAAAAGTGATTGAAGTTCATGAATCAATGTAAAGTCTGTAATTTTATCTAATTGTCTGAAAAGTATAAAAAGTTGAATGTAAATTGATCTTGGAGACAAAACTTTGACTTTAAAGGCAATGTTGAACGATATAAAGTCAGAGTTGTAATCAAAGATTTTACTCATAAATGAGCATTGATCAGAAAGAGAGATTTTCTAATAAACCTAAAAGGACTCATTTAGGATCACTATAACATTAGTAACTCATTACGGTTAAGAGTTACATTAAATGGATGTAAAAACATTTGTAGAGTGAAAGTTTGAAATCTACAAGAAACGAATAAAATGACTATTTAGAAAAAGTAAAATATTTTTTGAAAAGTGGTTTTTGAAATTTGATAATATTAATACTGTTTTTGAATTTAGAAAAAATATTTATTGTTAATGTATATATGCGAAGGTCAATGGGAGTATATTTGTATTTATTGCCTGTATATAACATTTTGGCAAGTATACATCATGGTTTGTAGTATGTCATTAAAGTTATGTCTCTAAAAGACTTTAAAAATGAAATTTATGAATGAGACATCATTCATGATTGGGAATGAATTTTAATACTAAGACGAAGACTATTATGATTGTCTTAGTAGAGTTGCATGGAGTTTTGAAAGAATTTGTATGAAGAATTGTTGGTTCATAGATGTTTTAAAAACACAATGTGACATCCTTAGTATTTCACAGTATCTTAAAAATGATTAGGTTGTTAAAGAAATTTTTTATATGTAGGTTATAAAAAATTTAATGATTGTAGAAACTTGTATAAAGCCTAAGATCAATTTTTCAGTTGGCATCCTTGGTTGTCGCCAAAGTAACCTAGGGATGTTTGACCCAAAAGCCATGAAAAGAGTGTCATGTTATTTGAAAGAAATTAGAGACTATATTGTTACCTTTAAAAGAATTGAAACTCTTAAAGGAACTGGATATTAAAATTCTATTTTGCATGATTACTTCAATGATGGAGAATACTCTCTTACTACTTCATGTGCAATAAGGGCTGAGTTTGTGACATGATTTGAGACCAGAATGTATGGTATATGACTGAGGAAACTTATCTTAGGAATTGGAATTGTCGATTTTATAGCCAAGCCGCTAAGAATGTATGACAAGAATTCCTCAGAGTATTTTTCTCTAAATGATTAATATTTGATGAAATTTTAAATACCTGAGTGCTAAGGAGAATGTATGAAAACAAATAATGTCCATATAATATATCATTACTACAGTTTAAAGAAATTGTTGAAAAGATGGGTCTTATGCCTATACCCATGATTTGAACATGTTAATAAGATAATTGATAGTATTTTATTACTGGACATTGAGAGATATCTATTATGGTTATTTTTGTTTTTTTGTCTTTTCACTTTATATGTACATTGAATGGTGTGCATGAATAATGACAAGATAATATATGCAAAAGACATGAATTGGAATCCAAAGTATTACAATATTAGTCTTAATTGTCTCAATTAAAGATCGTGTTAAATTAAGTTACTAATATTAGGATACATGGAAGGAAATTTATTGGTTTTATAACAGAGGACCGCCATGATTTGCATTGATAGCTGATTTGATATTGATATTACGGAACTCATGTAATGTATTTTGAACTAGGAAAGTTTTATGGAAATGTACATGCGCAGTATGGTTAACTTTCTATAATGACCCCATGAATCGAAAATGTTATTTTATGGGCATATGAGCCAAATGAGAGAATGTAAGAATTTATTAAAATACTATGTCCCACACACCAATGTCTTAATGGGTTTAGACTAGTTTAAATATTATCACTTAATTAATGAGTCATAGTGAGGTACAAATACCTCTAGATTTAGTCATAGCGGGACACAAATATCTTTAAATTTCATAATGGTCAGAAATCTATAAATAGCACTGAGGGGTTAAGGATTCTCACCTATAACATAATTGTGCCTCTAGCCATAATTGTGCCTCTAGCCATCGAGAGACACTCGGAAGTAAAGTTGTTAGAGTGATCATTCTCTTATAGTCAGGTCAACTTCTCTATAAAACTGTAAGAGGGGGAGGTATGTTTTCTGACTGTTATTATTTAATGTCGTAAATTATAGAAAATAAAAAATATTAATATTAATGTTTATTTGTATCACATTTTATAATTCTACCAATTTAATATTAATAATAATTATATTCTAATTAAATTAATATTAAAAAAATCATATTTTCAAAGGTTATTTATCGCTAATAACCAAAAATTGAGATTAAACTTATCTAAATTTCTATCTAAATTTCTTATTCACTAACCAAATATCTAGCAACATATTCATTTCAATGTCAATAAAAAATATGCACCTACAAGTGGTTGGAGTGAGAAATTAGTATTTTAATATTTGGTGAATCAATTGTGGTTCTCCATCTTTAACCAACAACTGTAATAGAAGTCCAAATTGTTTTAGAGATGCCCAATCTAATGTGAGATCTTTTTGACATAAATTATCTAAATTTTAATCATCCTTCAATTTTAGCCAAGCCAATAAAAATGTTCTTACTTATGTATACTATTCTATTCCTATACGTAAGCTTGGAATGGAATACGTTATCCATTTGGAAGGCTGAAAAGGTCAGACCCGTGATTTGAAAAAAAAAGGTAGACACTACAAATTTTTTTTTGATATTTTGAATTTTTTTGACGGTGAAATCTATATTTTTTATATAAGGGATATGCACGAAATTTATATATTCACAATTTTTACAAATCATTTAATACTCATCTATACTATTTTAAATTTATTTCTATGCTTAAAGCTTATGAAATATTCAATGCATGGTCTGGTTCCTATAAACACGATCCCTGCAACTACCTAGCATCCTCAAACACACTCATCAAATTTTTACACTCCTGTTTGATATCAAAACCACGTACATGAGCTCCAAAGAAAGTCAGATGGGAACATCCTCTACTGAAGATCAGGAGAGTATCTCCGAGTATGCTATGCAACTAACAAGTGCATCGGTGCTGCCCAGTGTGCTGAAAGCAGCAATAGATCTTGGTGTGCTTGAGATTGTTGGGAAAGCAGGTCCTGGAGCCCTTCTCTCTGCTTCCCAAATAGCATCCGAGCTCTCCACTCACAGCAAGGCCAACCTTGTTTCTTCTTTGCTTCTTGATTGTATGCTACGCGTTCTAGCTAGCCACTCAATTCTCACTTGCTCTATCACCCACCAGAACGATGGCCACGTTCTCAGGCTTTATGGTTTGGCTCCTGTCTCAAAATACTTTGACCGAAGCAGTCAGGATGGAGGACCACTGGCTGCCATTTTAGATTTTATGCAGGACAAAGACATCATGAGTATCTGGTATTACAATTAGTTAACAAAAGCCGATTACTTGTGTATTGATTGTTGAGATCACCACCATCTAATTCTCTGTTTTTGCATAATTTTTTTATGAAAACGTCATGACAGGGACCATTTGAAAGACGCAGTTCTGGAAGGTGTACTACCCTTTTACAAGGCTCATGGGATCAACATGAGTGAGTTTTTGGGAAAGGATGCAAGATTCCACGAAACTTTCAGTGGCTCAATGAACGCTTTAAGCCCAGCACTTATGGAGAAGATCCTTGAGACGTACAAGGGCTTTGAAGGCCTGAAGTCGCTTGTGGATGTGGGCGGTCATGATGGCACCATCCTTAACATTATCATATCCAAGTACCCTTCCATCAAGGGTGTTAACTTTGACATGGCTTCGGTTATAGAAAAGTCACCCCCCTATCCGGGTATGGATTTCAATATTTGGGTTTCGTCAATTAGTTACAAGTCCATAGAAACTATTACTTTTCATTTTTCCTCATTGCACGGTGCACGCATCATGATGCGCGCACCGTGCAATGAGAGCTTGGAACATCACTGAAATGCTTTGATTTTAAACCCAACCTTGAGCAGATAAATATAGACCACATGGTGGACAAAATATGCAATACACAATAAAATATGCTCCTGCTTTGGATCAACAAGTTTCTAGCATGCCAAGGAATATTGGCCAAAATCTGATAAAGGAGCCGTTCGAGGCGAGATTATTTTAAGTTAAAACTTCAACAAAATAAAATAAAATAGAGTTGAAGTGGAACAACCTAGCTAGCACAGCAATGAGTCACCTGTATATATGGCATCTGATGAATCTTGGGGTAGTGTATCTCAAATAAATCACTTATTTAGCTGTGTTAACTTTTTGAGAAATCGGTTTAATTTGCAGGTATTGAGCACGTTGCAGGAGACATGTTTGTAAGCATTCCAAAAGGGGATGCCATTTTCATGAAGATTTAGGTTCAATACTATCAATACCAATTGAAACATTGGCTATGTTCCGTCGTAAGACAACTGAAATTCCTCTAAAACTTGCTCTTTGTATCATCCATGGTACTGCAGAAAACAACAAACATAAATTAATATATTCGTTGGTTGTGTATTTAATTGAATCGGTAATTTTTAATTGGTGGCTCATTCTGTACAGTTTCTAACTCACATAATTGCTTTAAGGTACTAAAAAATTGTTATGAAGTTCTACCAGAACGTGGGAAAGTGATACTAGTTGATATGGTGGTTCCAGAAGTCCCTAAAACTAGTGCTGCTCATAAAAGCTTGTTTCAGTTTTATTTGTTCGTGATGAATGCGAACCCGCAAGGTAAGGAGAGGACAGAAAGAGAACTCGAAAGTTTGGCAAAGGCAGCAGGATTTTCTGGTATTCAGGTGGCAGGCTTTGCTTATGGCTTTTCAGTCGTGGAGTTCTACAAGACTATGTAACATGTTGGTCAGGACATGTTCTAGCTATGACAGTATCAGTAGCCCTATGTAATAACAATAACAAAATCCCCCCAAGCAATGCTATGTTGGAACTCCGGCTTATATCATATAATTTTTAGTTCGTTGACATGGCTGAGCCTCTTCACTGTGTTGTGGTGCAGTAGAGTTTTTTTTGGCTCAGTTTTGGTTGTTGCTAGGAGTGCTCCTTGTTGCTGCTGTTGCTTCTCAACTACACTAGTTATCGCCCTTTAGTTAATGCTCCTCGTTGAGCACTGCCAAGGGTTGTTAACTACTAGTGGCTGCTCTGCACTAAAAGCTGTCACTCACTTTTGCACTAGAGTAGATTGTTCTTTGGTGTTCGAGGGTCTTTTAGTGTGTATATGCTGCAATGTAATTGGTTTGCTTTGGGGTTGATTTTAGATGTGTGAGAGGATTGTAATCTTGTACACTCATTGTAGCAACTGGTTGCAGAGGCGAAGTTAAGAGAGAGGTCGGAGCTTCAAGAAAGGCTGTTGCATGAAGAACTACACTAAGAATATTCCTGATTAAAATGTATGCATATACTAAAAAGGACCAGCCAGAGATCTAGGAGGCATGATCATGCATATGGAAAAAATCAAAACACACAAACCCACGCAATTACCACATCCAAATCCACCCAAGTGCAACACCCAACAAATCAGCAATTGCTCTCTCTGGATCTACTGCCGCTCTATCTGAATAGTCACGTGACTGATGTTGTACTCTCTTCTAATGTAGTCTATAACCTTGTTCAGTACCATGTCAGCATCAGCCTCGCGCTTGATTATAACATGGCAAGCCAACAAGACCTTCCCCACGGTTATGGCCCAAATGTGCAGCTCATGGATAGCAACTACCTCATGCATCTCACAGAGTCCTTTTTCAAGCTTTGTCGCATCAATTTCTCTAGGTGTGCTCTCCATCAAAACCTCCAAAATATTCCTTAGCATTCTAATTGTTGTCCCCAGCACGATTGCAGAAAATACGAGGGTGCATATCAGATCAATAATCTTCCACTCCGGCTTATACCAAATAATTGCCCCACCGATCATAACCCCAACACTTTGAATGGAATCCCCAAGTACATGAAGATAAGCACCCTGTACATTAATGTTCCGTTGCTTCTTCTGTTTAGCTGCATCAATGGACTTCGTTTCACCTTCACTACATGTCTTCAGCAGAGGCTCAGTGCAATCTGCTTCGTGGGCATGATGGTGCTCATCATCATGTTTGGCCTCATGATGATGATGATGAGGACGATGATGTGTGGTAATAGTTATCCCATGGTTGTGCATTTCATCATGACCCCCATGGCTATGACCATGATCACCATGGCCATGGCCACCATGTCCATGATCATGACCATGATCATGTCCCAACAAGAGAGCCATGGCGATATTAACCACTAAACCGAATGCAGCAACGACAAACATAAGAAAGCCCTGAACCTCACCAGTATCATTAATAATTCTAGCAATGGCTTCATAAACAAGGATCCCAGCAAGAAGCCATATCATCTGAATGGAAACAAGAGCACCTAATATTTCAATTCGGAAGAAACCGTACGATTGACTTGGAGTTGCCTCCCATCCTGATGCCCAAAGCGAGAATAGTGATATTGCAAATGCAGCAACATCAGACAACAGATGCGCTGCATCAGTCAAAATTGCAAGACTGTTGGCTTTGATACCTCCAACGACTTCCACACTCATGAAGATGACACAGAGTATAACAGAGATCAAAAGTTTTCGCATGGACGCTGACCGTTCATTGGCATCTTTGGAACTAGTTTTAGCATCTGAAAATCCACATGCAGCTTCCCCACAGACCCTGCTCCCACCCAAACTACCCAGACTCGTCCCCACAGCTGCCACATCTCCACATACTTCAATTATATGACCATGTTTGGAATTTTGCACTTCCATCTGAGAATTTATGAACAATGAAGAACATGAATTCTTTCTCGGATATAGTTAAGTATATGCAAGCATATCATTCTTGTATGCAATAACAAAATCACTTCATAACATGTTGCATCGTTGTAATACAGAATACATAATGAGCAGGAAACTATCTCAAAAGCAAGCTTATGCACATTGATAGGAATCCAAGACAGTCCAGAAATGTAAACTTCAATGAATAAAAGATAGCGACCTACAAAGAGGAATTGAAGTGCATAAATAAGAATTTGACTACCTTACAAGAGCCTAAGAATGGGCTCTTGGCAACAAACAAAAAATAATGTAAGGGAAAAAAGAAAAAGAAAGCAAGCACTGCACAAGGTCATAAAAGGACAAACTGAGAAAATATTTGTACAAACGTCACCACTACAAGCAAAATCTGATTTCAAAGCCATAAAAATAGGTAGGGCCCATAATTCTTCACACACATGAGAGTCAAATGGGGCAATCAAGTCAGATTGGAGGCAGTTGTGGTGGCGTCCTTTTTCTCAACATCAATTCACCAAATCTAGCAAGCATTAAAGTAAGGTGATTTCATGGCATTGTCATCAGGCAGCCAAAGATCACTGCTAGTATGCTTCATCACATTAACAAATGTAAATCTTAACAAATAGAAAGATCTTAAAGTGATTTGTTATATGGCAATAAAATCATGCAGCCAAAATTTCACTCGGTCAAACTATCCAAATAGAAAGTAATCCACATATCAATTCTCTTCCCTTCCTTTCATAGAATTGGCTATTAAAACATTCTAGTATTAAAAACTCCTGCCTATAGGCATAGAAAAAATAATCAAAATAAGAATAAGTGAGACTTCAACTTTCAACTCTATTATTGTGTCAGGCATGCTCTGCAACCTCGCAATCCTGTTCCTTGACGCACATAATATTAATACAGTCAATCACATAGCTTCCAGAAAATGTATCCCACGTCAACAAACAAACAGAAGAATAGAACAAAAGTATACATGTACACTCCTTAGATTTCCACTCATACAAGTCTTCCAGGCATTTCCAGCAAGGAACAGGATTTTAACCTGCTGTTGTCTTTCTACATTTTGTCCATCATCCTTCATTCTTTCATTGTTTTATGTCAGTCACCGATTGAACATTTCTGTCCGCATTACCATTGTAATCGAGTCCTAGGAAACATTTTTAACAGCCCCTTTTTTTTTTTTTTTTTGGAGGGGGGGGGGGGGGGGGGGGTGGCACTTCAAACTAACATATGAGCGAGCAGCAAAATGTAAACACTCAATGATTGGAAAATACATATTCAATAAAATGCCATTGAGCCCCTAGAGGTTCGCTCAAGTGATAAGGACCTTGGTCTTGGGGGTATACTCCCCCAAGTCTAAGGTTCGAACCGAGTGCAAACAATTTCTAAGGGCCACGTCCCATCAGTGAAAACCCAATGATTTACCTGATCTTTGAGTGTGTGTGCATTACATGGGTCCGGAATTTAACTAAGTAAAAGGCATGTTGTGTTTGTACGGTCTCCAGAGTTTTTCATCACAAAAACAAATAAATAAATAAAAAGCCATTTGCTAACTGTGCACCTTACTATTGGCTATTACCTTACATATTGCCAACACATGCTAAATGGCTTCAATGACAACAGTAATTCTTTTTTGAACCAACAAAGACAAAGATACCCCAATGACCAATTCATGCAACATTGGTTTAATCATACTTGTATCTGCAGAGTTCGTTGAGCCAAAATAAGAGCGTCACTGTTCCCATACTTATGTACCAAACTCCACTGTCCTAAGATCGGAAACTTAATCCCAGCTAGTTATTTCTTAAGCGGAACAAACTCTAATAACCGATCCAAAACTGATGTAGCATGATAATAGTGAAGCCTTGATTAAATTGTAAGGAAATGGAGCCTCAAATATTTTGCACTCTTAACTTTCACAAAATTGTATTCTTTAAACAGACAAAAACACCAATGATAGCATACCGTCGGGCAGTTTGGACACAAGGAATAAAATTGATATGGGTCGGTAACTGGGGTATCAAAAACAGAAACAAAAGTTACCTGCAATTTAACGATTCATTTAAGATCCCTAACCACGGCATGCTAATTTCAAATACCAATCAAGCACATAACATGTATATGCATACCTCAATCAGGGATTAGAAAGCAAAAAATATGACAAATTGGAAACCGTCCAACGAGGCTCATTGTTGCAAAACGAAACCCAGTCAGTCATCCATGAAGAACACAATAACGAACCATGTCATCAATCCACACAAGAATCCAGGAATCAAGAAACCCATGAGCAAAAATCCATTAAACGAGCTCATAACAGGTTATAAAAAAAACAAAAAAAACAAAAAAACAAAACGAAGAAACGTGCCTTTCTCCACCAATGGATTTGAGAGGGTTTTATATGAACAAAAACGGGTTTTATATGAACAAAAACAACATAGAAAACATACTGCCTCATGAATCATGACCTGGGAAATCAAAGGGGCATTTGATCCCAATGGATGCTCCAAAAAACAAATGGAAAATAATGGAGAGAGAGAGAGAGAGATGCTTCTTGAACCTTCAATTTGACGCGTATGGTTCGGTCGGTAAGGGAAAGGGAAAGGGAAAGGGAAAGGGACTAAAGCAGCACAAAAAGGAACTTTTGGGCGTGAATGGAGGTATGGGTGGTACGTGGTCTTCAGATTCTGATAAGTTTAGGGCTGTGGTTCTAAAATATTCATAGTACAAGAAATCTAGTACTTAGTACGGGTAATTATCTTGGAAGACAAAAAAATGGTAAATTTATACGTACGAAGGAGCGAAGAGAGGAAGTATTCAGAGAGATTTTGTGGCCATGGTTTTGTAATACACTGTCTATCGTGGGGCTTGGGAGATGAGATATCGGGCTCTCAACGAGAAAACCTTTCGTCTCTAATTCATATGAGCAAGAATCTGGCCTGTTTTCTGTTTGGTTGTTAATGACGTCCATTAATGACTTCCCTTTTTGACCTTTCTATCCTTTTTGGGCCGCCACCATTATTGTCACCAAGAATTTCTTAGTCTGGAATTACATTCATTATGTTCAGGAATATTCATTAATTGATATACGTTTAACATGTGCACTGTACTCAATTTTTAGATTTTTGTCCCCTTTTCTCTTTTATTTTCTTAAAAAAATCTATATATTTACGTGCCACATTTTTTTTTTTTTATCTACAAGGAGATGAACGCAATGATTTACTTTGAGAAATGTTTTAATCACGAAATATTAATTTATAAATTTAATTTTATGAAATTTCTTTGTAGCTGTAATAATTGTGACTAATTTTTGTTCATAAATAATGTATATAATTAAATACAAAAATCTTTAATCTACAAAAAAAAATTTTACAAAGGCATGATGTGATTCATCATATTTATTTTATAATAAAAAATCACACTAAGCGGAGGTATAAATCTAGGCGCTAACACATTTTTTTAAACAGTATTAAATAATATAAAATTCACAATATGTCTATTTACTAATTATATAATATAGTTTGGATAAAAGAATATTTGATGATTGAGCGCTAGTGCTTTGGTCCAGTTGGAATATACCACTTTTGAATGGGCAGAAGAATACATGCACTATCTTACAAAGAAAAACCTGACTTTCCGCCATTTAAATATGAGAAATGATAGTTGTAGTCGTGAGTATGCAAGTGTCGTACAATCATTTTTAAAAAAATAAATAAATACAAGACCTACATAAAAGAAAATTAATTTTTTAATAGTGGACCTCACTTTTTTTCAAAGCGACTACACGACACTTGTGCACTTCACGATTGTATGTAGCATTACTCTTTAAATATATTATTCTCGTGGGAGCTGTGATCACCCAGCTCTGGCCTCTACGTGTTTCACTACAAAAAATCAGACATTTTTCAGAGCTCCAAAATCGTCGCTAATACCCTTAATAATCATTACAATTGATTATTTGCGGCGATTTCTAATTCGCTGCATGTTCGACGAAACTAAAGTGTCATTTCTGATCAATTTCAGCTATAGGAAAAAATAATCGCAAAAAATTACTATTTTCGACAATTTTTGTTCGCCGCAACTATCCCATAAATTGACAGAAATAGCATTTCTGTTTACCATTAAATCGTTGAGAAAAGTCAATTGAGCCGATAAAAATTGTCGCAAAAGGTTAGAAAATTGCCGCAAATGACTCGATATTTTTCCCAGCAATTTTCAATTATCATCGCCATTATGTATTTGTAGAAGGTAATTGTCGCTGAAAAAGAGTATTTGCGGCGATTAGATATCACCACAAATAAGTTTTATAGAAAATAAATATTTTCGACGAATTTCGATTATGACGCTAAAAGAATTTTGTGACCTATGGTAATCGTCGTAAATACTCTTTTCGACAAAGTATTGTCCTTTTGCGGCGACTAGACAATATACATATATATATATATATATATATATATATGTATAGTGATCGGAGTCAGCCGATAAGATTGGACATAAACAAGGATATCAAAAGGAAAAAGAGAGAGAATCCATGCAAAATGGGGGAGAGAATTAGCAACTTATACCAAATAAACAGTTAAGATCGACTAATTATATATAAAGATTAGGAACTAGAATGCTGAAAGTGAGAGGGAATTCTTTTCTTTTATATTTTCTTTATAAGTTTTACTAATTTGAAATATAAAATAGACTTTAAGACATGTAGAGCATTTGAAGGCATGAACCTTATTGTTAAAAAAAAAAAAAAAAAAAAAAAAAAAAAAAAAAAAAAAAAAGAGAAATGAACTAAAAATTCTAGTAAATATCGATGGGTGGAAGTTCTTCTAATGTTCTAATGGGATGCACGGCTGGATGTAGTCTTTAGTAATATTATTCAACCCTGAATGTGGTAGCTTCTCACTGCATGGGAGTTTTATGTGATCTGCATAATCAATATTTAACATATACTGGCTTTGTTTTCCTTGTTTTTAACTCATTCATTGGACTGAATTCTGCTTTGAGTTTGAGTCCCCACATGCCCTTATAACTGATAAATTAACAGACATGAAAAGATATTAGATCAGAAAAAACTAGTATTGGCAATTGGCAAATACCTTATGATTCATGCCAAACAGAGAGTATATCACAAGAAGATATAAAACAACATTGACTCCAACAAATCAATAAATATATCTATTAATAAATTCCACTCTCAATCTACAATAAAACCAAAGTACTAATCTTAAACTAAAAAAAAAAAAAAGTTGAAAAACAAATGTTTTTACCCATTAAAACTCACTACCCAGCTGATAAAAAGAATAGAAAAATAAAACATGCATCATGTACATGACCAATGATTTGTATATATCTCAGATGCATAACCTTAATTGACTGATCCTATGGATCTACAATCAGTTCCAATACTGCATGATTGTGAAAAAGGAAATTACATACATAATCTCGGTTTGAAAATGAGATTCCCCTATATAATATGGCAAAGATCAGACAAATGGCTTCTCCATCCCCGAGAGACTGAAAAATGATAAAGAGCATTTGTGCAAGAAATACTTACTTTGATTGGGGATCTAAGTGTTCAGAAAAGGAATGCCTTCACTTCAAATTGGAAGTCAATGGACGTTGTTTAGCATTGAGAGGGAAATCAACGTTAGAATACCATGGTCATCGCACCTGAATACAGAGCTCTTCGACCAACTCAACTCTTGCACAAATCAAATAAATTGAAATAAAGGTTTTGAATAGACTAGATTAAGGGTACCACCCCTCAATCCCCAACAAATTTCATATGGTCATTGAAGAAACCCTAAACCGCGCAATAGTGGAAATGAAATTACCTACAACTAGCCGTCATTTCTGCGAGAGAGATGATCGTTGTGGCCTTCGGCAGGTCCCTTCACTGGAGTATGTTTTCAGACAAATAAGAAATCACTGATATAGGCACTGCGAATTTCATAAAGGGGAAGGGGAAATGAGATTTCTCGTCAAAGCAGGTGATGATGTTTCACAGGAACTAGGGGAAATGTTTCGAGACTTGAGGGAGAAAAGGGATTGGGGAGAGAGGGGAGGGGGGAGACGGCTGGAGGGAATTAAATTGAGGGGGAAAGACGCGGTTTAAATTTAATTATTTTTTTTGGCACTTTTAATTCGTCACTACTAAGCATTAAGTGATCCAGATGACTTTTACGGCGACAATTTTTGCCGCAAATAGTATATATTACGGCGATTTCTAAATTCGACGAATGGAAAATGTCGCCACAGTAAACAATATTTTATTGTGACGACTAAAATCGCCGCAATGGGTATAAAAGTCGTCGTAATAAAGTAAACAGTAAATTCCCTATCTAGATTTCCAAATTTCGCGTTGGAATTAAGCGGCGACTTGAAAATCGTTGCATCTTTATTTGCAACGATTTTTTTTGCGGCAACCTTAAAATCTCTAGAAAAAGTTTGATTTCTTGTAGTGAATTTGATCTTGAAACATCTTTTTCAATAGTGAACCTTTTACCTCTTTTGTTTTTGTTTTGTGTTTTTGTTTTTTTTTTTCTCTCTGTTTCAGGCTCTTTGTAAAAGTAAAAGAAATCGGATGAACTTAGACTAGGTACTGTTCAATGGAATCGAAAGCAACCTGTTTGGATAAAAAGAAAAACAAAAATATTCCAAGTGAATCAATAACCTGTCCTTATTACACAAATATCATGTGTATATATTGAAGTTTGTGATTAAAATTTAAACTTCGTAAATGTGTACCAAAAGGCCAAGAAAACGCATGATTAATGAAGCAGCCAGCAGCAGCTCAAATTATAGTGCAGGCCTCACTATTATCATCGCTAAAGTAGTGGAAGATCGAGTTGGAATTTGGTGGATCCCGCCGTTTGTAGTAAGCATTGTAGGCAGGCTGCATGATCAATGCTGCCCCTGGTGGTGGCAGATTAATTTGCCTATAACAATCGTGATAAGCAGGCAGTAGTAGCGGCGGTGGCTGTGGCAGCCCGGAGTACATCACTGTCGGATACCGACCATAGCCTTGATATACATAAGGCGGTATAGCTGGCGGCAACCCTGCTGGAACATGCCCGTAGCCTCGGGTTGCAGCAGCAGCAGAAGGATTAGCAAAGACCCTACCTCTTATATTAATAGTCTCTGATCCTTTTCCATGCACGTTGTAATGGTGTTGATTGTCATGCCTGTGGGACCCACGACCACGCTTCAATTTATGAATTGTATTGTTATTGGAAAATTGACAACTTTTGTCATGAATATCATTGTTCTCTTCGTTATCTTCAGCATCATCAACCACATGAGTATCAGAATATTCGCAATGGGTGCTACGTATCTTGTTGAACAGGTGGTTTAGCTTTTGTGGGACGAGAGAAGGATCCTTTTCATAGAACAGAACCTCTGCATTTTTTTTCCCAATCCTTTTGATTGCATCTACGAGTTTTGTTGGGTCTATGTTGCCAGAAACTATAACCAAGTCTTTTTCTTTATCTACAAGTATGGAATTCACTCCTACGCCAAAAAAAAAAAAGAATAGAGCAGAAATCCGTGTATTAATATAATTAATTCAAAGAAAGTGGGAAAATTTGAAAAAAAAAACAAATGTGTCTAGATCATCACCAGGGCTCTTTTGCAACTTCTTCCTCAGTTTCACAGGACATGCCTTGCAACACTTGATATTTATTTTAAGCACACAAATCTGCATGAAATACATTGATAAAGATAAAAATATATGAATAAATGAGAAAGAAAGTGGATGATGGATCGATCGTAGGTAGTACCGGACCAAGAAAGCGGTTGGCTTCCATTGACAAGAACTCGAAGATGCTCAAAGTCAACCACTCTAATGGAGATTAGATCAGTTGGAGAGATTGGTTTCTGAATGACAAGTTAAAATGCCTTAGCAGTAAATATATTTATATATATATATCATGGAGATCACATCGACCAGACAGTATGCTTACATGCATGAGGCTTGAGCTATTCTAGAAATGGAAATGGTTTTCATTTTATAAGGAAGCCAACAATTACGTGAAGATCGCAGAGCATTGGGAATCTGAGATTTTTTTGTTTTTGGTAAGCGAATTACTCTTATAAGATTCATCGGCAGACAGCAAGCAAGTTCTTCGTAATGGTGGATATGTATTTAATTTTCTCTTGAAGTATTCGAGAGAGAGTTTGTGTCATCCATGATCCATTTTTAAGGAAGTCCGAATTATAATATATGAATATGGAAAGAATTCAAAATTCACTGCAAAATTATGGGAGTACGGCAAGATTGATGGGAAAACTAGGAAATGTGACATTTATTGTCTTTTGCTAAATAATATATGTAATTAGATTACCATTATTTGCTTGCGTCATCATCCAATAAGTATAAAATTTAATTGAGAAAATCTCAATGCCCAGCACTTAGCAGTCTTCTCTCCCCTTGCTGAATCTTCTTATATTTTGTATCATAGCGGTAGGAAATCTCGCAAAGTTTGCTTAATATAATTTGAGTAATATTATATATGATCTTAAGGGTGAGTTTGGAGGTTGAAGTGAGTTGAGTTGAGTTGAGTTGAGTTAATAAAATATTGTTAGAATATTATTTTTTCATATTATTATTATTTTAAAATTTGAAAAAGTTGAATTGTTTATTATATTTTGTGTTGGGATTTGAAAAAGTTATAATGATGAGTTGAGATGAGTTTATCATCCAAACGAAGCCTAACGTGCAAATTACACACACTCTATTTGAAAAAAAAAATAGGACACATTATTAAAAAATGGAAATATAATATCATCATCTTCACATACAACATATTAATTATTAATTTTTTTTATTAAATATATAATATATGAATGATGAGTAAAATAATTAAAAAAAAAAAAATGTTGCGTCCTCTTGCGGAAAAGATGAATAGCAAAACTTCAAAAAATGGGTTTCTCAGTACACGCCCATGATCACCAGGAATCCAGTACAAAAATGATAAGGACCCGACCATGGTTTCCACGTCAGGCCAATATCGATGACTTGAAATGTTGCTATCCATTAGAACTTCTTGCAATAACAGTTGTTTTAATTTTAGAGTCATGCTACATACATTTATGGAATACATAAATATCGTGTAGTCACTTTAAAAAATAGTAAGATTTACTGTTAAAAGATTAATTTTTTTTATGTAGATCTCATATTTATTTATTTTTTTTAAAATAATTACGCGACGCTTGTGTATTGACGATTACAAGTATCTTTCTCAAATTTTTAACGTTAGACGGTACTCATTTTTGTTGCTGTTTTTCATCAATAGCAGTACATGTGCGACTCCGCATGATTGGTAAAGCTGTAGTGATAAAGAGAGAATTGTCTGACAAAAAGCAATATTCGGTATCAAAAATGCTAAACGCCCCGAATGGATGTCCTGTGCAAATGTGTCCCGAATTTTTTTTTATTTTTTTATTTAGTGATTAAAGAAATATTTTTTAATAATATTATAAATTTTTTATTTTTTAATAATATTAATGATGATTAAAAAAATATATGAAAAAAATAAAAATAAATAAAAAAATAAAATACACCATTCGAAACATCTATTCAAGACAACTATTCAAAAAGTGTAGCAGCGCTCACACATTACTTATCGTGGGACGAGGGATCCCTTGTAATTAAAAAAAAAATATATATATATATATATAAATATAAATACTTTTTATTATTTGGTGTTTAGGATTTGTGAAAAAGTACTTACAAATAGATTTTTTTGGTCAAAGTAATTTACGAAATTCAGTTAGTTTTTGTAATTGGAATTTAAGAGGCAAGGCCAATCAGAAGTCCAGAAATACAACCTTGTTTGTCATGTCAACTTGGTTTACAGGCTGGCAATTTCATGTGGGCAAGCTCTATTTCAGTTCAATTTAAGAGGAAGACCGCCTGCGTGTCTCTAGCATAGAGATATTCTGTCAGTTTTGAAGCATGGCTGATTCTTATGACCAAGTCCAAATGGCATAGAGATTCCACTTAACAACAATAGTAATGAGGAAAACCAAGTCCAAATGTTAGGTAAATGTTCCATCTAGCTGATGCCGAACCCTTTATGTGACTGCAAATGCACAAAGGGAACCAATCTCACCTTGTTGCCCACTCGCCAGATAAACAAGCTGCGTGCAAGTTCTTAAAAAAAAAGTAAGACCCATCATAAAAATATGAGTAATTCTACATACAACCGTGAAGTACGTAACCGCTGCATAATCGTTTTGAAAAAGAGTGGGATCTACTATTAAAAAATTAATTTTTTTCATGTGGATCCTATGTTTTATTCATTTTTTTTAAAGTGATTACGGGGCAGTTACGCAATTCACGATTGTAAGTATATTTTCTCTAAAAATATAATTTTTTTAGATAGATTCACTTTTTGTTAAAGGACTTGCACACCCTAAATACCAACATAAGAGGTAATTGAAGATTCGGTCAATGGATTCAAGAAATCCTACTCGCACAAAATATAAGACCAAAAATAAAATGCATCATATCAAGAATTAATCGATGCTATTACACGAATATGATTTCTTAAGAAAATTCAAGGGAACAAAGAATGAACAGGTCTAAACAAGTTCCTTCTTTTTCTGTTCAAGAACTGGAGGATCAACATCAATTCCCATATTAGCAGCAGTGCCTGCTAATAGCCGATTGTGTGCAACTGATTAATGGTGATCTTGCCCACTTTCTCCATCTTTGGGTCTTTAGAACCTTTCTCAACACCTATGGAATTAAAATCAGAGAAAAATAAATCTGTAACCATTTGGACCTATGATAACAAGTCACTATCGATATTTTTACAGATAACACCGTATAACAGGTTGCTATAAAGCTTCAATGCATGCCATTAATGAATCACCAAAGTAACGACCTTGAAGCTGAATTCTCTATAAGATGAATAGTTATCACCATAATGTCAAGAAATATGGCACATACGGCAGAGACAACCAAAACCAATACATCTTGCAAAATGGAAAACCTGCCGCCTAGCCTAAATTCTCGAGTTGAGTTTTGGTAAAAACGCATATAGATGGTTCAATGAAAAGTTCAATTTAATCAGTTCTTCCATTTTCATCATAATTAAAACACACTGCTCTTCTCCTTCGACTAAAACCGACTCAACTTAAGTTTCTCTTTTACTAGATCTATGAACCTAGTTTCTACAGATTCAAACCATATTCTGATACGCAAACTTAGATGGTTATCGTTTAATTCATGGTCAAAAGCCAATAACAGCGTCAAATGTTTCGTTGAACACTTTTTACACCCTAGATTCAGTTCTCATTGCATATACCTGAAACAATTTATTGCACCCTCTCCCCTTTTGATGTTCAGATCTTGGGGATATCAGTGTTGCTCTAGGATTTAAAAATCTTGGAAGATATGGTTTGGGGCCACTGTCAGGTGCTCGTGTATGTGAGCAGGTATTCAGGTTGAGGCCTTTTAAAAGTGCAGTATAATTTCCTTTCAGGTTCCCCATTCTCAGCATTCCAATACACATTTAGCAAGATAAAACCTGTTCATTTTTTATTAAGCACTATCAAAGTCTAATGCCCAAATCGACACTGCAGACCTTCCCAAGTTCTCAAAGAAGTGTTGCTAGTCCGCAAATACATTCAAAGAACATAATTTCCACTCATATTGGTACGTTGAGTGATAGTCTATGTACGTTGAGAATCTAATTCGAGGCATTTAGCACTGTTTTTTACCCGCCGCCGGGGGAATAAGCAGATAAAATAAATAACAATAAAGAGGTAAAATATCAAACATATAATGGGCATTGTTAAGCAGTATACCTGCTGCCTTAAGGAGCAGAACCGAAACAGGCGGTGTCTTCAGTATGAAAGTAAAGTTTCTATCCTATATGGTTACACCAACCCAAATGCAAGAAAAGGAAAAGAAAACGATTTTAAAAGGAATATAATGAAAGAACTGAACTACCATCGTAGACGGGGGAATAACGTAATCGGCTTTGTCGGCGGTCCGGGCATTGTAATCCTTTCAGAAAGCCATGATGTTTACACCCTTGGAACCAAGTGCTGGCCCTACTGGCGGAGCTGGGGTCGCCTTCACTGCCTCCAGCGCCAGCTTTGTCAATCCCACCAATGGTTTGTGTGAGGCACAGTGGGAGGTAGAGCTGTCAAATTTGCTGTAAGAGAGGTAGGGGGTGGGCTTTGGTAGGACTGATTGAACCGATGGTAGCAAGAGAGGGCTGTATGCCCAGGCTTTTGACAAACTTGACATAATGGGCAACCATCAGATCGATTGGAGAAGTAGTTGAGGCCACGCCCACGGCCCCTACGACCACCTCTTTGCATATTAGTTCTTCCTCTGTTTGGGTAACCAGATGATGATGGTGCCCGTGTGCTGGTCGCATCAGCTGCAAAATTAGTACCTGAAAGCAGTGATTGAGCTTGGTGAGCCAAACGAGATTAATAATTAAGCAGGTAACTATAGATTTGATGAGATGATAAAGGTTCTGGGCGTGTGGTAATGGAAGTCACTATGGGTTCATAATCTGAACCAAGTCCAGCCAAGAGATAGATGGAAATTTGGGAGGTTGATAAAGGGTGGCCGGCGGCTCCAAGAGAGGCAGCTAAGGATTGTGCTTTGTGATAGTACTCAGAAATTGACTCAGATCCCTTCTTGAGGGTTGCAAGTTGGTACTGATTTTGGATAAAGTGTGCTGAAGATTGAGCCGAGTAAAGATTTTGGAGAGTAGTCCACACCTCACGGGAGGTAGTGCATTCAAGGACTTGGGCCAAAACAGTGTGAGATAGGGAGGAATTAATGGTGGAGATGATGAGTTGGTCTTGTAAGACCCATCGAGTATAATCAGAATTTATATGGCCATCAGGCGTAGAAAAAGGAGGTGGAAGCACAGTCCCATCCACGAAACCGAAGAGCTGATGTCCCTTTAAGAAGGGAACGATTTGAGCCTTCCATAGAAGGTAATTGTTAATCGTAAGTTTGAGAGTAATGAGGTATGAGGCTGAGTTAAGGATTGAGGAGTTGAGAGTTGTTTCTGGAGATTTTTTAGAAGTTTCCATTAGATCTGCTGGGTAGAAAGAGCTGGCGTGGGCCACGAGTGTTTGAAGAAATGCCTTAAAGAAGTTTCCGTTTCTTACAATTGGTATAAATGGTTTTTCTTCTTACATTTACACACCTATATATACAATCTGCTCAACAGCTACGGTAAGCATATTACATGCTTGGGACCGCACAATTACACATCACCAATTCTGTTATTTGGAATCATTCTAGACTCTTCCAGACTTAGTGGAATATTACAATTCTGTTATTTGTGCTGGAGCCGATTCTTCTTGATTTTGTGCTCTTTCTGGTATGTCAGTACCCATTGCTTTAACACTGCATAACTATCCCCATCACAGGAAATTACACTACTTTGAATTTCTGAAACTCATACCCAGTTTAGCCAGTTAGAAAAAGATATACGCGATAAACCTTTCTTGGATTTGTTCACGTAATGCATGCAGCCCATGCAAACCATAATGCAGAGTGAAGACGTTTACACAGCAGAGCAAAACCATGAGGACTCACGAGCATCATCCAGAACATTCACCACTGCAGCAAATCATCCTTCGTAGTGCTACCAGCAACGTACCTGGACGCTCCCCTTCTTTGTCTGTAGCACTGACCATGTACGTGCCTCTGTGCACACCTGCCATTTCTGTTATATGGAATATTCCGTTGTAGATTTCTTGTATAAAAGAGAGGCTCTGCCTCATTGTAAATGTAAGGAAAATATATATATGAAAGAGGGTATTTTAGCAGGATCTGCCACCGGGCTTAGGTGGAGCCATTGCGATTACTGTGAGATGCCTTGGTTTCGGATTAACAAGTCGGAGCTGTTTGTGAGAAAGGAATTGGAGAGAAATGTTGTCTGGGCTTTGAAAAAAAACTACTAAGGGCGACAGGTGAAGCGAAAAGAGAAGGAAATTTCATATTGTCTTTCGAAGAAGAAGTAATAAGGATAGAGGAGAGAGGGCAATGGTGAAAACTGGAGAGAGAAGACGCCATTGGGGACCTAGTTCGCGATTTGAATCTGGCATGTTTTCTGTTCGGTTGTCAATAATGTCCATTAATGACTTCCTTTTTGACCTTTTTACCCTTTTTGGGCCGCCACCATTATTGTCACCAAGAATTTTTTGAGAGCACTCGTAATGGACTATTTATCTTATACTTTAAACTCGCAATCGATTCTTTATCTCAGCCTTTAAAATATATCATTAAAATTTATTTTTATATTTTACATATTAATTTTTACAATATATTATCTATCAATTTGTCTATTTTTTTTCTATATTATTTAAATATTTTTTTTATTTTTTTTAAATATTTCATTTCTATTAATAAATTTATAATATCCATATATTTTTTTATATTTATAATTTATTTTTATATATAATATAAAATAATTCAATCCTATACACGTAAAATAAAAATATATAACCCAAATAAAAATTAAAAATAAAATTAAATATGAAAAAATTGGTTTAAAAATATTTTCAAAATATTTTTTAGAAGAAAATGAAATATATGTGTTTTAAATGATGAACAATAAAAAGAATTTACTTAAATGATAAAAATCAAAATAAATGAAAATCAGAGAGTAAATAAAATATCAACAATAAAAAAATTTTACAGGATGAATAGTACCCGCTACATGTAACGAGTTACTGTAGTTAATTATATTTTACAATTCTTTTTATATAATCGGATGATACTCTTTTTTAAATAATTTATATTTTTTGTATAATACAAAAACCAGGGCTCTAATCATTCATTATGTTCAGGAATATTCATTAATTGATATACGTTTAACATGTACACTGTACTCAATTTTTAGATTTTTGTCCCCTTTTCTCCTTTATTTTCTTAAAAAAAATCTATATATTTACGTGATACTTTTTTTTTTTTTTTACATTCAAGGATATGAACGCAATGATTTTAGATTATTAACTCTGAAAAATGTTTTAACCACGAAACATTAATTAAAAATTAATTTATAAATTAACATGATATTATACATTAAATCGTAAAGGAAGTTCGCGATTTGAATGGATTCTCAACCAGAGAGCTTTGGATAGAGTCCCCCACGCAGCTCCACCCCGTCCGTATCCTCTATCTTCTACGACAACCTCGATTGGAAAATAATGACTTTTGACGCTGTCGTTTTCGTTATATTTTTCTTACATAAACGGCTCCCGTCCCCAAGACTACTATTTGCTTCAACTCCTCTAGCGCCAGCATTAGAATGCCAAAACAAATAATGCAACACCCTGCGCTTTAATAGCCATACATAGAAAGTTTCTGTTAACATTGAAGACTCTACCTGGCTAATAATGCCGTACAAATATTTTCAGAAATCACTCTTGGGTAACTTTTCTCTGTTCTTCGAGGCACCCATAATCTGCATATATAGCTTTTAAGTTTCAGGAATAATGCTTCTTATTTATTACTCATATTTCATTCTCATGGCACTGATGACTGAGCCGTCCTACTATTGCACAATTGTAAATGATGTTGCTATGGGGGTGCTTGTTCTTCAATGTTTTATCATCTGAGATGTTTTCAATTGCAGTTAAGTTTTATGTTCTTTCCTCTACGTATACGTTCACCGACAGCGTTCCGGTATCTCGAGTTTATGATCTTATGCTGCTTCCAAAGTTCAAACCACACTAGCGACAAGGGAGTTAAAATGTAATAACAACCATTCATCAAATGCACGAATAGTTCACTGCTTGTCGTTTTATTTTTCCCATTTTCCTTTTTGCAATCACTGACTGAACTTTCTTTTTTCCGTTCATATCATACATATGCATACGATTCAAACTCGATAACACGTACAGCTATAGGAATCCTAACAAGATGCTTACCATCAGTCCAAGTTAGACTTCCGAATTTGTAGTCTCCAGGTAGTTTTTGGGTTGAGAAGAAGGTAACTTTGAAGGAAAGAATTTGGGTGGTTGAATTGAAACTCAAAGTTTGAGGCTTAACAGTCATTTTCATGCCATATGGAGCCTGCACTGCAACTTTATACACCGAAGTAAAGTATCCTACATTTGTCACCGTTCTTGTTACTGTTACTGTTCTTTTCAGGTTTGGGATTGTGATAGAAGGGAGGTTGAGATTCAGTCCAAAATGGCTCTCCCCCGCACAATTGATTGTGGTCTTGATTAAACTTGTGATGGAGGCACTGCTGTATCCCATGGAGCAGAGGAACTGAACATAATCATTTGCGCTGATATTGTATATCAGCCCTGGATCCACTGCTTTGTTGGGATTAACATGCCCACCGCCTATGTCGAAGGGATCGGTTGCCTTTCGATTGGGACCATCTTCAGATATACTTGTTCCATCTGTTCCAATCTGGGAGGCTGCGATTTGCATAAATGTTGATGGTCACTGTTAACAACAAAATGCATGATCTTAAACTTGTAATGCTAGTAAATAGTAAAACAAATGCTGGTTTTGACTTGCCGGTTGTGACCAGAGCTGATCTTATAGCTGCTGGAGACCAATTCCCATGTACCGATTTAAGTAGAGCTGCTATTCCTGCCACATGGGGGCAAGCCATTGAAGTTCCTGATAGAAGTGCAAACCCATCGTTGTGATTTGTTTCAGATGGTCGAAATGCAGCTAAGATGTCAACACCAGGTGCTGCAATGTCAGGCTACATACAGATTCAAAGGTTGCCCTGGTTAAATGGAAATGGTTCAAGCTATAAAATAGGAATGCTGCTTCTTGGATTTACCTTTAGTACTGATGGGGACATGGAACTTGGTCCTCTGGATGAGAAAGATGCAACTCGTGGAGATACCCATTTCCCAATGACAGACCTTGGCATACTTAACTTTACAGTCGGAGACCTTCACTAAGAAGTGGATAAAGTAAATATTCATACAATTGCGTGACCATACAAGTTGTTACTCATTCCATTTCTCCTTACCTTGCCTTTCTGATGTAGGAAAGTATTTGTGCCCCTACTTCATAATCGACTTTAATACATGGGATTATATTGCATGACTGAAGACCATCATTATCAAAATGGGCAAATATGATTCCAACTCCTCCTGCCTCCAGCACAGAAGTTGAAGCAGAGGTTATATCCTGTTCGTTTGATTTTGAGAAACAAAGTACAATCTTCCCTGCCGCCATCGTTGCATTGAGACTTCCACGTCGACAATCCTTGCTTGAAGTTCAAACAGCATATGAGAAGAAAAAACAGAAAAAAAAAAAAAAACAAGGTACCAACGAAGAAAAGACAGAAAAGCTCTCACGCTAAATCGTCCGTGGAATCTATAGCTATGCGTTCTGAATATGTAAGGCTAGTGAAATTGTGATGATGTTTCCCAATATCAATAGATTGACCCTGAATCAACAAAACATTTGCAAAAATCTTAGAAACTGATTACATTATTTGCCTGATAGGATTTGTTGTGGTTAACTACTTTACCCATATGGTGCGGTTATTTCCAAGTGTAATGCCTACTGGAAAGGCCCTGTCTATTGTGGTGGCTGCGGTGGTGATGAGCCAGGGTGCAGTGTTCGATACTGTTTGCGAGATAGGGCCATCATTTCCGGCAGAACAAACTACGATGATCCCTTTTACGGTTGCATGGAAGGAACCAATTGCAATCGTATCACGTAGATCGACGTAGGAGAACAATGGAATCTCATTGCCAACAGATATGGATAGGATATCCACTCCGTCATGTATGGCTTTATCAAATGCTTTTAGAAGGTCTGCATCTGTGCATACTTCAGTGTCAAATGACCAACAAGCTTTGTAAATAGCAAGGTGAGCAAGAGGTGCTCCACCTCTGGCTATTCCAGAAGCTAGTCCTTTATAGTTTGCATTTTTAACAAAATAGCCGGCTGCTATAGAAGCTGCATGAGTTCCATGTCCAACTCCATCTCGTGGTGATAGAAACTCTATGGTGTCAGTTTCATTACTAGGAATTTTGATTTTATCCCTCACTCCTTTTATAAACCAACGAGCTCCAATAAGTTTCTTGTTGCAATTTGTGGAGTTGAAGCGCTCTCCTTCTTGGCAAATTCCTTTCCAGTGTGATGGAACTGGACCCATGTCTTCATCATTGAAACTCTCAGACTCTGGCCAAACTCCTGCAAAAATTAGTTTCTTTAGCACTCGATTACATTTTTCATGGTACTGTTGTATATTACACTACATATTACCTGTATCTATCACACCAATGATAGTTCCTTCACCCATGTTGCTTTTTGTTAGGAGATTTGTTGGAGAATGATGATTGATCCCAATGAAGTCCCAGCTTCTGGTTGTATGAAGCTTGTGAATGCGATTCGGAATCACTTGGACAACTCCAGGAAAGTCTACAATTTTATCGGTGAAAATTACCAAATTTAGGCGCTGCAATGGGCTGGCCCATGATGAATGTTTTATGTAGATAAGCATACCTGCAATCGCTTCTGCCTGAGATTCTGTCAATCTTGCAGCAAACCCAGAAAATCCATGCTTATAGCTATAAAGTATGGAACTTTTTGCAGCTTCTTTGCTTCAATACACAGAATAAACTTTGATAAATTTTTGCATCTCTGGGTGCTAACACTAGCCACATTTAGAGTTTTACAGCAAAAAGTATCGATCTTTAGCCATACCTTCCTAGCAAGCTTGATAGAATTTTATGGTGAGATTTTTTGGTTGTTGCTGGATCATCATCCCTATTCCATCCCATATATACAACATGTACCTAGTAATGTTCCCAGATAAGTACCTGTGAAAAAAGAAGGGGGAAAATATGGAGCCAAAACTTGAAGTTGCACATATACACTTACACTACTTTTGGCCTGAGCAAATATCACTGAGGCATGGAGATGGTATTGCAGTAAAATGAGAGAGAAGATCGCAAGCAAGTAGTTTTTTCTTGCCCATTTCCAGTTCTGTGAAATGGTATACATCATCTAGACATAGAGAGAGATGCAAGGACTCGAAGATTTTGCTTGTGTTCACTGTTTTCCTTTTAGACCTTCCCTATGTGTATTTATTTCCTCTGGATCAAATTTGCATGTGATACAGTCTTAATAGACATGAGGATAGAGAAACATATTTTCCTGTTGCACTTTTGGTGTCTATTCACAACCAATAGTAAAGCAAGCACAGTACACTGTTACTAGATGGTTTTGAGAACTTTTGTGTACAAAGATTGCTTGGAGAATTGAATTGATTGCTTCGTCTACTGGTCCAAAGACTTTTATTCCATCAACTTGAACAATGCCAACAAAAGCTCTTTGATGTATAGTTGTCTACCATTATTGTCAAGTACTCTAAGCAGGGAGCATATTGATAATGCTTCTTGTTTATCAACTACATTGTTTTGTGATTTGTCTCAAATCTCACCTGGATTAATAGGAAAATGAGAAATACTTTAGCATTCCAAGTAAATCCATAAACTGACGTAACTTGATGTTGTGCGTTAAATTGTAAAGCTACTTGTAAGGAGTTTTTCTCCCTCTGTCTTAGCGGGCCTGAGAAGGGCTACTAAGGAAATGAGAAACGAAGGCTCAGCCCAGAACGAATAGACCCTTATGCCCAACCCACGGGTAGGCCCCCCTACAACTTCCATAAGGGAGCGTACTACAGGGGGATGGGATTCGTCATCCTGGAGACCCCTCGAACAGAGTCCAAGCCTTGAGTACATGTCCACATAAATGGATGGGAAATAAGGGGAACCCTCGATTCTCTAACAAAAAGACATCGACAGATCACCAAGAACGCCAGTAGGGTAAGACAAATCGAGAAACTACGCCGCATTAATGACACCACTACCCGACCTACACGCCACATCAACGAAGCCGTCGTAGAGGCACGTCGCATTAAAGGACTGACAAAATGAACAGTAAAAGGACACGGACTTCATGGGGGCAGACACAATCTGTCCTCCCAGACTCCCGGTATAAATAGCAACTTCTAGGTACGAGAAAAGCTCTCTGATCCCTAGACTCTTTCGTTATTTACAAACTTCCAAAAGACAATACTAAATTTGGCATCAGAGACTCCCGGCCCCAAGGCCACCCCCTCCCAGTTGTCTTCTTCTCTATATTCGTAGGCCCAGTTCTAAAGACCTAATATGTTGGAACCTGACCTAAAGGTATACAAAACACGACATTAACAATACTTTTATTGTAAAGTATATGATAATCTATTATATGAAATCATATCAATTTGTGGGTTTACTTTTAAATATCTCTTTGTGGCATAACTATTTATATACTATATATACTTTATTGGCCTGCCCTTGTAATTGAATTATCTATACGAGTGATGGTGATGTTGCACTGTGTTGGTGTAGACCCTTATCCCACATTCGTCAATACCTCTCTTTTTTCCTGAAAGCTCAGCATCAAGAATCCCATCCCACAATTTCCGAGTGGTGCTTTTGCTTTTCTTGTTTGTCCATTGTCATCGGTGGGACTGTTCTTTTTCAAGGAAAAGTATGATTGTCTTTGTGAAAAAGTATAGCAGTAGTGAACCCCCATAATGCTTTAGAAAACGATGTCAAAGAGGGATGATGACATCATGCAGCAAATGAGATGATCTCAGGATTAAATAAATAATAATTTTTTTTTAAAAAAAAGGGATAAATTAAGAGGATGATCATAATTCATTTGAAAGTTGTGGTCTCAATTACTAAGAAGTTGTTAATTATATCAACCATTGGATGCAATTCTCCGACATCCTCTAAACAGTCCATCCATATCAGGAGTGTCCCTTTAAACTTGGTTGATTCTGCATTAATCCACAAGGTTGCAAACTTGCATCTACAATGAGTCATAATATGGGATGTTAAGGACTTAACCAAAATTGCTGAAAAGTTAGCATTCATCCATTTAACTGTTTGATTAAAAGGATTCAGGAATCGGCAATGAACAAGATACCATAAATCATTACCCTGCTGCAAAATAGACAAACAATGCAAAGTAAGTTTAAGGAAATGGCAAACAAGACAACAAGTAAATGATGCCAACATCCTATGCTCAAACCCTCTGACATGCAAGCGTCGTGCAATCGCTTTGAAAAAGAGTGGAAACTACTATTAAAAAATTAATTTTTTTTCATGTGAGTCACGTATTTACTCACTTTTTCAAAAAGATTGCGCGACGCTTACGTACTCTATGATTGCAAATATCATTTCTCCTTCTCAAAACATCCATAAAGTTTTTATAGTCTGAATAATGTTAAGAGAAATGTGTAACTAGTTCATAACCAAATCGCAACCAAGTCAAATAAATTTTGACAAAATTAGTATTTTATTATGTAGTTGTTAAAAAAGTTGTGATTTAGGCATTGTTTGGATAACGATGTAATTTTATATATTTTCATAATTTTTTATAATTTTTTTCTCAACACAAAACACTTTTCAATTTTTAAATCTTTAATTTTTTTTCTAATAAATACCTAACTATCATCCAAACACAAAATTCAATACAATTATCTCAAACTTTAAAACAAAACACACAAGAAATATATTTTTTTCAAATTTTAAAATAAAATTGATATTCAAAAATTATATTCAAACAATTTTTTAATTTATAATATTTTATTCAACTTTTTTCTCTCTCATTTTCTAAAATCCAATAAAATATTTTAACTCAAATCATGTCACTATTATTCATAAATTATTTTACTTTTATTTGCAGAATTTTAAAATACCAACCTTAGTCTTCTCCTTTAATTCGTGCAATGTTGACATACCTTATAGTTTTTTTTTTTAATTAACATACTTTATAGTTAATGCTTAAAAGCAAGAGCATAAATCCGGTTTAGATAGTGCATAAGTGTTTCATCTCATCTCATCATTATAATTTTTTTGAATTTTTATATAAAATATAATAAAAAATTTAATTTTTTCAATTTTTAAAATAAAATAATATTAAAAATAATATTCTAATAATATTTTATTTAACTTTTAATTTTTATATCAATTTATTTCATTTTAACTTACTATTAAAACAGCATTTTAATGCTTTGAGAAGCCTGTCTACAGCTTATAGCATATGAGTATATGACCGGAGTCTTCAACCTTTCTTTTTTATTTCTATAAATAGAATATTCTTTCGTCGAGGTTTGAACGCATGTTTCGTCCTCTCTTTTATTATTATAAAAATTGTAAGGGTCAAATGCTTATAATTTAGCTTTGAGTAACGCGAAAAATCAACTTAACAAATAAAGTTAAGAAAAGATAAAGAGAAGATAAAGATAAGAAAAGATAAAGATAAATAAAGTTAGGCTTAGTTTATTTTTACAATTATTCTCATCTCATCTCATCTAATCATCACAATTTTTTTAATTTTTCATATAAAATAAAATAAACAATTCAATTTTTTCAAATCTCAAAATAAAAATAATATTAAAAAAATATATTTTAAAAATATTTTATTCAACTTTTAACTTTTATCTAAACTTATATCATCCCATCTCATTTGTGAAAACAAACGAGACTGACTCCTAAAAGGAAAATACTTCACAAGGCAAGTTGGACTCAATAACTCCAATAAAATAAACTTCTATATAAGGAGAAGATCCCTCACAAATCGGACGAACGAACTCTCTACAGAGCTCTCCACAGACTCTCTAGAGGCTCTCCGCAGAAGTTCCTCACCTACAAAATTCCACTCCACTCCACATAACACCTCCACCAGATTTCTCTCAAGGGAGACATTATCTTAAACTTCTTGAAATCCTAAATTACTTCATTGTATTGATCAATATGTGAAACTATGAGAGATTGTAAAATACTAATCATATTAGATTTTGCCCCCAAACAACATGTAGACGTAGGCTTTTATACCGAATCACGGAAATCTCTATGTCTCTTTATTTATTATTATTTACTTATTTATTATTTATTTCATGAATGAACGCGAAAAGTATCGTATCGAAACTCGATTATCGTTGGTCGAGATGATTCTTTCCTCTCTTCCGACTTGTTGTGCAAATTAATGTACCAACAAAAATAAAAAAAAATACGTTTTGAACTATAAAAATTAACCAGTGTATACTGCATTTTTGAAATAATATTATAATTATAAAGAAATTTTATATTTATAAATTGACATAAATTATGTTAGATTTATTTTATAATAAAAATAATTTTATAATCTAAAATATTATATCGTGATAATTTATAAATTTATTCTATGACTGAAATATTTTTTTTAAAAGAGTAACCCATTCCTATCACTATTATTAAGTTAGACAGAGAGACATTAGTAAAATTATGATTTTATTTTTTATATTGCTCTGAAAATGAATATATATATATATATATATATATGGATAGTGCTATTATATCCGTTCAATTTATTCATTTAATGTGTCCTTAGTGAAAATTATATATATTTTTTCAGACATTTTTAAAAATTAAAAAATATATATCAATATACTAATACTTATTTAATTAATAAGTAAAAAATATTAAATATACGAGCAGTTAAAATAAATAAGGAGACAAAAAAAACTCCATTCTCTATATAAATATATTTAGTAGTGAAAATATTTAGGTGGGTGGCGGGTGGGTCCAGTAGATTTTATCACGTCGGGTTGTCTCTTCTTCTGGCGCCATTGTTTCATGCGCAGATGTGCACCTTCTTGTTTCTGATTTGACACCCTGGCACCAGATGACCATACTACCCTCCCCTTCGACCCCCCGACTTCAACTATTGTCTCCCTCTGCCCCGAACCCGCTTTTCAATTTTGAAACTTGCACTGCTGCAACAATAAAGTACAAGTCCCTTTTGCATTTGGACCAAACTGCCCCTTTTTCTTATGAGCGGGTCTACACTCACGGGAGCTCCCGCTAGGCTAATTCAAAGTTTTTTTTTAATTTTTTTATCACATTATTTTTTAATATTTTTAAATATTTAAAAAAAAAATATTGAAAATATTATTAAAAAATATTTTCTTAATTTTAAAGTTAAAAAATACTAAAAAAAAACTAAAAAAGGAAACGGGATCCACGGGCGGGATCGCTAACTTTTTCCTTTTCTTATAACCACTTTACCTGTTTTCTATTAAATAATTACTATTATATAAAAATAAATTTATAAAGTATAATAATTTGATCGATGACATTAACTTATAAATTTATTTCTATAATAAAATAGATTTAATGAATCACACAAAATTAGATCTATTTTTATTATTATTATTAAAATTATTTCCGAGTCATTTATAATTGTTTGGTCCAATTCAATTTTTTTTTTTTCTTTTGTACCTTTGTTGTGTGTCATTGATCAATTTGATCTAATTAACACACTTGTGAAATGAAACTGAGTAGCTCTAGAGACAACAACTTCCCAATAAAAGAGAGAGAAACAGCCATAGCTAGAGACAGGATGATGTCGTTATTGTCCCTCATATGATATATATATGTTGACTTGCTTCTTTTTTTTTTTTTTTTGAAAGAATGATCAATCTTATTCTTCTTTAACTTGGCAAATGTTGGATACAAGGAGGGACTCCATCCAAAGAAATGCTCTCCTCATAGAGTTGTCATGCATCCTTAACTAAACAATGAGCAATACAATTGAAATATCTAGAGACATACATGACAAACCAGGATGGCCTGTTCTTGAGTTCTGCTTTGATGTCTTGAATGATCAAACCTGCAATGCTCCAGTCCCTAATCTCTCTGTTAAGATCTTGAACCACATTGAGTGCATTCCCTTCAAGAATTACTTTGAGTAAACTTAAGTGTTTGTAGAAAATTACAACTTTGAATGCAGCCACAGCCTCAACCAGTTTAACATCAAGGAACAAATTTCTTTGATATCTCAATGTTGCAATCACTTGGCCTTCCCAGCTCTTGACCACCCCTTATTCCCACTCTACACCTTACTCTATCGACAACAACATCTCAATTGGCCTTGAAAACATTCACAGGTGGAGGAGTCCAATTAATTACTTGAGGCCTCTTTGGTTCCAATCTAGTTGAACAACATTCATTAGTTGTCTTGTAGTCTCTGAGCTGTTGACTATTTTGAGCCAGCTTAGAAGGATCCTCAAATTTCGCTTTAAATACAAACAAATTCATTATCTTCCACACGTGATAGATAGTAATAGCAAAGAGATCAATATCTTCCTCATTTAGTGATGAAAGCAGGTGCCTTACTAGTTCTCTGAACGATGCAAAACTGACCTGCATTTTTTGTAAGCTCTTGGAACAAACTCCCCACACATCCTACACTGATGCACATGACCATAAAGCATGTATAATAGATTCATGGTCCAAATTACATACAGGACATAGAGGATATTCCCTTATTTTCCTCTTACTGAGGTTGAGATTTGTTGGCAATGAGTCATGACACGCCCTCCGCAAAAACATTTTGACTGCCACTTGGAATTTTAATTTTCCATATAGTGGACCAAATCTCCTTAGGACTTGCTTCTTATTGCTGCATATTCAAATAAGAAAATCTAATACAATCTTTTTTGCAACCTTTTATATAATTAGCCTCTAATTTACAAAATATGACCATATGACATACTTCATGTTCATGATTGATATGTGCAGTTGAATTGTGATAGGTTTCTGTTAACTGAATTGTATTTTTCTGGAATAAATATTTTAGTCACAAAAAGATTATATAAAAATAATTTTACAAACTGAAGTGGATTCATATAGTTTGTCAAACTGTAAAATTACTTTTATTATAAAGTAGATCTAACAGATCACATCAAACTGCATCAACTTGTAAAATTATTTTTGTGTAGTCTTTTTGTGATTGTAATAATTCTATTCATCATCTCCACACCACATATATACCACGTTTTTTTTTTATTTTTTTCTCTTGCTAAATGTGTGATATATGAATGATGAATTGAAGAATTCAATAAGTTTAAGAAGAATAAAACTCAAAAATAAATCTAAATTTTTTTTAAAAAAAATAGTATGTGGTGTGTGAAGATGATAAATAACAAAATTCTATAAATAATTATACAGCTCTTAACTGATCTGTACGAGAGAAAACATCACTGTACAGAAAGTTAATGCGTCTCTTTCATATACAAGACATATAGGTAGATAGATGTCTTGTTAAAGAAAATAATTGCATCCTATAATCATTACAAGAAATAGCTCTTGGATACTCTTGCATATAGCACAACAATAAGTTTGATAAATAATTTTATAAAAGTAAGAATATAAATTAATATGATATATATGATCTATTTTATAAATTTAAAAAATAGCATATCATGTCATGGTATCATGATATGATGTTTACCATCAAAAGAATTTATAAAATAAAATAGATCTATTTTATAGGAAAAAAAAGTAGCATATCGTGTCATTATATCAATTTATAAATTTTTTTTATAATATACTTTTATACATAAAATATTTCTCATTTTTTATTAAGGGAAAAAAAGATGCTTGATAATTAAGTTTAATCTTTATATGTAAAGAAACATTTAGCAAATTCGCTAGTTTTTCTTCTTTTTTTTCCTCGAACGAAAGTTATTACGAAAGCACAGAACAGCAAAATGCAAATGGCCAAAAAAATTCAAAGCAAAAAAGAAACAATTCCATAATGTCCCAAAGAAACAGAAAAAGCTGTCAGCTCCGGACAGAAGAAAAAAAAGGAAAGAGCACAGAACTGCGCACAGGCGCAGACATGAGTCCGTGCTCTAGTTGATCATAGCATTATTGGCAGGCGAGGCTGTCGCGACTTAAAATTTCATGTTTTTTTAACGTCACCGCGTGAGAAAACAATGAACCTGAACGTAATTTACAAGTGAAGCACATTCCCAAGTGATTTCGAACATTGTCGCTTTTTCTTCTTGTTTTCTATGTAGTTCGGTGCTTCGCAATTCTCTAATGGGGTCCCTTGCTTTATCTAATTTGTAACGAGGAGGCCTCCTTATAAGCTGAAGCCTTTTTTGAAGATTGAGATATGGGTCTGAGCAGACCTCACAAAGCTGGCAATGGGGTCTCCACCAGATGGGTTTCTATCCTCTGCATCGCCAGCTTCTTCTTGGGTGTTCTTGTTGTCAACAGGTACTCTCTCTCTATCTCTCTCGGGACATGACTAAGATCTTGTGTTGAAGTGGTCACCTTTCAGATTTTCCGCTCTTTCTAATGGAATGAGAAGCTTTCATTGTAATGATCTTTTATGCAACTGGGTAGCGTCCCTTCTGCTTCATTTTCCTCTTTCTTTTAGATTTGACCCTTTTATGCAACTGGGTAGTTTCTGGATTTGAGTATTTGAATTCCGGGTTCAAGATTGACACTTTTACCGTTACTACTCTCTCCCTCCCTCTCTCTCTCTCTCTATTTTTTTTTTGTCCTGATGCTGTCTCTACTTCTTAAGGTGATGGGGATTGTAAATACTGAGACGCATGAATTCGTAAACGCAATAAGTTGTTGGGGGTAAGACCTCTGGTGCTGATTTTTTTTTTCCTTGTGTTTTGGGATCTCTTAGCACTTTAGTGAAGGGAGGTGTAAATTTGATGACGCTTAGGTTTGGGACAATGGCGAACTTAGATTAATTTCCCTTTTGTTTCCTAATGCAGGGAACTTGTTACTGCATTAGTTTAGACGTCATTTTTTTGGTAGTAAAGTTCGATTTCAGGATATTGTTCTCAACTCCGAGATCAGCGATGGGCAGAAATGGCACAATTAGTCGAATTACTGATATTATGCTTGATTGCAATGCACTTGAAAATCGGTTCAAAAACTGATAATTTGGACATCTTTCAATAAAAATATAAAAACATATAGGTCTACTCTAGATGAGAAATGTTCTCTCTAGTGAACCAAAGAGGCTGTGCAATCACAACGTAATAATAGTAATTCATCAACCTCCACAAATTGTGCGTGGAATTAAGTATCATTTAACCCCACACCTATAGCCAACACTAAAGCACTAATATCCGATTATGTGGCATCTTGTGGTTCAGACTCTTGCATCATATTGATTGCTTTGTAGGCTTACAGATTTTTCGACACTTTGTGTGCCAAAATGCTAATAGATTGTACATATCAGTTAATGAACTGTATTGTATTACCCGTCAGGATGCAGCCTAGTGGTCAAAGAATGGACTTTGTTGAGTTGTAGACTCAAATGTCTTGGATTTGATTCCACACTAGGAGTTTCCAGGGATTACTCGATATATGGTTCTGATGTGCGGGGTCATATATAATGGTCTACTCCCCTGTGGTGGGTTCGAAAGACCCTGCCTTGTTGAGGTTCCACGCCAAAAAAGGGAAAAATGAACAGATAAGTATCGAGTCTTAAGGATCTAGTTGAAACTTTCTGAGTAAACTTCTGAGGAGTGGGGACAGTCAAAAGTGGGGGCTCACCACCTTGCACTGACCTCCTTGACAGGACCATTGCCCCTTTTCTTGGTCTTCAATTGTTTCGGCACTCCATCCCTTTGTTGCAAGTTGATGAACTCCTTCCCGAACTCCAAAATGCTTGCTTCCCAAATGATTGGCAGCACTAGTATATTATTGTATTGAATCATATTGAGTTTGTAAGGGGATGCTTGGTAAATAAGATGAGATGAGAAATCTGTAAATAGTAGTAAAATGGTTTGAGTTATGATATTTTGTGGGATTTTGGAAAAAGAGAGAAATGTTAAATAAAAATATTATAGAAGTTAAAATATTGTTAGAATATAATTTTTTAATATTATATTTGTTTTGGGATTTGAAAATTTTGAATTGTTTTTTATATTTTGTTTGAAAGTTTGGAAAAGCTGTAATGATTAGTTTGAAAGTGTTTGTGTTTGAGTAATGTTTGAGATGGAAATGAGATGATATTAGATGAGATGAGACGAGATGAAAAACATTACCAAACATCCCCTAAGGGTACCATGTCCCACTAGACAAGATGTCAGGTGCATTTTCCTTTATTTGTCAGTCTACCTATAAAAAAATTCCTTTATCTGCCAGTCTATATGCTTTCGTCATCAATATGATTAAACTTGTTAGAGTTTCTGTTGAAGGTTGGCTTTTTCTAATGTCAGTTGAATCTAATGTCAGTTGAAGGTTGGCCTTTTCTAATGTCAGTTGAAGGTTGATTCCTTTCCAAATTTTTATTATCCTTTTTTTACATTCACCGATGAGTTGCTTATGTCAATTACATAGGCTTTGGGCTATTCCCACTTCAGTTACAATGGATCAGGAGGCTTTGTCAGTGGAGAAACATCAATCAAGCGCTCTCCATCCCATAGTGAGCTGTGAGAGGAAGGCAAGTCTCAACAATATTTTCATAATAAGCTCTAGTTCCTTTATTAACGCATCCTGATAAAAAATTTCATGTCGTTACAGGATTCTTCTGTTGAGGCAGGGGACATCCTTTCTCAAGTTTCACAAACACATGACGTAATAATGTAACTTTCTATATCCTGCTGACTAATGCTTTATAGAATTCTGGCTATAATACTTATCAAAAATAATTCTGGCTATACCTTATATGTTCCAACTTCGTTACTTTCGATATCATGTAATTGATGTGTATGCCACTTTCATTTCTTGATACAGGACCTTAGACAAAACAATCTCCTCGTTGGAGATGCAGCTGGCTGCAGCTAGAGCTTCCAAAGCTCACAATGCGGATGGATCTCCAGCAGTTACACAATCAGGAAGTGAGCAATTGAAGGAGCGTCAGAAAGTTTTCTTTGTTATGGGAATCATTACTGCATTTAGCAGCAGAAAACGAAGAGAGTCAATCAGAGAGACATGGATGCCCCAAGGTTCATTCAAAACTTAATCGCCATTCTTTCTGATTTTCTTTCTGATTTTGGAATAAACTTATTACTGATACTCTTTGGTTGTTTTTCATTTTAGGAGAGGGATTAAGGAAATTGGAAATGGAGAAAGGAATTATAATACGGTTTGTCATAGGACACAGGTATTTTCTTGAACTTTCGAGATTGTTGCATGCTACATTTGCTTCCTTCATAATGACAATCTTGACAAAATATATTGGTTTATATTTGGTGGTCACTAGTTCTACTTCAGGTGGTGTATTGGATCGTGCTATTGATGCAGAAGACGAGTAACATAAGGATTTCTTACGATTGGTATGGTAAACTGCTTGGGACCAAGCTGACCTGTTATCTCTAGTCATGATATTATTAAACCAAGAGCAGACAATGATCTGGTCAGTGGTCACCTAGTTGACTCACTGGTTCAACTAGCGGGTCGGTGATTGAACAGGTGGCTTATTTAAAACAGGAAAATTGGAAATTTTGATGAAATTTGGGAATTCAATTTCAAAAATGTGGTAAGAAAGTTATAATGCATACAAGAAGAAATGTACGTATAAAAAAGTGTGTATTTATGTAAGTACAATAAAAGTACTGAGGCACTATGATCAAATCTCATTTCAGTCATTCTTATTTCTCCCAAACTAGGAAGACTTGAAAATTTGTTTAATGACATTGAAACTCAATCTTCGTTTGCTATAGGGTTTCAATGAATATATTTGAATTCAATGTTAGGTTTCTATTTGTATGTGATGTTGGGTTCCTTGCCATTGAGGATGCAATATTTTAGCATAATAGAAGAAAATAAGGGCCGGTAGATTTTCAATAAGCTGTTATAATCCGCTTTCCATAGTGGTTAGAATTGCCACGTTAGCCTTTGATTAAAATATCTGCTCTAAGTTTATGCAGAGTTACCTCTTTACTTGCAGAATCATGTAGAAGGATATCATGAATTGTCATCAAAAACTCAAATATACTTTTCAGCAGCTGTTGCTAAGTGGGATGCTGACTTCTATATAAAAGTTGATGATGATGTGCACATAAATCTTGGTTGGTGTACACTTTCCTAAACTGTCTCTATCTTGAAAAAATAGCTGCTGTATCGGGGTATGTGATTGATATTAAAATATTTGATAGGTATGGTTGGTTCTACCCTTGCCCGCCATAGATCCAAACCACGGGTTTATATTGGTTGTATGAAGTCTGGGCCTGTCCTGTCACAGAAGTAAGCTGTCATTTTATTTTTGTTGAGTTTGTTGAGTTCTTAGTAATCATCATTATCAGATGTACCTTTGGCTTCTAAATGCAGAGGGATCAAATACCATGAGCCAGAGTACTGGAAATTTGGTGAGGAGGGAAATAAGTACTTTAGGCATGCTACGGGGCAAATATACGCAATCTCAAAAGATTTGGCAACATATGTTTCTGTTAATCGGTAAGTTCTTGCAGTAAATCATTCTATTCCCTTTTGTGCAACTTAAAACTATCAATCATAAATGTTTTTCCCCTCCAGGCACATACTTCATAAATTTGCAAATGAAGACGTCTCTTTGGGTTCTTGGTTTATTGGTCTTGACATTGAGCACATTGATGATAGGAGCCTCTGTTGTGGGACACCCCCTGGTAAGATGCTTGCAGATCTGCCCGTGAGTTTGCAAATAATGAAGTTCCTTTCTTTGTTTCCCTCCAATTATTACTTGTTTTTATAGTTACAACTTTTGTATCACTGGATGGAGTCAAAAAGCCTTAGCCAATATAAAAGTTTAAGCTCACAAACGTCACAATATCACAAGCTCATTGACTTGGTTGACACATCACATGCCGTTTGCAAAGTTCTGAACGAGCTCTATAAGCCCGGCTCCAAAGAACCACAGGTTGAATTCTTTCATGCTAAAAGTTTGATTTCTGCCGACAGATTGTGAGTGGAAGGCTCAAGCAGGAAATCCTTGCGCCGCATCCTTTGACTGGAGTTGCAGTGGCATTTGCAAGTCAGTGGAAAGAATGGAGGAGGTGCACCAGCGCTGTGGCGAGGGTGATGAAGCTATCTGGCACACCAGTTTCTGAAACAGCTCTCCATTAGTTCTAACGTGTCTGAAACAACTCAATCTGCCCCATTTTTGTTTATTGATGCCTTGGGACAGTTGGTATATGATTGATTGAATTAATCACTGCACATAGAGATTCTCCAAGTCAGGAAATATAATGCTAATTCTATTGTTCCAGGTTCAAGTTCTCGACTGCTTGTCCAAATACCAAACAAAGTTGCAGTTGTTTGGATGCACAAGAATCACCTCTAATTATATCAACTCAAACAAACACAATTAAAGGTCCTTTTGCACTATAAAAGAGAACCTTTTGTGCATTGCAGACAAGGAATAAAGGGAATTGGCCCAAAAAATCCCTAGTAGCAATCCAAGTGGACTAGGTTATGGGCAAGCCCCCATTTGGTGTCCTTTGACTCCTTTCTACTCTTTGTATTTTATTGTCTTTTCAGCCATGGCAAGGGCTGGTTTGGTTACAAACTATCTCATTTTATCTTATATAATCATTATAACTTTCTCAAACTCCCATATAAAATATAATAAATAATTTAATTTTTTTAAATCTCTAAATAAAAATTATATTATAACATTATTTTATTTAACTTTCAATAAACATCTCATTTCATCTCGTCTGAATTTCGTGACCTTAATGCTGACTTCAAAAGAGAAGTTATAGGCGAGAACACCAAATGGTGACATTTTCCTACCAAGTGTGAACCCGAACTCTGATGGCTTTGTTTTCTGATCTGACCAGGCATGAGTCAAAACAAGAGAAATTCTTCGACCCCATTCAAGTTTTAATGCAGGTTTCAACGCAATGTTCGATATTTTTAGTTTTAACGATTCTTGATTTAGTTTTTGGCTAGTCATACAATTTACAGATCTAGACCTTCTCAAATCAAGAGTCAAGACAAGGAAAATAATAATCTAAAACTTCTTAAATTCTTATCATAATTTTCAAATTGATAAAGAGTAATAACTTTCTCTTTTTTAGACTAAATGAGATTTCATTCTTAGCCCTTTTATATTCAATTCGGGATATTACAATTTACCAGTTTCACGTGTCCAATGTGATTAAGAGTAGAATAATTTTTAAGTTGAATCTGACCAAATTAAAGTCAAATGAAGAACCCGGTTGGTCGGTGTAGTGCGTGAGAAGAATATCGGCTGTCTAGTTCTCACTTGCATCTACACCATGAATTGTATGGTATAATTATATGGGCGGTTTGCATAAGGAATCTCCATTTAGGTATTGTATATAGATTAATTCATTTTTGAAGGATAAGATAAATGATATTTGTAGTTTTATTTTGTATTTTTTTTAAAGTGAATAAACTTATAATTTACATAAAAAATTATTTTTTTAATAATAAATTTCACTTCTTTTAGAAAAAAAAATATGCAAAATTTACATATTTTAAAATTGTATATAATATTATTCTAAAATTAAATATGAAATACTTATGATTACAGACCACATTTTTTAAATGTACGAACTTTAAGGTTATATAGAAATTATTTCATTTCATCTCATCTTATCTCATCTCATTTAATTATTACAACTTTTTCAAATTACCACACAAAATATAATAAAAAATTCAATTTTTTCAAATTTTAAAACAATAATAATATTAAAAAATAATATTATAATAATATTTTTATTTAATTTTTATTTAATCTCATCTCACTATCTAACCTAGCCTAAATTTATTGATGAGATGTTTTAATAACCGGAAGCCCATCAATTAAACAATAAAGCTAATCTGCCGCCTCCAGCATATCGCTCAGTTTGACCGCTTGCCAATTTTTTATTTTTTTTATTTAATGATTAAGGAAGTGAAGTGTATTGAAGTTTTTTTTTAAATTTTTTAAAATATTTAAAAATAATAAAAAATGTGAATAAAAAAATTAGATAAAAAAAACACTAATTTTGCACTGGCTAGTGCTACTCTCAATTAAATACACGCGAATTAATGCTAATGTAATCAAGTAAAAATGATTTTTTTTTTATGATTTTTTTCCTTATTTATCAATGTGGTGTATGGATAGGATTCAGACGTGGCAATATGAGAACCGTACAAAATCGACCAACATGACTTTTTAAGGCATGTTTGGATTGAGAAGTAATCTCAGCTCATCTCATCTCATCATTATAATTTTTTCAAATTCTCACGTAAAATATAATAAATAATTCAACTTTTTCAAATTTTAAAACAATAATAATATTAAAAAATAATATTATAATAATATTTTATTTAACTTTTATCTCAACTTATCTCATTTCTGAATCCAAACGGAATCTTATAATTACATTGAATTTGTGAATGCCATCAACTTACCCAACTGCTAAAATTTGTACCGACCGAAATTTATGTTTCAGCCGAAACATCAATTACCGGCCGATACACCCAGTATTTTGACTGGTACGGAATGGCATAATACCGGTACTGGCCGACTAGCCGGTACGGTACGATACCAAAAACACTAGGCTCTATCCCTCTCGCGGAGGAGTGCGGGTCGGCCTTCGGCTACCCAACATATTTATAAACAGAACATTCTCTCCAGTAATAAAATGCCGAACGGATAGCGCCTCAGACATTCACCGCATCTTAAAAAAAAAAACAACTCTGGTTTGCGAATTCACTAGCAGGTTTGACTTGTGCACATTTCCTACTTACTTTCTCGTGAGGGTCAACGGGTGGAACCAGCCAAGGGCGGCCCGACCTGCCTCGCGGAGAAGTGCGGGTTCAGTCTTTCAACTACTCGACATTACTTATTGTAGCAGCATCTCTTACTTACCTTCCCATAAGGATCAACAGGCAGGACCAACCTTACACCTGCCTCACGACGAAGTGCGGGTTCAATCTTTCGACTACCCGACATTACTTATTGAGGCAGCAACTCCACCCGACATATTTATCGGTAGAATCTCCCTCTACAAAATATTTATTAGCGGGATCTTCATTTACGAAATATTTATCAGCCTAGTGCTGAACCACGTAAAATCTATGCTTTCATCTCATTGTTTTCTGCATTTAAATATTGTTCATCACCATGGACGTACGAATTGATATTGTACAGCCGCACCGGATCACATCCGGAAGCTCCATACAACATCGATCAAGGCCCAACTCTAAAGACCTGAGTTATCAAGACCTGACTCAAAGGGATATAAAATACAACATAAGCAAGGTTGACCAAGTTCATTGTCAAATTAGGTATTTAACTACCTTCGTATTGCTTCTACTTCATGTGATGTCCATGACTCCATATCGATTGCCGAATCTTTTAAACTTTTTATATGTTCCAAAAGAGCTAGCCTATATATGTGTGTGTACGTGGCAGTCTGTGGAGGCTTTCTACCAAACTAGCTAGACATTGTAGTTACTTGTTGGAATCCTTTTCTGCCTCCAATTCTTTATAATGGGTCCCAACTCCCATTAATAACTCAAGAAACTCACCGCATGCATTTTGGAAATCCTGAAAAATGACTTTTTGTTTTTTTTTAGGTCTCAAACATTATCCTAATTCAACCGCGTACCTCGTGTCATGCAGAAACACTAAAAAAGGTAAAAAAAAGTGTGCATTTTTGTGTACCACAAGAAAAGAAAGAAAAACAACGAACATGAGGAAATCATGTAGAGATGTGATTTAGTACTTTGATAGTGGTCGGTGGTTCAGTACGTGAGATACTTGTGCGTGTTATAAACCAATTCTCGAAGCTGCTACACGTTGATAGTGGTCGGTTCAGATAGTGATTAATGATTATATGCTTGCCTCTCAAATGGTTTGGCAAGTATTAGAAGTTGCATTCGCATTCGCATTCGACTATAGATTCACTTTATTCTATTGGTATTAACTGTACGCTAAAAAATTATTGAATTTTCGAGGGTTGGAGTCTAAAGTTACATTTGAGTAGTGAGATATTTTTAGATATTTTGTGAATAGTAATGATGTATTATGAGAATATCTGATTCTCAGTATCCAAACTAGATCATAGCTCAGATCAAAGTGAGAAAGCGCCTGCAATTTACTTCTGTTTAAGTCTCTCTTATCCAATTTTTAGTAGATAAGGTATTACCATAATCACACCCAGATAGTAAAGTCACCTCCAGTTGCACCTCTGGTGTCCCCCTCCCATCATCTTTAACTAAGAAAAAGAAAAAGAAATTAAGCTCTAACAAATTAGAAGCAAAATCACTGGTTTTGCTTTGTTAATCTACAAGCATTGTTGATGATCATACATTCATATTAAACACTCCGTTCTGGTGGGCAGAGAATTGGGTGTCGGACATCGACAGCCATGTCTCGAAAGAAGAGTATAAAGTATGTGCGTATAGTCAGTAATTGTCTTGTAAGTTGTAAGTATAGTAGAATTGTGAGGTCAGATTATAATGTATTGAAAAATCATTCAATATATAATTTGTTATTTTTATCTTTTTTTTTTTAAAATACACATATTAATGTATAAATATGTGTGTTTAAATAGAAGAATAAAAATAATAAATTACATCTTGATATGTGGTGTGGAGATGATAAATAGTATTTCTCTATTTCTCTAATGTATTTATGTCCTTCATTCAAGCGGCTTCGTTTGTTTTTGCGGATGAGATGAGATGAAATGAGATTAGTTGAGATAAAAGTTGAAAGTTGAATAAAATATTATTATAAAATATTTTTTTAATATTATTTTTGTTTTAATATTTGAAAAAATTGAACTGTTTATTTTATTTTATATGTAAATTTAGTAATGATTATATAAAATGATACGAAAATATTTATGAAAACAAACGAGGTGATCTCTCCTAACAAAAAGAGGAGAAAATGGAAGACATGAAATGCTGTTCACGCTGCATGTGGATTATGAATTAGTTTCTCAATCGTTCTCTGCATACAGATTGGTTGGTCCAAGTTCTTAATGCTTGTAATTTAAATCTTACTGGTTTTGCTTATTGACTTGAATAAATCAGACTTGATAATATATCTACTTAATAGTTCAGCAGCGACTTTTGCAATTCATTAAGGACCAACTTGTTTCGTGAAAGCTTCAACAAATTGACTGTGAAAAGCGGGTGGGGGACCTTGATTAACATTTCAATGGAATTAAATTATTAATTAATTAGCTGACTCTTGTGCAAATTGCTTTTAAATTTTAATGCAAATTAAGGATGAGTGCCTCGTCGTATACATAAAGAGTAATGATTTGTATGTCTCAAATTGACAAGTCTGTTGTATTTTTTTTTTTTATACATAAAACTCATTGCAAAGGATTTTCGTAAAATTTACCTATTTGAGCCGTGTAGCTAGTTTTATATAATAGTTTTAAGGTTTATAGTTTATAACTTAAGTAATAAATTCTACTATTAAAAAATTATTTACTGTTTAGTAATGATGTGTTTTAAATACTTTCAAACATGTTACGTTTGTTTGAAAATAAGTTAAAAAAATACTTTTTGAGGTAGAATTGACGATCATTTAAATTTTGAAAGATTATAACCATATCCTTAAAATTTTAAAAATTATAATTATCTAAAAATTGTATGAATATTTTCGTATATTGATTGTCTTTTTAAAATTTGAATTATGTTCTGCATTATTCAAAAAAACTTATTTGAGAAAAAGCATCATCAAATGTGTTTTTTAATTTATTTAAGATTAAAAGTACTTTAATAGATAATATCTAAATAAATTAATATTTTCATTAAAGAGTTTTTTTATTTAAATATTTTTTAAATACTTACAACAACTCCAAACAAGACCATAGACTCAGCAAGAAGGTAAGGTTAGTGTTTTACAGCTGTGCACATGAATTAAAGTTGGCATAGAAATAAACAGGTCAAAGTGTTGAATTCCACTTCTTTGTGGGAAATGAAGATTTCCATGGTCTAACCAAGCAAGTGCAAATAGACTACTCTACTCGTTTTGGGTAAAGTTGAATAGTATGGCGGTCGGAACCTGCAACGAAGTTCATCCTCCTCCTATATCTCGGTTCCCTAATTTGATGTCAACCAAAGTGCACGAAATATTGTTTTATTGTTATTAAATCAGCAAAGTGCCCCTTTGCTATACATTTAACACGTGCGTTTAAACTGTTTTTTTACCATCTCGAAATGACCAATGTTGGTCCTCACAAGGGAGCATTTTTCTTTTTTTGGTCCTTAAAAAACTTGGGACTTAAAGAAAAATAAGAATTTTAATGTCCCGTTTAGTTACGTAATTTAGATACGTAATTTAGATGAGATGATATGGTATATTTTGTTAAAAATTAAATAAAATATTATTATAATATTATTTTTATTTTAAAATTTAAAAAAATTAAATTATTTATTATATTTTTTGTAAAAATTTAAAAAAATTGTAATAATTATATGAAATGAGGTAATTTGATTTTGTGTAAATATATCAACAAGTTTGGTGGATAATAATAATAGTAATAATAATGGATAATGGATCTATAAAAATAAAAAATAAAATAAAATAAAAAAAGTGGAAGTGGTTGATCCAGCACAATAAAGGTTATGCTTTGAAATATTATAAATACAAGTATGGCTAAAAGTTAGGCGAGAGGTTTATATTTTTATCCGATATTAATAAAATATAAATATATGATGTGAGTCTTATAATATTTATTATTTATATAAATATTTTAAAATTATATTAATTATTTAATAAATATTTTAAAGTCTATTTTATATATTTGTCTCGAATAGAAAATCAAAAGAAGATAACATTGGTTGCAAATAGGGTAGCATTATAGCCACAGATGATGGCTCTTGAGAGATTCTTTTGATTAGTGCATTTTTTGTTTTTATATATATATATTTTTTAATCCCCTTTAACAATTATTTTTAAAATAATAACATCATTAAAAAATATTTATTTAATCACTAAAAAATAAAAAAATAAAAAATAAAAACTTTTATCGAACCCATCATCTGAATGTTTTATAGGGAGCTAAAGCATTTTACCTATCAATATACACCACAAAAAAAAGCAAGCACAAAATGAAACGTGTGGAATATGATGAAAAATTCAAAAAAGGAAGGCGTGTGAACGCGGAGACCAGAGAGCCATGAGAGCCGTAGATTATAGAGAGTAGAGATGTGATGCACACTGTGGAGTGGGTAATGAGAAGTCAGCCGAGAGAGAGAGATTACAATAGACCGTACGTTTTCCTTTTTCAAAGCACATTTTTTTTTTTGCAGAAGTTCGAGCAGTTGTTTGGGGGTAATTTGCGGACCCGTCGCGTTCTGTGCTTGTGTATACATATAAAACCTTATCTGTGTTACCTTTCCCTTCTAAATTCATTTCCTCGAACATTTGTCGCGCATCAAAGATAACTCTTACCTCTCTAAACATAGAGCGCGCGCACAAACAGCAGCAATTTACCCAAAAGCCGAAAACATCTCTAAAGAGCCTGAAAATACAAAAATTCCGGGCCTACGGTAATCCCAACACCACGTCTCTCTACCGCTTATCTCGAAATCCTTATCCGTAAGCTTCTGAAAATACTTTGTCTTCTTCTCTGTCTGCTGCAAGAACTCATATCTAATCTCATTCAGTCTTCACCAATCTTCTCTCCCTGTTTATTTATTTTTCTTTTCTTTAAATTTATATTTCGACTGAATTTATTGAGGCTGGTTCTGGGGGTTTATCTTTTATCTTATTCCCTCTCCCTCTCCCTCCCTTGAAACCGCTCGAATGATCGCTGTGCTTTCACGCTCACCAATCCGATTGAATCGAGGGTTCTTCTTTCAAATCTTGTTTCTTTTTTTTTTATTTGATTTTTCTGGGTCTTCGTTGAGTATTTGATTTGGGCGTCCCTTCGTCTCATTGTCGGGTTTCCTTGGTTATGGCCTTGCTTTCGGCTTTATTGGAGATTTTGCGGAGACCCACAATGGTGGGTATGCTAAGCGAGCTCATGATGTTCACAACGCCTCTGTGGATGGCGTTTATTGTTGGGGTTTTGGTTGGATGGGCATGGAAGCCCAGATGGGCCAAGAATTTGGGCAATTGCTACGTGTCCAAGGACGCTTTGCCAGCGTCACCGACCTCATCGATGTCCACGTGTTTCCCTTCCATTCCGAGCTTGAAGTTGAACGCCTTGAAGTTTCAGCTGCCCAGCTGCGTTTCTTGGGCTGCCGATGATAAGGAGAGTCTCTCTTTGCCACCCGCTGCCACCAAATCTGATTCCAGGTTTGTTTGTTTTGTTTATGTTATTTAAGCGATCTGGTGACTTGGGCTTTGCTAATAATTCATTTCTTAATACTTTGGTTAAGGAGGTGGAAATAAGTCCAACTGTTGAATTAAGATTTGGGTCATGTCATTGTCTAGAAGCTAGATTTGTTTTTTCTTTGGTTTCGATACGGAGCTACGAGCAAGGCAGCTCTGCTCCGTAAAGAAAGAAGCCATCAGGTCCTTCTTAAGCTTATGTGAATTTGAAAATTTTCAATCATGCAGTTTGAATCAGAGCATGGAAATGGCAAATTGAGAATGAACCGTGATCTTCTAACAACTTTATTTTACTTGGGCAGTTTGTCACAGCACGATGCTGAAAAATCGGCTCTGGTGACGGGAGAGGATTTAGAGCACATATGCCGGCTAGTTGAGGAAAGTGATGGTGGCCCTGCTTGGATTCAGATGATGGACCGTTCTACCCCTAGTATGAGCTATCAAGCTTGGCGTAGAGACCCTGAGGTGCCTTTCTTTCATTTCTTGAGCTTCCCACCATGAATATGTAGTTTATGAACAATTAATTATGTCCCCACCATTATTTATCAAAAGAGGATATGTATTTTGAGAACGAACACAAAAAAATGTAGTTTGATGGCGACATGATGGGCTTGTGGAAGTGACTCTAGCATCATATTAGTTTGGAATGTAATGTTTGTGCACTCTTTAATTTATTGGATTACGTTTTGGTGTCTTTGCTAGACTGGCCCTCCACAATATCGGAGTAGGACCTTGTTTGAGGATGCCACTCCTGAGTTGGTGAGGGAATTCTTTTGGGATGATGAGTTTCGAGTAAAGTGGGATGACATGCTTATACATGCTGCAACCTTGGAAGAGTGTCCCACCACAGGAACCATGCTGGTGCAGTGGGTGCGAAAGGTAAGGAGAGCATTTAATCTTTAGATGCTTGTATTGACCTTGTTTCATTCGCTTGTGTTTTACATTGTTTTCTATGTTGCAGTTCCCCTTCTTTTGTAGTGATAGAGAGTATATAATAGGCCGTCGAATCTGGCAATCTGGACGATCTTACTACTGTGTAACAAAGGTATGGGATGATTTCAGCTTATTTGGTATTATCTAAAACTGGCAAAGTTATAGTTTTTTTTAAGTGTGTTCTGTAGTTAAGGAATTAGGCATTTCTGTTTGTTTCTTTTTCTTGTATTTGCAGAGAGGGAAAATGCTTAGTTTGAGATCTGTAGTACCTAGAAGTGTCTTCACATTTTATCTACTTCTGTAGGGTCGTATTGTCTTCGTAATTTCAAGAATGTATAGTCAATTGGACAAACAGATGTAGTATCCTTCAGATTCTTTTTTGTGTTCTAACCACTTGTGCTAATGCAATTTAATGCTGTAGTTTGAGGACATGATATATGATGATAGTTGTTAGTGTTCTAAGTATGATGGTTTATGTAGCTTTATAACTACTGCATCTTTTCAGTAGAGAGAGAGAGAAGATGAAGAAGAGAGTCACTCTGTAGCATATTGAAATTTAGGCAAATGATTGTCCTGTAGCATCAAAACTTGGGCAATGTGAGGCTAGTCACTAGTTATGTATCATAAGCTTTATTTGCACATGGCACTTTGATCATTATCAATGGCATCTTTTTTTTTTTCTTAAATTGTTAGTAACAATAAAAAGTTGCACAAAAACCATCCAAGAGGAATTGATTTCTAACAAAAACAACACAAGGATGAGTGGATGACATATGGATGTCATAAGCAACATGCAGCTAACTCACGATTCTCAATGGCATCCTTTGACTTCATTTCTCTATTTGTTTACCACTGTTTATAATTTTTGCTAAATTTGATTTGTTGAAGTTTCTGAATAAGGAATAACTTGTTTTCATGTTTTCTCTCATCTTAGGGAGTACCCAGCTCCTTGGTGCCAAGGCGCAACAAACCCAGACGCGTTGATTTGTACTATTCAAGTTGGTGCATTCGTGCAGGTAATATTAGTTTTACCATGCATCTTTTTATCATGAAAAGTGCCTATACGTATTCCTCTCATTTTTGTGGTGTTGTAAAAGTGGAACACCTTCATTCTTAGGTTTGAATCTCGCTGCTACAAAATTGGTATATTTTTGGTTTCCACTAGTGAAAGAGGATTAAAAAGAAAACCTGTGAATTTTCCTAAAGAGGGGTATCTTTCTTGAGACATAATGGGCAGCGCCGCAGCAGCTTAGATTTTTAGTATTCCTCTATGCTATTTCTCATGGTCTTGGACCAAATCAATGACTGAGATGTGTTTCTGTTGTATATTTACCAGTTGAATCGAAGAGAGATGGCCAGTTGACTGCATGTGAGGTGTTGCTATTTCATCATGAAGATATGGGTATACCATGGGAGATCGCAAAGCTTGGGGTTCGTCAAGGCATGTGGGGTGCTGTAAAGAAGATTGACCCCGGTTTACGCGCATATCAAAAGCAGAGAGCATCTGGAGCCCCACTATCACGTTGTGCTTTCATGGCCCAGATCAACACCAAGGTCAGTGCAGACTACGTGAGATCATTGGAAAACAACAGCAGCAATTCGTCTGAGGTTGAAAAGCGAGACTCATCTGGGAAGCAAAAGGAGAAAAACATACCCAAGCTTCTAGTTGTTGGTGGAGCAATCCTCCTTGCCTGTAGCCTTGACCGGGGGCTCTTGACTAAGGCAGTTATATTTGGAGTAGCCAGAAGGTTTGGGAGAATTGGAAGGAGGTTGTGATTGAGAATGCTTTTTGCATCATTCGAGAGATGCCGGCCACTTTGTTGCAGTGAAGTGAGAAACTGCTCAATGAAGGATCTCCTACTTGCCCCCTTTTTAGAGGATAGAAAACATAATTCTTTTCCTATTGTTTGAGCTAATAGAGCAGCTTTAGATTGGAGAAGAGAAGACCGCTCATTGTTGTAGTGGTCATAGTTGGAGATGTCATTAAGGATCTCATGCTCCAGAAATAACAAGAATATTCAAGTTCTTTCATATGCATTTCCTCAGTCTTTTCATATTTCCTACGTGGCTTCATCCTTGTGCATTATGACTAGAAGAAACAAACAACAGAATATGAATACATTGATGCTTCTCAGAGCATGATGCATTTCCTTAAAAGAGTTGATTGTTCAAATTTTTTTTTTTTTGGTAAGAGTTTATTATGCAATTACTGGTGCCTCTTTACAAGCAAACTCGTATTTTTTTGTACCTTGGAGCTTCTTCATGCATGGCCAGTTTCCATTCGCGGAGAGGATATCGACCGAGACTCTGAAACTGGTTGAATGCGTATGGTGTATGGTTTACAAAAGAGTTCATGGCCCCCATCTGTGGGTCATGGAGGACTAGTTGATATCAAAAGGCGAGCCTGGTGCTCTCTGGTTCGCTGGGCCCATGCATCCCTGAGGTAAGCTCTGTTTCTTTTGTTGCATGTGGCTTAGCAAATCCCCTGGTTTCTCACAATTCATGTATGCACAGAATCATATGTTTATTGCACAGACACCTGGGAGCTCCCTATTTAAAGTTCCTTTTAAGGCATAGTATTCAAGGTCTTCGGGTCTCAAAATTAGAATTCCTTGAGCACGTATCCCGGCTCTGTTTATGCTTCCAATTTGTCACTATTACCCTACTGTGAAGGACTTGAATCTCAAGATTGCATTACTCTTGAAAAACTCCGACTTCTGTTCACACCCGAAGCTAAGAACAGTCTTTTTTTTTTTTTTTTTTTAGGCTTAGGCTGACTTAATTGAGAAATGCTATTTATAATCTCTAAATCACACACCAATATGTGATTGTCATTTATCCTATTTAAACACACATATTTACATATCAATATCTGTATGTTTAAATAGAATGACAAAAATGACAAATCACATATATGTGATGTAGGAGATGATAAGTAGAATTTTTCAACTTAATTAGATCCAAATGAACTAAAATATTTTAATTAAATAAATTAGATGTTATTTGAAGAGCACAGAACGGTGAATGGTAATGCACAGTCTTGTTGAGTCACTATTGTAACCCCCACTACTAACAATACCCAAAACCTTTTCCCCATCTCTTAATTTTTTCTCTGATTTTTCTCTAGAAAGAACCTACCTAGTGGACAGTTCCCCTCAGCTCAGTCTCTTCTCCTGTCTAGAAGAGTGTTTTCCTAAACTATTTGGCAGTTGAGTAACGTTAGACACAGTTATGGGTTGGGCAAGCGATGCGCTAACCTTTTGAAAAAAAGGGATTCACCATTAAAAAATTATTTTTTTCATGTGGACTCTATATTTACTCATTTTTTTCAAAATGAGTACATGACGCTTGCGCACTCTAAGACCACAAATATCATTTTTCTTTGGTCTTTTATTATCTCTGTTTTTTTTCTATAAACTAAATTGAAAATTAATTGAGATATATCGCCTTCTAGCCAGTGGATTGTTGCACTCACCAGACCACCATGCTCACTAGTTGGCAGTTACCGATCTTCAAAATCTTGCTAAAAGCGACACCAAACAAACGGTACATGGATCGGTGCCCAACCCTGAGTGGATAGGTGCCCCTAACCAGATGCCAAGGGCGGATTGGCCCCACGGCTGTTCACCCCACTGCACCCTGCCCACAGCCCACCCACGTTGAAACACAACCGAAAAAGAATAATAAAATCCAAAACCAACCTAGATTTTTCACCAAAGCTGTTGATCTATCCCTAAAATGCACAAACCCATCATCCAACAAGAAGTACACAAAGTTACAAACATTAATAATAATAAATAAATAAAAATCATTTGAGAAAAAATCACAACCTTCTACTCTAGTGAGACCTCGACGTGGTCGTGGGTTTGAGCAGAGAACCTCGACCATGAATGGTTGTGGGTCTCTTTGCAAACCCACGACCATTCATGGCCTTAAACTCACGACCATGTTGTGGCCCATGGTTGTCTCACAATCACAGGCTTCACAGAAGTTTGACGGCACTAATTTTGGGTATTGGAAGATGCAGATCGAGAATTATTTCTATGGGAAGAGGCTTCATCTTCCACTGTTGGAAAATAAGTCGAAGAGCATGGATGATGTTGAGTGGACCCTGTTAGATTGACAGGTTCTGGGGATTGTTCAGCTAACCTTGTCTAGAACAGTGACACACATGTCAGTAAGGAGAAAACCACGGCAGATCTCATGACAGCTTTGTCAGTTTGTATGAAAAGCCGTCGGCGAATAACAAAGTGCACTTGGTGAAGAAATTGTTCAATCTGAGAATGTTAGAAAGTATGTATGTGGCCCAACACTTGAATGAATTCAATACGATTACAAATCAACTCTCTTATGTAAATATTGAGTTTGATGATGAGATTAGAGCGTTGATTCTGTTGGCATTGCTGCCAAATAGTTGGGAGGCCATGAGAATGGCTATAAGTAGTTCAACTGGTAAGAAGAAACTAAACTACAATGATGTACATGACATGATCCTTGCTGAAGAGGTATGTAGAAGAGACTCATGTGAGTTCTCCGGTTCGGGATCGACCCTGAATGTTGAAAATCAGGCAGAGGACATGATAGGTTAAGCTCCAAGAGTAAAGGGAAGAACAAGATGAGATGTGGGCAGCAGATCATGTGCTAGAGTAGTGGTAAGCTGGGGCACATCAAGAGAAACTGCAGGAATAAAAAAAGTGATGAGGATGATGCTGTGAATATAGTGGCAGAAGAAATTCATGATACCCTAATTCCTGCAATGCACAGTCCGATTGATGATTGGGTGTTGGATTTAGGGGCTTCGTTCCATAGCACCTCACACCGAGAGATCATGTTACTGGTGATTTTGGGATGTGTGCGACTGATGGAGAGGCACTGGATGTAGTGGGAGTGGGTGATGTGTGCATCACACTTCCAAATAAGGGCATGTGAACTTTACAGCAAGTCAGACACGTTCCAAATCTGAAGATAAACTTGATTGTTGTGGAAGAGCTTGATGGTAGAAGTTATGCATTAGCGTTCTCTGGAAGAGCTTGGAAGATCATTAAGGGTGCGCTGATTTTGGCACATGGTAAGAGATCTAACTCATATGAGGAAGCCAAAATGAGTCATCTTTTTTGTTCCTCGTGTAAGCCTGGGAAAGTTGGCTGAGGTTGATACGATCGGTTCGAGACTGGATACTCCTAGTGCAGTGAGAGTTGTGAGTCACTCAATGGATGTACTGACTAAGGGCGATGTACGTGGAAGACTAAAGTCGAGCCCGACTTCAGTGCGTCTTCTAGCTTGAAGACGGGAGCTATGAACTGCAGAAATGATAGGGTTTGGCTAGAAAGAGTGGTTGGCATGTAGAGATCTAGTCTCCAAATGAGTGATTGTTGGGTTACATGTGGAGACTAGTATGTGAGCAAAAAATCGAGAATAAAGAGTTCGCTCAATGTCACACGACTTGGTGCTCGAGCAAACCTCAACCTGTGAGTTCATTCGAGTCTCGCATGACAGTGGGCTCGAGCGAGACACAAACCCTAGTATTTGCTCGAGCCACACTCGACATCCAGCTCGAGCCAATGTTTATTAGTTGTTCGTTCGAGACACGATCGACACGCCGCTCGAGCAAAGAACGTATTTTTTGTTAGATTAGGGTTTTCAACACTGTAACTATAAATATGTTATATTTGACTTGTTTTGTACGACTTTCAGCATATTTTGAAAGAGAACAATTGTCAAGTGAGTATATATTGCGTAAGAGTGCAAAAAGCCCTAGAGAGTGAGTTGAAATTGAGTTATTGTAATCTCTTCTAATTAATAAAATTTCTCCAATGACCAATTTGCCAAACCACGTATATTGTGTGTTGATCGTGCTTATTTTTACTTTAATTTGTCATTGTTTATGTGTATGTTTTGCACAACACCTTCACTATTGGCAACTGTTGCCTAGTGGGTTGGGCCAGTTCATTTCATACCCAATAGGACCAATTACTCATTTCAATTTGTTCTAATTATATGCTCTGCAATTTCTGTAATAAATTTTTTGTTAGGTTCTCAAATGTTTTCCTCTTTTTTTATCTTCTTAATTTTTAATACAAGCCTGATTAAAAAAGAAAAAAATGTTATTATGTCTCATAAATTTGTCTTCTCGATCGCTTATATATTTAAATTTTTTATTTTTACTTAATAATTAAGAAAGTAATTTTTAATATATTGATGTATTAACGAAACAAGATATTAAACGAAGCACTACTCATCGGGTTAAACGTGTAGGAACTTCTGTACAGTGTACAGTGCCAAATTGCCAATTCCTCGTTTAAAAGAAGAAGAGATGAAAAGTTGATCAATTAGCACAAAGTTAAGATGAATGAATAAGAATCAAGAAACCAATCTTGAAAATAGAAGAAGAGAAACAAATAATAAAGATGAACAACAGCTGATCAAGTAGAGAACCAGTAGTTTACATAACCGTCAGAATCAAGATCGATTCATCAAAGAATGGATGAAAAGTTTTCAAATTTTCGGTAACGCTAATCTCTATCATCTGCTATATCCGTATATTCCGATCTCTATCAGCCGCACAACATATTCATATGGCGCAAAATGAAAAACGTAGCAAAAATTAGTGAGAGACGAGGGTCTCGAAGCAATTCAGTCCATCCAACTCAGGAGCGAACCTCGGAGCCCTCCGTTGCTGCTGCTGCTTGTCTTTCTTAACAAACGCCGACGGTGGAAGCGAGTCCCCTTGTTGCTGCTTTTTGCTCACGTCGATGCTGGCGGCGGCGGCGTTATTACTACTCCCCTTGACGATAGAAGGGAAGGAAGCCCTCACCGTTTGGCCCAACAACTCCGCGCACACGGCGTCAAAGGAACTGAACATGGAATTCATGATTTTTTTTTTCTCTCTCTTTCTTTGAGTCTTTACTCCTCGCACGACAAACCACGAGAGAAAAGGGTTTCTGTCTAGAGAAAGCTGTAGAGAGATTGATGTTGGTTCTTGGTTGCGTTGATTATGAGTATCAGCAGACGAAGGTTATATATAGAGGAAAAAATAGGGAAACGGGAAGCAGTTTAATTTCCGTGTTGGGTGGGGGAATTGTAGGAAGCGTGAGTCTCGAAAAAGCGTGGACGGAGTCCTTTAAAGACTAAAATGGCGTGTAAAGCTAAAGACCGACGGCAACTGGACCCCATGCCCCAGTGTGCATGCCTAGGATTCCAATATATCGTAACCGACGGTCAGCATTGGTTTACTTGGGGACAGCTTCCTTGCAAATATCTCTTCATCTAATCTTCATTTAAAAAGAAGACTTTATTGTCTACATTTGACATGAAAAATGGCAAAAGCTAATGACATCAATAGCCACGATCAATGGCGGCCCTTAAGAATCAGAAGAGACTTTGGGACTCACAAAGTCGGCGTGCTCATAAACAGACAAGTGCCGATGATGGCGTTACGTCTCCCTTGCCCCCATTTTCATTTACTAATTCAAGTAGAAGGTTTCATAAGATGCGTGAGAATTCCTTTGCTTTAATTAATATAACTTGTCGCAACATTTCAAACAATAGGTAACAAAGTCTATGCATGCGCCTTCAAATTAATAACATTTGTTATAATTTTGTAAGGTTCTTTTAACTTGGCTCAACGTATCTCTCCATATTTGATTAGCTGACTTTTCTCTATACCCATAAATTATTATTTCTTTTTTTACTTTATTATTTATTCATCTATTTCTTGGTAGAGACAGAAGAAGTAATGAGACGATGAATAGAATTTTTTTTTTCTATAAATTTTAATGCAAATAATGCTATAATAGATAGATACATAGATAGGAACGCATTAAGATAAGAGGCGCAGTTGCAACTTGAATGTGTCTGGGGATTAGGACACGACGTACCTTTGACGGACTGCATTCATTATCCCTCAACTTCTTTAGCGGTGCTACTCCCACCGCTTGGAGATCGTCTTGGGATAAATTCTTTTTATTTATTTATTTATATATATATATATTTAATATATTTTAAAAAATAAAAAATTATTAAAAAATTATTAAAAAATACTTACTTAATCATTAAATAAAAAAATAATAATAATAAAAATTAAAAATTAAGGATAAAAACAAATGAGAGAATAGTATTTTCCATTTATTAAACTTTCCCCTTTTTGAGCTGATCTGCTGAGCTAGTTGGCTTGCACTTAGCATGAGTAACGTAACATAGCAGGATTCTTTATTCTATTATTTAAAATTTATTATCAAAATTTATTTTTTATATCATTTAAATATATTTTTATTCTTTTTATATATTTTATTTCTAACAATAAATTTACAATATTTATGTAAAATAAAAATATATAAGTCAAATAAAAATTAAAAATAAAATTAAAATATGAAAAAATTGGTTTAAAAATATTTTCAATATATTTTTTTAGAAGAAAATGAAATATCTATGTTTTAAATAATGAATAATAAAAAGAATTTACTTATATAATAAAAATTAAAGTAAAAGAAAATGAGAAAGTAAATGAAATATCAATAACAATAAAAATTTTACAGGATGAACAGTACCCACTATATGTAGCGGGTTACTGTAACTAAGGTTGAGTTTGGATGTTGAAGTGAGTTGAGTTGAGATGATAAAATATTGTTAGAATATTATTTTTTAATATTATTATTATTTTGGGATTTGAAAAAATGAAATTGTTTATTATATTTTGTATTAAAATTTGAAAAAGTTGTAATAATGAATTGAGATAAATTGAGATAGGTTGATGATCCAAACCAAGCCAGTATTTTACAATTCCTTCTACATAATCGGATTAAATTCCTTTTTAGAGCAATTCTTTAAATAATTTACATTTTTTGTCTAATATAAAAGCCATTAAGAGTGCTTGTAGCATGAGTAAGGTTAATGTAGGGTTTGTATAGTGAGATGAAATGAGATGGTTTTAATTGAAAGTTAAATAAAATATTATTAAATGTATTATTTTTGAATAAAAAATAATTATTTATGTAAATTTCATATTTATTTATTCTTTTTAAAAACATAACGCAACACTTGCACTGTTGTGCACTTTATCTCGTTTGTTTTTGCAAATGAAATGAGACGAGATGAATTGAGATAAAAATTGAAAGTTGAATAAAATATTGTTAGAATATATTTTAATATTATTTTTATTTAAAATTTTTAAAAAATTATAATAATTAAATAAAATGAAATGATAAAAACAAACTAGACGTAAATGTAATTTTTCCTCAATTAAATGCCAGGGGTTCTTAGTACTTTACCGGCAATGGACCGATCGGGACAGGGTAAAAATGAGCTCTTTAACAGTCCCCTTTCTTGGTTTACAAGTAAAGCTTCAAGAATTTTCTTAATTTTGAACTTCCACGCAACCTCGTTAGTTTTCCCAGACTAGTTGGGTTTGGTTTGTCCCACGTTGTGATTGGTTCTGTTATTATTGAATATATTTATAAGAGAAATTCTATTTGCAATCCTCAAGTGGAGATTATGTGTGCAGACCCTTTATTAAATGAGAAAAAATATCATTTTAGGAAGGATAATTTTGTAATTTTAATAAATTTTAAAAATAAATTGCCTAGACTTGCATTGCAGTCTCCAAATGAGGACTGTATCTAGCATTGTTTTATTTATAATATTTTAATATGTACAGTAATCTAAATTATTTTTATCATATAATTTATTGGATAATTCGATTAATTAATTAATTAATTATATTTCTATTATTTCTCTAATCTCGTTCATCTATAAATATGGACAAATATTATGTGTTCCAAAATAATTAAAAATACTAAACATTTAGGTCTCAAATTCTATCTTTTTCATTTTCTCTCGATTTCATTTTCTATTTTATTATATTTTCTAACAGGTTTTAATTGAAATAGACTTCCTCTTTAATTAGAATAGTGTAAGCACTTCTAACGTTCAAACCTCAAAATTGTGAGACCCTTGCCAGTTTTTTAGAATTTCTATTGTTTACTAACTTTCTCCAACACATGATGTAATAAAAAAAAGCACCAAGGAGATCAGTTCATGTTTGCGGTTGCTAGTACTATTTAATTTCGAATTCTATTCACTTAAAAGGCTTGTTTAGACGTTTAAAATATTTTAAAATATATATGAATAATAGTGAAATAATTTAAGTTAAGACGTTTTATTGACATTTGAAAAGAGAAAGAAAAATTGAATAAAAAAAATTATATTGTTTTTTTGTGTTTTATTTAAAAGTTTAAAAAATTTGTAATGACTAAATGAAAATTTTCAAGATTTAAAATTGAAAAGTGTTTTACATTTTAATGATGTATGAAAAAAATATTTAAGAATATTAAGAATATCATAATAGGATCATGCTACCAGTACCGATAAAACATACTGATAGCTAAATCGATAAGTGCAATCTTTTTCTCTTTTTTCACATATTTTTTAAACATCTTTAAATATGTTTTTTTAAATATCAATTCACTAATAAATACTTCCTTAACCATTATTAAAAAAAAAAAAAAAACAAAAAAGAAACAAAGTATCGGTGGATTTGGGGTTCCAATTCATCGGTCCCTGACATTTTCCATCTTAAGAGCATTGGCATCAATCTCTTCAAAATGAATGGATCTTCAAAATTTGAAAAGATTTGGGGTTAAAATACTGGCATTGGATTCGGTAAACTATAAAGTTTTAACTTTTAGCTACAATATATTTACTTTCATCTTCATATTTGAAGATCTATTGTTCACAATCTATCCTATTATTTTATTACGAAATCCTTCCTCCAACCGCCTTCCCCCTTTTTGCCTGTGATTCTGTTTTTTCTCCCAAACCCTTTCTCTTCTTCTCCCTTTCTTCCCTCCCAATAGCCCATAAATCCGTTTCAACATTTTTCTTTTTTCTTTTAATCTCATTCCTTTCCTTCCCCATTTCTATCTCTCGTATCTTCTTGACTTAGAGTGTTGAACAAGTAGGTGAAACCCTATCTCCAGCCCAGTTCAAAGTCCATTTCCGTCAAACATAACCCAAGACATAAAGATGAAGGAGCTCCCAACTCCCTCTAATTCAGCTTCTTCCTCTCCTCCGTCAACTCTCCACTATAAGATCATCCTTTACTTTCCAGTAAAAGTATATTATATGTATTTTGGGTTTAAATCTCTGTTTTTCT